>JBAWJQ010000600.1:0-161306 GCA_037783105.1 Bactrocera zonata
TTTTAACAAAACAGTTATTTATTAGGATTAAATAGAGTATGTCTCTTGACTCTCGTACTTAAACTTGATTTATGAGCATTCACCATCATTCATTCAATGGGTCTCTACTTATCTTTATAATAGAACTCAGCGAGTGATATTTGAGGATACTCTTTCAGATTCAATTAATGCTTATTCAGGTGTCAGGTGTAGTTATTTACAACATCTTTTCTGTAACAGGTTCAAAAATGGTAACATATGCCGATTACGTAAAGCTTTTTAAATATTATACTTCAACTGATGAAAGGTGCCTGTTGCAAACAGACTTAAAACATTTGGTTGCTTGGTCTGATATAAGTGATTGGCATTAAATTTAAAAAGACGGTGTGCTTTTCTTTTTTTTTTTTAGTTCTTATGGACCCTAAGCCTAATTTTAAACTTCATATTGCTTCTAGTAGATAATTTCCTGTCCCTCAATCCTATCCCGACAACCATTTTATCTCACCGAGATTCTGTCACGACTGTTTTCGATGATGTATAATCATTCGAATTAGAAATGCTTAGATTTTGCTGCGATTCGCCAGCTCATTATAATGCAAATTTGGTGAATGAGGTTGTTTTGAGTTAACTCTTGTGTTACCTCTACAGTGAGCTTCCTTTTCGTATGAAATCTTAACTTTCGCCATATATTCCAACACGATCGTAATTATACAACGAGATGGGATTAGAATGTATAGGTACTTGTATAATGAACCTTTATAAACCTTATTTTACATACTATATAACGAATGGCTTCATCAATAGGGCCATCTAGGTTTTTTTGGAAAACTCGAATAGATAGTAAAGATAGATAAATGAAACCCACGATTTTATATGTAGTGCGGTTTTTTCTTCTTTAACTGAAAGTTTCCTCTTTGTGAGTGTGTTATGGAGTCGCTAAACCTTTATATAACCTTTATATGAATTTAGCTTGTTTTAAAGATTATTCTTTCCAATTTTTTATCTTCTTCTTTACTGGCGTAGACACCGCTTATGCGATTATAGCCGAGTCAACAACAGCGCGCCAGTCGTTTCTTCTCTTCGCTAGGTGGCGCCAATTGGATATTCCAAGCGAAGCCAGGTCCTTCTCCACTTGGTCCTTCCAACGGAGTGGAGGTCTTCCTCTGCTTCCCGCGGCGGGTACTGCGTCGAATACTTTCAGAGCTGGAGCGTTTTCATCCATCCGGACAACATGACCTAGCCAGCGTAGCCGCTGTCTTTTAATTCGCTGAACTATGTCAATGTCGTCGTATATCTCGTACAGCTCATCGTTCCATCGAATGCGTTATTCGCCGTGGCCAACGCGCAAAGGACCATAAATCTTTCGCAGAACTTTTCTCTCGAAAACTCGCAACGTCGACTCATCGGTTGTTGTCATCGTCCAAGCCTCTGCACCATATAGCAGGACGGGTATAATGAGCGACTTATAGAGTTTGGTTTTTGTTCGTCGAGAGAGGACTTTACTTTTCAATTGCCTACTCAGTCCGAAGTAGCACCTGTTGGCAAGAGTAATCCTGCGTTGGATTTCCAGGCTGACATTGTTGGTGGTGTTAATGCTGGTTCCTAAATAGACGAAATTATCTACAACTTCAAAGTTATGACTGTCAACAGTGACGTGGGAGCCAAGTCGCGAGTGCGACGACTGTTTGTTTGATGACAGGAGATATTTCGTCTTGCCCTCGTTCACTGCCAGACCCATTTGAGTTGCTTCCTTGTTCAGTCTGGAGAAAGCAGAACTAACGGCGCGGGTGTTGAGGCCGATGATATCAATATCATCGGCATACGCCAGCAGCTGTACACTCTTGTAAAAGATTGTACCTGCTCGATTAAGTTCTGCAGCTCGAATAATTTTCTCCAGCAGCAGATTGAAAAAGTCACACGATAGGGAGTCGCCTTGTCTGAAACCTCGTTTGGTATCGAACGGCTCGGAGAGGTCCTTCCCGATCCTGACGGAGCTTTGAGTGTTGCTCAGCGTCAGTTTACACAGCCGTATTAGTTTTGCGGGGATACCAAATTCAGACATCGCGGCATAAAGGCAGCTCCTTTTCGTGCTGTCGAAAGCAGCTTTGAAATCGACGAATAGGTGGTGAGTGTCGATTCTCCTTTCACGGGTCTCTTCCAAGATTTGGCGCATGGTGAATATCTGGTCGGTTGTTGATTTACCAGGTCTGAAGCCACACTGATAAGGTCCAATCAGTTTGTTGACGGTGGGCTTTAATCTTTCACACAATACGCTCGACAGAACCTTATATGCGATGTTGAGGAGGCTAATCCCACGGTAGTTGGCGCAGATTGTGGATTGGGCATAGCACACTTAAATTCCAATCGTTGGGCATACTTTCGTCCGACCATATTTTACAAAGAAGCTGATGCATGCACCTTATCAGCTCTTCGCCGCCGTGTTTGAATAGCTCGGCCGGCAATCCGTCGGCCCCTGCCGCTTTGTTGTTTTTCAGACGGGCAATTGCTATTCGAACTTCTTCATGGTCGGGCAATGGAACATCTGCTCCATCGTCATCGATTGGGGTATCGGGTTCGTTTTCTCCTGGTGTTGTGTGTTCACTGCCATTCAGCAGGCTGGAGAAGTGTTCCCTCCATAATTTAAGTATGCTCTGGGCATCGGTGGCTAGATCACCTTGGGGGGTTCTACAAGAGTATGCTCCGGTCTTGAAACCTTCTGTAAGCCGCCGCATCTTTTCGTAGAATTTTCGAGCATTACCCCTGTCGGCCAGCTTATCAAGCTCTTCGTACTCACGCATTTCGGCCTCTTTCTTTTTCTGTCTACAAATGCGTCTCGCTTCCCTCTTCAACTCTCGGTATCTATCCCATCCCGCACGTGTTGTGGTCGATCGTAACGTTGCGAGGTAGGCAGCCTGTTTTCTCTCCGCTGCGACACGGCACTCCTCTTCGTACCAGCTGTTCCTTTGCACTTTCCGAAAACCAATGGTTTCGGTTGCAGCTGTACGCAAGGAGTTTGAAATGCCGTCCCACAGTTCCCTTATACCGAGTTGTTGACGAGTGCTCTCAGAGAGCAGGAGTGCAAGCCGAGTAGAAAATCGTTCGACTATCTGTTGTGATTGCAGCTTCTCGACGTCGAACCTTCCTTGTGTTTGTTGGCGTGCGTTTTTTGCTGCACAGAGGCGGGTGCGAATTTTGGCTGCAACAATATAGTGGTCCGAGTCGATGTTAGGACCGCGGAGCGCACGCACATCTAAAACACTGGAGACGTGTCTTCCGTCTATCACAACATGATCGATCTGGTTGGTGGTTTTTCGATCCGGAGACAGCCAGGTAGCTTGATGTATCTTCTTATGCTGGAATCTAGTACTAAAGATAACCATATTTCGGGCCCCGGCGAAGTCGATCAGCCTCAACCCATTTGGGGATGTTTCCTCGTGGAGGCTGAATTTACCGACCGTAGTGCCAAAGACACCTTCCCTGCCCACCCTGGCGTTGAAGTCGCCAATCACGATTTTGACGTCGTGGCGGGGGCATCTCTCATAAGTGCGCTCCAAGCACTCATAAAAGGCATCTTTGGTCACATCGTTCTTCTCTTCCGTCGGGGCGTGGGCGCAAATCAGCGATATGTTGAAGAACCTCGCTTTGATGCGGATTGTGGCTAGACGTTCATTCTCCGGAGTGAATGATAGTACTCGGCGACGGAGTCTCTCTCCCACTACGAATCCAACACCAAACTTGCGCTCCTTTATAAGGCCACTGTAGTAAATGTCACAAGGACCTACTCGTCTCTGTCCTTGTCCCGTCCATCGCATTTCTTGGACGGCGGTGATGTCAGCCTTTATCTTTACGAGGACATCTACCAGCTGGGCAGCGGCACCTTCCCAATTAAGGGACCGGACATTCCAGGTGCATGCCTTCAAATCATAGTCCTTATTTCGTTTGCCGTGGTCGTCATCAAAAGGGGGGTCTCTCATCCGAGGCTGTTTGCGATTTTTCATTGGGGATGATTTTTTACGTGGCGGGTCCCAAACCCAGCGCAAAACCCTAAGTAGGGGAATATTTCGCCTTCTCACTTTAGCTCGCCTTCAAACGGATGTTCTTAGGCTACCCAGAGGATACTTGGTCAAAGACCGGAAGTCGTGAGCTGCTTGAGTCATATGTAAAAGAATCGTTTCTGGCCACTCCCAAGTGAATGGCGATCAGAGAACTTTCCTCACTTGCGTGAACTTCTACACAGGACTCCATCCTCCAATTTTTTATGCTGGTTCCGAAATATGCAATTCCTTAACTTTATGTACATACATATATAGCTGCCAATAGTGTCGTAGTTCCCAAGACGCGAGGAATCTTTGTACGTGGTGTCCAGGTACTTTGTCTTGCCCTCGTTAACCACAAGACCAACATTTTGCACTTATTTTTCTAGGCTTGAAAAGGTTGCGCTGACGGCTCTGTTGTTGAGGCCAATGATCATCTGCATACACCAATAGCATTTTAATATAAATTAAAAAAAAATATTGAAATTTAAAGCCAAAATTTTGTTTTAATTTAATTCATTTAAACTAATGAAAATAACGTTAGTGCCTGATTTGGTTATCCCCTTTTGTTAGCCTAGTACTATTTAATAATCGTGGTATAACTTCTGGAGTTCTGTGTTCCTAAGCTAGAATTGTTAGCTTTGTCTTCCTAGCGTTTTGGTCTATGTCGTTTAATATTATTTGGAAAAGGTTAGCGAGATTATTTGAGAATTTACCTCTAACTAAAACCGCCACATTCTCAGCCCTCTTGCTCCTTTTGTGCCCCCTTCCTTTCCTTACCTTTTTTAAGACTCAGAAAAGTGGAAATATTCTTCCTTGAGGTGTACTTTTTGGGCAGATCTTTAGATCGTTGAAACACCCAGAAATCTTAAGACCTAAAGAAATTATATTTGCACATTTTTAAAGAGAAAAAAAGTTTCTCAAAATTACATATATTTATGTAAAGACTCTAAGGCAGTATGAATTTAAATTTGGTAAAACCATCATTTTAACCAATAATCTTTAAATATTTGAATAGATTTTAGCCCCTTGTCGGCTAACGCATAATATTTAATACGATTAGATTTTGTTGTATAATCCGCACCAAATGCGAAATTGTATTTTTCTAACCCGATTTATTCGATCGCCAGGTTATACGCAATAAAAGGCAATAATACTGTTGTGGTATACATATGTGCATTTATCTAAGATTATCCTTTGGTCAGCAAACCAGTAGCAAATTGCCTGTCAATCATGTACCGTTGCATCAATCAAAATGAAATATCAAAATCAAACAGGAATTTCGCGCATGAATGGAGCTTGGTGTAAAGATAGCAAACTCATATGAAAATATATCGAAATGTATACAAATTTCTTTGTAGTATGTAAAGTCATAACACGCTGTACAATACTACCCTGTTAAAATTATTTACCGCGTGTTGATTTAAAATAGTTATATAACATTTCAAATAACCAAACCAATAATGGTCAATATTTTCTAAACCAAATATAAACTGCTAAAAATTAGTATTCAACAAACTTTTTTATTATAAAATATTCTTTAAAATACAAAGTGCGTTCCAAAGTAAGCAGGACTTAAAAAAAATAGTCTCCTTCTGTGATTTTTGGTCATATAATCGGTCACAAGCGTCGAATCGAATATTGGATCCTGAGCAATTTTTGGTGGTCAGTCAATTTGTGCGGAACTAACCGTGCACACACCTTTCGTAAGCCCGAATGTTCGGTCAAAATGCGATAAATCGATGTTTTGGAGATGTTCAATTCCATTTGCACTTCAACGATGATTTCGGTTGACTTTTGATGAATTCATGGACAGTTCCGATAGAATTTCTGGTGATCACGAATTTTGATTGGCCCACATGCTGATCGTCATTTATGTCCTCACGACCACTTTGAAAACGTTGAAACCACTCGTGCACTCTCTTACGGGTTGGGCAATCATCGCCATAAACTTGTTTCATCAATTGAAACGTTTTGGTAAAAGTCTTACCAATTCAAAACATAATTTAATGTTGGCTCTTTGTTCGAAGCTCATTTTCGCACCGATAAAACAAACATACTGACACTTAAAACGGAATAACTTCACTTCTTGAATGATTATTACCAATGATTTAAGTAGTACAGAAAGTGTTCCACAAGTTCAATTGCGTTTTGCGACGCTTTCGGTAAACTTATTCTCAATTTATTTGCAACGTTTGACTCTCGATGAATTAAGCTTCAACATTTTCGCTATTTAAATAATACTCTTCTCAAATATTGTTAAAAATTCTAACAAAAACAAAATAAAACAACCTTCATATGTTTTAAAACATTAAAAGCAAAAACGAATTATTATTCAACAATTAGTACAGAAAGTGTTCCGCAAGTTCAATAGCATTTTCTGACTCTGCTTGTCGACTTATTCTCAACTCATCTGGAACGTTTGACTCTTAATGAATTAAATTTTGAAGATTTCTATTATTTAAATGTTAAACTCTGCTCACAAAACCAAAGCTAATAAATAACAAGTATTGCAAATATTACGATAAAAAAACGAAATTATTGCCTTATACAGTTTATTTAAACAAACTTGTTTGCATTGAAAAATAGACAAAATTTATATATCTTACAATTTTCTTATCATTTTAGAAACCGCCCATGCGAATGTGACGAAAGCGCCGCTCTTCCCCAAGGATCTCTTCACCAAAGAGCAGCTTGAAAATGGTGCTGTTATATGTCATATAATCGGTGTTATATACATGTTCGTAGCGCTAGCCATTGTATGCGATGAATTCTTCGTGCCTTCCCTGGATGTGATCATCGAGAAATTGGATATAACAGACGATGTAGCCGGTGCTACGTTTATGGCTGCCGGCGGTAGTGCGCCCGAATTATTTACCAGTGTCATTGGCGTATTCATCTCGTTCGATGATGTTGGCATTGGTACAATTGTCGGTTCGGCTGTATTCAACATACTCTTCGTCATCGGTATGTGTGCGCTATTCTCCAAAACCATATTGGCGTTAACATGGTGGCCATTATTTCGTGATTGCACATTCTACAGTATCAGTTTACTGGTATTAATATACTTTTTTCGCGACAACTTCATCTATTGGTGGGAGGCGCTTATCCTATTCAGCATCTATATAGCGTATGTGACCTTCATGAAGTGGAACGTACAGGTGGAACGATTCGTCAAAAGGCTCGTTACGAAAAATAAGGTGACTCGCGTCAGAAGTACAGATCAACTTATGCCAGCAGTAAGTAGTTGGGAAGTTTTTTTGCAAAAAAAAAAATAAAATAAAATAAATTAAAATTGATCAAGTCAATTAACAACAACAAAATTATGTGGATTAAAAAAAATTTACTTGAACAAATTTAAATTCGTTTAAGAAATTTTTGAGAAGGCAAGAATTAGAGCACACAGTAACTTCAATAATAACACAGCAGTAATTTTGCCTAACCGCGTATGAGTAACGAGCAAAACATTTAAAGAATTCAAATTAGTATTGGAAGGTACTAACAGTACAAACACTTTGCTTACATTTTGTGAGGATTTTAAGTGTTCAATATTTGTAGTATTAAAAATTTTTAGTTATGTGGTTTGTGTTTTTTGTTTAAAATTTTCTTTTGGTTATATTATTATTGTTGTATACAGTAAGCACAACAGTGCATGTGTGCGAGCACTAAAAATCTTGATTCAAAAAATATAAGATTTTTATTTTATCTCTTTATAAAAATAAAAATTTTATGAAATCATGTATTATTTTCCTGCTTTTAATTTTTAAAAAAGATACAAAACTCATAATTTTTTTTTAAACTAAAATTTTGATTTTGTGTAAATAAAATTTTAACTTTAAAAAATTAATTTAAAAAAATGTAACTCATTTATTTACAATTAATCACACTTTATAAAAACAATTACTAAATTTTTTCATGAAAAATATTTTGTTTGTATTTCAAACGAAGGCACAAAAGGCTCAAAAAATTCTTTTTACCAGAAACATTTAATAATTAAAAAAGGTAATTTTCTTAACAATAAAGGAAATTTTAGTTTTGAAAAAAATTATTTAAAAAACGCTTGAATTTAAAAAATGTTTGAAATTTATTTGCAATTAATCACATATTTTAACTTAAAAAATTGGAATTTACAAATCCTCTTAATAATTTAATTTTAAAAAACTTTTAGTTTTAATAGTGCTTAATTTTCAAAAACTTTTAGTTTTCAAAATTTTAAAATTTTAAAAAAATTTCCAAATTCCGAACAAAATTTTTAATTTAAAAATTTTTAAATTTTATTTACAATAAATAAGATTTTGAATTCAAAACCCACATTGTTAATGGGTTTTGCAAACATATAATATAAAATTTACCAGAAAAAAATATCTTATTAAATATTATTTATATTTCAAAAGATACAAAATACATAAAAAATATTTTTTTTAACAAAAAGTTTCGTTTATTGCAAACAAAATTTTAATTATAAAACTTGAAATATATGTATTGAATAAAATTTAAAATATTTTATTCAGTCTTATTATAAAAACAATATACTACTTTTCAAATTTCAAGTTTCATTGTTTAAAATGATCTTAAAAATGTTTATTTTAAAGAATGTGTGAATTTTAAAAAATTTGTTTTAAAGAAATTTTATTATAAAAGAAACTATTTGCAAATATTGCACATTTTTATTAAAAAAAATAAATGGGTTTTGTAACTTTAGGAAAACAGAAATATTAATTTTTTATATTTTTTTATACAAAAATTTCATTTTTTCAGTAAACAAAGTATAAAAAATTATCGTTAAAACTTAAAGTCTAAATTTTTTGTTGAATTAGCACCGCAATAAATGCAGCATGATTTAGAAAATTTATTTAGTTACTGCCATTAGAAGGTTGTTGCTGTATTCACCTAAAATCACACGCATCAGTAACAGCATTTATATGTAAATGTACACTGAAAGAATATACATAGATGCAATACAGAATACAAATTTCACATCACTTTTCGTAAAAAAATTAAACAAAACATGAGGAATTCTGAAATATGATTAAAATTAAATTTTTACATATATTTAAAAATAGTATTTGTTTACATAAAAAATACAAAATTTCTTGTGGAAAATAAATAAAAATATTATAGCAAAAAAACAAAAAAAATATAAACAAAAATTGCTACAAAAAACTTTTACCAAATAGTTTAACTTTTCTATAAAAATAATAATAAGTTTTGAGAATGAATCAATAAAATTGCGTATATACATATGTACTGTATTATATATGTTATTCAAACATATTTCAGAATTCCTCAGTGCTCCTTAAAGCATTTTATTTCAGACTTTTCATTGCACCATAGTATTCTAAGCAGAAAACACTACTATTTCAATATTTCTAAGCACACATTATACAGACTTGAATTAATTATCGAAAATATTATAATCGCAAAATCATTAAAAAATTATATATTTCCGCTTTGTGTTAGTGCTGACTAAAGCAAAGTTTTTAAAAAGTAAAATTTTGTTCCAGGAAATTATTAATAATATAATATATGAAAATCGATTTTTTTAATGACCCTACCATCCGTCATACAAATTTAAATTTAACGATAATTTTTTCGCATAATTACATATATCTGCAATTGTTTATCGTTGAGACAGTGTTTAAGGTGTTCCACAAGTTCAAATCGAATTTGCTGTCTAAGGTGTGAAGTGATAATTTCAATATTTTGCACAATCTTCCGTGACAACTTAAATTTACAAGCACAACGACTCTTCCTCATGTTATAATAATTGATAATCTTAAGAAATATTCCACAAGATCAACGGAGTTTTTGATTTGTAATACCGTAAAGGCAGGTCTGATTTTCGAAGAACTCTAAAAAGATGATTAACATTTCATAGCCATTCTAAATTCAATTAATTTATACGAAACACTTAAAAATCTAGACCGTATTCGTTACTACTTTCCAGCATGAAATTATATTGAAATGTTTCACAAGTTTAGTAACATTTCTTGTTGAAATGCCAACAATGGAAAAAAATATCCATATTTAATTTTAAAAGTCATTGTCGCCTTCCTGAAGTAATACTCCTTGGCTCGAAGTGCACAACACCTTCTTAGTCGAAGAAAACTGTCAACAAAACCTTGATTTACATCCAAGACTCAGCACCAGTAATAATATGTTACCGGAAAGCATTGTTTGACAGACGTTAACACGCCGCTCTTTTTCGAAAAAAATTTGTGATTTTGGAAGCAATCGTGCTTTAACTTTTCTCAGGCTCAAATGATTGTCACTGATCTTTGTAACTTAATGTCAAGTTTTCTTTTTGTGTTCAAACCATTTGCCCTTAATGAAAGCACATAGCTGGTTTCTGATAGAGCACGACACTTAAAGAAAAAGTGATGGAACCGTTTCCTTACTCTATTTTAATTTGAACTTTCAAATGGCCAATGCACCTTTACGATAGCTGTAAGTATGTACAGGTATACTACTGTTGGATTTACTTGTTTTATTTTGATCAAATTTGATTATAGATTTCCATGTTTTCTAAGCTATTTGTGCAAATTATATATTGAGCATACTTTTCTTCGTTCCTATCGAACGTCATATCTTCATTGCTTCGGATTCGTCTAGCGAAGCACCTATCTTGGACAAAATTTCCACATTTTCGTTGTGCAAATGATTCTTTTACATATATCTCAAGCAGCTCACGACTTCCGGTCTTAGACCAAATATCCTCTGGGTAGCCAAAAAACATCCGTTTGAAGCAAAATGAGAAGGCGAAATGAAAATTAAGAGAAAAAGCTGTCTAAATTTATTTTCTTCGCTAAACTTGATCGATGCTGGTAATGTAGACTGGCGGTCTCTGTAAATAATCGCTACTCTTCAGTAGTTATTCAGTGTACTCAGGCCTCTCTACTCAGCCACCAGGAAGCTTAATCCTGAAATCTCCTTATTTATTATAGCAGAAAATGTTCTCAATTTGCGTATGAAAAAGTCTATGGACAGTTGATGAAGGAGTATATTAAACGCCGCATTTGGGAATACTAAATAGTATTAGTGTTGAGTTGTTTAGTCGAAGAGACCGAAACCCATGTCGTCGTCTTCCTTGGACTCCGACTCCTCCTTTTTGGCTTCTTCCTTCTTTTCGGCAGCACCAGCAGCTGGAGCAAAGGCAGCAGCAGCAGCGACAAACTTGCTGGGGTCCTTGATGAACTCCTTGATGGTAGCAGCTGCCTTGAAGTCCACTTCGGTAGCATCAGCAATAGCCAACAGATTCTTGAAACCATTGGCAACACTGTGTGGTGCCGAAGCAATAGTTGGGTAACCAATCGATAACGATACGGCGGCCAAATTGGCAACACCAGCTTGGAATTTCGCACGCAGAGCTTCGGGCTTGATGTCCAAGATCTCAGGTGAGAAAATGGAACCGGAGTCGTACACTTGGGTTATGGCCAAACCCTACCTTGTACAGCTGTCCTAATGTGTAAACTCTTCATTAATGTTTGGAAGGACCTTTAGTATTCTTTTTGGGTTGAACAAAAATATAGTTTTGTATAGTATTATTGAGAAAAATGTCTCAAAATACTTATGCTGAAAGGTCTTCAAGTTCAATGGCAATTCTAAAGCTATTAGGTTACTCTTACAAACTTCTTTTCATATGTGTTTGAATTGTTAAAAGCAATTATTTTATTAAAAACTTCTTCAAACGCACAACGAGCAAGAAACCATAATCTTTTTTTTTCAATTTCTTCAGTGTCATACCAATATAGTGCACGAAATCACAAACTTGAAATAACTTAAAGTTGGTAAGCTCAATGAAAATTATTTCAGAAATATTTGCACCCTCTTTAATAGTACTCAGAAAATCTAAAATGCCCATCATCTTCGAGTCACGCTTACTAATTGCCGTATTTCCGACACAAATTACACACTCAGCGCGCAGCATAAATTAGAGCAGTCACGAGCACAACAAAAAAAAATCAAGCAGAAAATTTCCAATTGCAATTCATTTGAGAGAGTATGTGTACATATGTATGCGTATAACGGTGAACCATTTATAAAGTGGAAATAATTGCTGTCAAAAATGTTGCGGCTGCAGTTACAGCGAAATCGTGACTCTTCTAAAGTGAAATTTAGGTGATTCGCCAATAAAAGCGCACACATACACATGCATACACGTGCTTGTTGCTGTGCGTATGTGTGAGTGCAAGTGTATGCAATGATGTGAGCACTGAAAATAGGCCAAACGAGCGCCTAATGAGCAAAATGCGCAGCACAAGCAGAGACAGACAGTTAGGCAGACAGAAGGAGGGCAGCAAATTGTCAGAGGCAGCGACAACAACAACAAGAGCCACATATAACTACGTTGTAAAATTTTCAAAAAGCGTGCAGTGCAATTAAAACTCAATTATTTAGTGGAAAATTATATGAAAAGGAAGTAGCACGCACACTTGCAGCGCAGAGTTGCGAGAAAGCATGGCAAATTGCAAGGAAAAGTTGCAAGAAACTATACATATACCAATATGGTATACTTATGGTATATGGCAACCCATATAAGCCAGCACGCGTTCAACGTGTGGGCTGAGCGAGTTAAAGTTTCAACAAATTTTTGATGCGCTAGTCTCCCGTCGAAGCGCAAAGTAATTGCAATTTCCAAGTTACAGTTGCAGTAATTACTTACCAGTTCGTGGACGCTCAGCGCCTGTATGTAGGCAACGTAGTAAGTGTTTATACCCACATGCGTTTGTGTGTCGGTAAAGTAAGTAGTTAAGTCGGAACATTCAGCACGTGTAGTGGCAAAGTTTGAAGTCGCCAAACATTACTTGCCAGTATTTAAGCGTGAAATGGATGGGAAGTAAGGAAGTGAAATTATGGTGAAACGACACATAAGCTCATTGAAATTTTTATTACATATATAATATGCACTGGATTGTTGCGTAAAAATAGTTTTGTTGAAAAATTCGCCGAAATGAGAAGTATTTCAAGTCATAATCGTAAGTGCTTTTGCAAAATTTTCAGTAATTTCATTAAAAGCATATTACGTATAAATAGTCAAAACACGCTAATGAAATTCTGTAATTTGACACATTTTTTCTGTGGCTTAGGACTCTTGATTATAAAACAAACTAAATGTAATTAATGAACAATTGCAATAACTGCATGAAAATATTAAAAATAAAGCATGGTATACTTAAAAACTCGCATTGAACTTGTGGAACACTTAGTTGAATCGCTTAAAATGATATTAGAATATGATAAAAGAGCAAAATGGTAACATTTGATTTAGAAGATTATGCAATTCTTCACAAAAATCTCCTACATGTTTTTTATGAGACTTTTTTCTCCAACGAAATAGAGTTGAACTTGTGAAACACTTAGTTGAATCGATACCGAAAAGAGTTAGAGTCAATATGGAATTATTTAAAGTAGAAAATTAAACAATTTTTAATGTGAAATACGAGTTATAAGAATCTATTTTCATTACAATAGTCGAGCTGAACTTGTGGAACGTTTTACGGGTATTTCAAAACTAAATTACCAAGCGTTTTTAAGACGATTAAGATAATATGCAATACTCCCAAGATGAGATTGGTCCATCTAAACTACGCGTGCAGGCCTAATCGATAAATATTTTTCGTTGCAATGAACTGATTCCTCCTTTTCTTATATTCGTGTGAAGGCTGAACTTCATATGCCAATTTCTCTGGCAATTTTTTTTATTGGATCAATGAACCAATGGAAATTTCAAGCAAACTATTAGTTAATTTTCTTTTTTCATGGTAGAAACTGTCTGATGAACCTTTCGCGTCACTCGCAAAGAATTGCTGTTCAAACATCACACGATGGAAAAAAATGGTTGTATGAACCTAGGAATAGACTTTTTATCCATTCAGTTTCCATGCGTAATTTAAATGATCAAATTCGTTCTCCACTTTTATAATGGATTTTGAATTTTGTTTCCTAAATATTTTCACTCGTATCTCTAAAGCAAACCAACAATAATTTTCTTAGTAAAAAAGAGAGTTATGAAAACGATTTTAATTTTGACTTCGAAAAGCAAAGTGAAAGTACCGAACATCCTACATTTTAATTTGAATATCACTAACCATTCATTATACTTTAGGAAAAAATATTTCTGCAGTACAATGTTGATAAATTCAAACAAACTCCAACTGAGAAAGCCGTAACAAAGTGTTCCACAATCTCAAGAGACATTTTTTAATATTAACACTTTACTTTGTATTTGTAATAAATTTTCTTAGTCAGGTGTTTCACAAGTTCATAATTTTATTGAATAGATTGCTATTAAGAGCTGTTATATATATGCATTTTAAATCAGCAATAACTCGTATTAAAGAACGAAAAGAAAGTTTCATGTTTGAACGAGAAGAAAATCGAAGAAGTGCTTCCCAAGGTCGATTGACATTTTTACTAATATTAAATAACCACGTTTTGTGCCACTTTTTATAGATGAATGCTTAACAGTTTCATAATTTAATTGTATTGACCCTTGAGTAAATGGCGAAACTCTTTAAGAATATTTCGACAATAAAATAGAAAGAATATTCTCCCATCATAAATTCATTTAAGTTTATATTGAATTTTAAAATGGGGTGTTTCATAAGTCCATTATTAAATTGCAACTCTTGTGAAAGTATTTTTGATTTGAAAAGGGAAAAAGAAAGGAAATTAAAAGAAAATTTTCACAATCTCACATCATAAAGTCATTTTAGTTCATATTAAATTATTAAATGGGATGTTTCAGAAGTCCGTAATTTTATCGCATTGATATCTCTTAAGAAATTTTACATATTTTTATTGTAAATCACAAAATTTTTTCTCCAAAACTATGTCATATTTGAATGAAATTAAAACTAAAAAGATGTTCCACAAGTTCAAGTGAGACTTTTATTTACTCTAAACAATTTATTCTCCACTCGAATTTTAAGATAATTGTTTCACAGGTTCATAGTTTAATTACGATAGTTCTTGTTTGATTATCTATATATCTTTTTTGCAATTCAGCAAAAATTCTTGCAGCATTAATTAATATTAAAATGAAATTCAATGAAGTGTTCCACAAGTTCAACTCAATTTCTAAACAACGAAATTGAAGAAATTGCTATCTTATTTGTCTAAAAATAAATCGATGAACTATTCCACAAGTTTATTTCACTTTTTGAACGAAAACGAAATTGAAGAAATTGTAAATTTCTAGGGTTTTGAAGTATTATGAACAACTAGTCTTTAACCTATTTTCATTTGATTCACTAATCTAACTATAAATGATAAGAGTATCAGCACCCAAATTAAAGTATTGCATCATTTGAAGGAACTGTCATGGTTTATAGTCAGTCTCTTTATTCTTACTGTTTTTTTTTTTTTTTTGTTCTTG
Organism: Bactrocera zonata; assembly: GCA_037783105.1. Taxonomy (NCBI): domain Eukaryota; kingdom Metazoa; phylum Arthropoda; class Insecta; order Diptera; family Tephritidae; genus Bactrocera; species Bactrocera zonata. The sequence continues at coordinate 15,391 of JBAWJQ010000600.1, forward strand.
TAAATTTTGAAATGATGAGCGAATGTTGAGTCTAAAAAACTTAGCTCATCACTTTTCCCCATTTTAAATAAGTACGAACAATAAATCTTCATAAAATGTCTAGTATCGCCAACTCTGTCATCGGTAGTGTCTAAAGCAATTAAATAGAAAACTAAAAGAAAGCGAGACGGAAGTGGCACGTTAGTTTAATAAAAACAAAAGGCTGGTGGGTAATGAAAGAAGAACCTGCGACTTCTTAGCAAACTTTGCGCAGAAATTTTACCAAAGGCAAGCCAAAGTTGTGCAAGCCAACAGCTGTTACTAATGTCAGTATGAATGGGTAGAAAATTAGCATTTTGCGAAGCGAATGCATAAATAAGTCTAGTTAAAAATGAAAGAAAAAGAACTATGGAAATCATATCTATCACTTCTTTGCTCTCACTCTCTTCTTCTATATATATATTAATTTTAGTGATTCCACAAATTTATTTGAAATTTTACTAAAACAAACTCATAAAAGCATCGGTCGCCTCTACGGTTTATACAGCTTTTATAATTAAATGCTTTGTGGTCGCACACAAAGCTCAGCCATATAATTAATTCAAATAATGCGCTGCCTTGCCACTTCCACTGACAAACTGCATTTCCCTTTCAATCAAATCGCAGCGCCAACTTATTCAACTCATTTCCCTCTGTCACAACTTTTAACATTTATTCTGCGCTACCTGCTGCTTCACCTGTCTATCTTCACCACACCTTGCCCTTGCGCAGCAGAAGTTCTGCTAATTCATTTGCTTTTATACAAACGTACATACGCGCATTTCTTAGCATACACTCAGGCGTTCGGTTGGTATAGTATTATTTAGTATGCAAATATTATCCGGTTCATATGCGCTTGTAAATATTCATGCTGGAATGTTTATTGCTAAATGCGTATGCGAGTGAAACGTGAAATTTCCCACGCTCATTAGGACTTGCAGCGTTGATAGTAAATGTTCGTGCAATTATGAGAGTTTGCGCATCTTATCATAGAAATACAATTACGCGCGCTCAGGCATACTTTCATGTGAAATACAAATATTTGCGAATGTAGTACTAGAAGACGTACAAATATGTATGGGAAGTTAAATGCATTATAATTAATTATTTTTTCTTATGTCGCATCTATTCACATACATATATGCACAGGTTTGCGCCTTTATGTACATCAAGTTTCAAATTATTTCGTTGAATAAATGAATAATTTAACTGTCGGAAAATTTGGTAAATATAGTTTTGTTTCTACAAAAAAGTTTAGTAAATTTATTTTTGCAATTTCACTTATTTTTGTTTGTAATATAAATTTTGAGAAAGTGTTCCACAAGTGCAATTTGAATTTACATCAAGGTGGAAGTATACTTTAAAATAATTTTTTTCCCAGAAATTCATTTTTAGTTTACATTTATATGAACTCATAGTTCTTTTCGGACTTACGAACAATATATTAATACTTATATTAATTGTATACATATACTTTTAGCACTTTTTACAATGGTACGGTTCACCTGTTGACAGTTTATCTTAATAAGTATATTTATGGTCCTGAATTTACTACATTTCTGCAATTTTAATTATTTTTGTGTGTTAGAGCAAATTTGTGAAAGTGTTCCACAAGTTCAATTTGACGTTGTTAACTTTTTGGTTTTTTTTGCAAGAAAAGGAAGATGTTACTTTACACATATATTATTTACTGTATACTCTGAGAATCCTGATCATAAATCAGTGGTTTCTAGGGGTTAAGAGAAGCCTTACAAAAAAGTTAAAATTATGGCAAGCTTTCTTGAAATGTTGTGCAGAATGTATGACTTTCAGATTAGTTCAAAAGTCTAAAATAGCGTTTGATAGAGTTAAATCACTTATAAAAATTGAGTTATGTAAGAACGTACTATTAGTAGTACCGTAATTTGTTTTCGCAGTTTTTTGTTCCTAATCTTAAAACTTCAATTAATTGCACCAGTTAGTTCATCATCATTGGGATCATCATCTTCAGCTCTTTTTGAGCTTTGGCATGCTGGATGTCACAATTTCATGTTAGTTTGTCTTTACCTGCCTTTCTCCATAAATCGCACTACACCTTAGTCTCTAATTAGCTCGTCAAATTTGTCATTCCATTTTATTCTCTACTGATGAAGTCCGTTTCTGAATGCGATAAATATTTTGCGGAGAATTTTTCTTTCCAAAGTCAGCAATGTTTTTTTCTCATTTTCCAAGCTTCAAATCCTCTTGTGTTCTATTACTAGATAGCTGGACTTCGCGTGAGCTTGACCAGCACTGGGCAACCATTGGTACTTGCGCTGTTGCAAAATCCTTTGGTCGAAGATCGATCACAGGAGATCTAGTGATCTCTTTGCCTTCAGTAAGGCTAGCCTCTCCCTAGTTGTGGGGGTTTTAACAGGCCATTTCCTGATTAGTGTACATGCCGTAAGGCTGTGAATCCTATCAGACACCACCTGCAGAAGCGGTATGGAAGAAGATGAGGTGGAAACAACTCACTACTTCCTTCCTGATTGTCCCACGTGTGTGCGGTCATGGCTTAAATATTTGGGAGTGCATATTTTCCGATATCCCACCGAACTAGCGGGAATGCAAATTAAACGCCTGTGCTAATTTGTATTGGTTACTAAGCGTTTTGCGTTGATAAGTTCGAACACAGGAGTTCTTCTTTTCTGTGGCTTCACACAGGGCTATATATAGCAGTCCATGCGCGCTCTTCGATCAACCATCTAAGCTAACTTAACATAATGACAAAAGCGCTTTGCTTTCTTACTGGATCTCGACGGTATAATGCCGGGTTGCAGTAATCTCACCTACTACAAAGCAGTAAAGGTGGTCAAATTTATCCAAGTGCAATATAAAAGCTCGTTTCAAAAAGAAAATTGTTTTTTTCGGTTGCGGCTCATTACTGTTGAGTTGGACAGTTTCAACGTCACATTCATAAGCCTATGTCTCATCACTAGAAATGATATATTTGATGAATGTAGGGCCCTCAGATAGGTTGTTATGCATTTATTATGTAACTTCTACTAGACGTCGTTTTTGCAAACGATTCAGATTTTGTGGTCCGAGTCTAGCATTGACACAATTCATAGCCAAAACATGAACCAGAATGTGTGGAGTTGATCCACTAGAGATGGTGAGCTCCTCTACTGTTTCTTGAACTTTTGCGAAGTTACCGTTTGTAATAGAGGTGGATGGATGACTCCCATGAGGCAAGTTTTCGATGATTGCACGGCCTTCACTAAATGCTTTGTGCCCTTCAAATGCTTTTGTGCGTAATAGAGTAGACTCCCCAAAACAATTTTGTAACATTTTTAAGGATTTCATAGCCGTGATACCAATCTCCTTTATTGGCGTTGACACGATCCTGATTCCATTGTAAACATAAAATTTTAAGCAAACTCGTTGGTAATTTCTTTTAAGGCAAAAATCGCCAGCCAAATCTATCGCTTCGTAAACTGATAGTTCTTAAAAGCACACAAACAAATTAAATGGTCACACCAAAGTTTATGGATCAGTCCGGTTCAAATTTACTCAGTTGGTAAATATTAAAAAAATTATTTATATGGAGGAAAATATAAGTATATATAAATGGGAAATGAAACATACTCTCGCGATTTTAATTAAAACCTTGAACTGAAACTGCAGCTACGCCAAGCGGCTTACTGTGTAACACACACACTCATATATATATTCATTGTAACTCACTCAGCTGTATAATTTGCAGCCATAAAATCTGCCAACTACTCAAGATGAAGATGAAGGCGCATGTGTTTGTGTATTAGAGAGAGTGTATGTGTATGTCAAGAAGTCTTTAAGTGTGTGTGCGTGTTTGTACGGCTTGAAATCTTTAACGTGTGTGTGTAGGCATGGTGAAGTATTTGTGTGTGTGTTTGTACGTCGAAGTATTTATTTGTGTGTATGTGTGTAAGTGTTGCTACTTTATCACCGAGCTCATTAAATCATTAAAGCGATTTTATTTATGCAGCTTTAGAGCAATTTGCAATTAAACGCGCGAAATACCAGTAGGAAGCGCCACGTCTCACTCCTCCCCCCAACCACAATATGTTTATGTGAATTGCTACCTACAGTTGGGCGCCTTAGCAAAAGCCGCTTTGAGTGCTACGACACCGACACGTCCATTTAATCACGTAACAACATTTTTCTTAGCAGCTTCATGCCTTCGTTGGTGTGTATATATAGTATACATAGCTTTTGTACATATTTACGTTGGGAATAAGCAAGGCAACGAGCAAATATCATAGCGGCCGCGCATGCTATGGTGTTGGTCCGCATCTTTATCGGCAAATAGCTGCCAGTGGCTGCGGATAGCTTTTCTTATCAGTCAACCTTTGTGTTGGTGTAATATTATGTTGTTTTCATTGTTGTTTTTATATAAACATATTTGTAATTTTTCTTTTCCTTTGTATGTGTAACATAAAAGCATACATTATGGCGCTTGTATGAGTGTGAAACTGATGTCTATAAATATTTATATATCAATTTTATTACGCACACATATACAGGAAGCGAGAGTGAAGGAGAAAAAAAACAGAAATATTTGCCAGAAGCTAAAAGAAGTATTTCTTCTCCCAGCAGCTTCTATGAAAATTCTAACATATAGTTATATGTAAGTAGAAAATAACATATGTACTTATATATAATATATCAATCTACCAGCTACGTAACGTACAATTAGCTTAACTTTGTCGTTACTTTTTTTGGCATTAGCTGCTAGTCATCTGCTGTCAGCAAATATCAGCGCTGCAAACTATCGTTTCCTGTCCGTTTCGTTTTGCTTTAATGGCGACCAAAAACGATAATTTGGCCTAACTTTAGGCGCTATGCTTATATAGATTAAAGAGAGAGAGAGAGCGAATTCGGCTAATACTATACTCAAATGATAGCAGTTTTTTATGTTAACAGTGATAAAAATAACCCACTGTCGGCACGTGCTTGGGTAAGAACTTGTAAGTGTGACAGACAGTTTTCCCTATTTTTGTATAAAGTTAGGCGCCTAAAAGTAGGCAGTTGCGGCTATTTTATTATATAAATTTTGTATGTAGTTCATTGGCGCGTGGCACATTTATTAGGAAGTGGTAGGAGTACGATGACGGGACTTTTTGTTCTTTTTGAATTTAATTTTTACTAGTATTAAAAATAAAGAAATAATAAAAAAAACAAGCTTAAGTGATCCATCATATAACCAATCGATCATAATGAAGCTTTCTGAGCTTTTGAAGCTTAATTAAAATATTATGTAAAATTAATAATAAATAATTAATTTCGCGAAGAAAATTAACTATTCTTAATTGATTACTTCTTTGGAACTTTTGAGCTTTTAAAGAATTACGAGACTAGCATATGTACATATGTATATATATGTATGTATATCTTCGGTCATAAAAACTAAAATTAAAATTATTTAAAATAAAAAAGCTTTTAAAGAAGAAAAATTATTACCTAAGACATGAATTTATAAAGAAGCTTTTTGAGTTTTTAAAGTTTTATAAAAGTACAAAGTTATACAATCGTCAAAAGTTAAACTTCCTATCATTCAATCCCCAGAGCTGTTGAAGCTTTTTTTGGAGTAATTACTGGTAGAAATAAAGAAATTTTCAAAGAAGAAAACGCCATGGATTCATGCTGAAGCCGTTTGAATTTTCAAAGTCTCATAAAAGTAACAAGTAATGCGATTGTTAAAATTTCAATATTTGAAACAGTGATTTTTTATTTGCTTTGAAGCTTTTTGAGCTTTTTTGAAATTACGAGGTATGCTAGTGGCAAACTTAGACTAACAATTTTTTAAGTGATTCATATTATATAATCGTTTGATCATAAATTTATTATTGTGGTTTTTGAACTTTTTAAGTTCTTCGTAGCATTTTAGCTTTCTTGGAATAACGAGATATGCAAATTGCGATAATAGTTTGAAACTTTAAAGCTGTGATCTATTACATTATTATATTCTGAAATTATGTGAGCCTCTCGAGCTTTTGTGAAAATATCATATTAAATTAGTAAAGACAAACACTAGATTATGTCCTCCGGTATTTTTATTTATTGAGAAATTAAATTTATACTATTTACAATAATATAGAAAGCTTTTGAGCTTTCGACTTTGGACAGTCACACTTTGATATCTTTGTGTTGAGAAGCTATTACGGAACATAATTAGCAGTTGTTTTTTAGATTAACAATATAAAATATTTGAGCAAATGAGTGCAGATGTTATGTGCAACATTTATTATAAAAGCTCTAAACTCCTTTTATGTATTCTAATAAACATTTCTGCACCATTGCAGCAAGTTAACATTACTTTTTGATTTTAAAGAAAAAATCAGATTTATAAATAGCAATCTGATAAGCTTTTGAGTTTTTGTAATCGAATATATATTTATTTTTGAATAGCGCAAATGTGTACAAATACAAATAGTAACTAGCAGTTATTGTATTGCTAATGAAAAAGTGTTCACTCGTACTTGTAAAGAAAGCTTTAAGCTCTCATCTGTCAGTGCTTACACAAATAAATAATTTGTTTTTTGTAGATAAATCTGCAGTATTAAAAGAATTTAAAATGATAATGTTATTTTAGACAAAATATTCGCATTGCAGTTGCAACTTTATGAGCTTTTAGGCTCTGATTAGTCGATTTTTGATACCAGTAAGTTATTGCAACTTTGGGAATATAAGTTATCGACAGTGCATTCCCAATAAATGGCGATTAAAAAACATTTTGAAAAGTTGAAAACAGTACTCTTAGTTAAAGCTTTAAGCTCAACTGCGTAAATAATTTGCAGCGTAATGAGCTTTAGTATTCGAAAGTCGGATTTTATAGCCCTGAAAATATATGGTTATCAACATTTAATACATAGAAGAGATTTAACAAGTATTTGGAAAAATAAAAAGCTTTAAGCTGACTTCGATCATAGTATCGCAGTATTTGTAGAATTACTGTTGTTAATAATCAAACTCTTATGGTTTTAGCCAAAATTCTTACCTTATTATAGAAATCAACAGCTAAGCCATATAAGTTCCTGACAAGAAAGCTTTTGAGCTTTTAGGATGGGATTGTTTAATAATTTTGAGTTTCTAAGCCTTACAGGAATAGTGTTTTCATTGTTGCGATATTAACAATATGAATATTATAGACGAAATAAGAAAAAATTAAAATGTAGCATTCTTAGTAAAAGCTTCAAGATCATATCTACAATTAACAAAATATTTGGACAGAATGAAATACCTTAATTATAACAAGTAAAAACTTTAGGCTTGATAAGACATATTGAAATTTTCTGGGTGCGAGTTCTGAACTTTAAGGCATATATTGTTTAATACCGATTTTGAAAGCTTTACCCATAAAATTATTAATTAATGATTTGTAACCGCAAAAATAGAAATAAATCATATCTCCTAATGGTCGTGCACCTCGTCGTATACGCAACAATTCAAAATCTTACATGCAGGTGGCGCTAAATTACACCTCGAACCAAAAGTAAGTCACTATAAAGTAGCGAAACAAGCCAATTACCTTAAATGTCAGTTATGATGTAATTTTTTGCATTTTGTGCTTTGCGCATATTATATTATTATATTTTTATGGCATACCAAGTACGCCGGCTTTGTATTTGACTTCGGCTACGCTTTAATGGAAATTACAATGGCTTTTGCCAAAAAAGCCATAAATACACGAAAACACTCGCTGATAATCAACGGCACACGCACATTTGCTTCCACTGCCATGAAAAATAAGAATTCAGACAATAAAAGCAGCAAAGTAACAACAAGTACGCGCGTACTTAAACGCATTTCTCTAAGGCACTCTAAACGTTTGCCAAGCCAATTTGTGCCATTTGCAGCACCAAGCGATATGAATCCTATTTTCAGGGGGCCTTTTGTATCTAAGCAATTTCCTGGGTTTTATGCATTTCCCGTTACAAAAGCCCAACCCCTCAAGCTTACCCATAAAAATCATGTAACTTGTACATAAATGCTAAAAATATCGATGCTACTTACACGCTTTATTGCGTTGCTGAAACCGGCGTGTTGTCTTCTGTTTCGTGTTTCGCTTGTGTTTTTACTTCTTGTTTTGTTTATTATTTGCAAACATTGCAATAAATTTGCCATTGAGAGTGTCAAGTAGACAACATTGCATGGTTGTATGTGGAAGTTTGTGTTTATAGGTATGTATGTATGTTGACAAATAGGAAGTGTGGTTGGCATTAATAATTTGTCGACTAGCTGTATATTGCTCTGAAAATAAGCACGACTACTTTCTACGTAATACAGTTTTAAATTCATCCGATTCGTTTACTTTAGAGTATACAAATCAAGAGCATATGATGATACTGGGAAGAGATTTGTACAACTAGTGCCCTCAGGTTATGCCATTCTAGAAATGGTCGAAATCGGACCAAAACTTATCATGGCACTTAATTACTGAATAAATGGACTCCAATGCCCATTACTTACTTTTCACCGATAATATCGGCATATCTGTGTTATATAACTATTAAAGTTAGAGTACATTTTTTTCTGGTAGAAATTTGTCTTGATATAAAAATCGTATAATAAATACTCAATAGAAAGATTTTCGAACTTCTGACTGACTTTATGCCTCATATGTAAGTGACTGTGTGTTTCCAATAAAAGAATAGTAGTGAAAATGTTCCCTATTTTTAGCGATCAAATTGGTAAGTGAATTTTGCCTATTTCATCTCTTTCAAAGTAATCCTCTCCCGTTGCAATACACTTATGCCAACGAATTTCCCAGTCATCGTAGCACTTGGAAAAATCCTCCGTCGTGATGGCCATCAGAGCCTTCTTCGACTCAGCTTTTATATCTTCAATTGAGTCGAAATGGTGCCCTCGCAGTGGTCATGTGAATTTGCTGAATAGCCAGAAGTTACACGAAAGTAAATCAGGCGAATGCGGTGGTTGCGGCACGATACTAGTTGAAAATGTGGCGAAATGATGACGAATAACCAATGCAGTATGAGATGTTGCATTAGCGCACCTCTTTGTTCAATAAATTCAGCCAAGAAACCCAATTTTGGAAACTTTTTGCGATGATTGAATCCGTATGAGAACCAAAGCGCTTTTAAATTTAATAACGTTGTGAAACCAAAGGTCATTCACGTCAAAATTCTCAAATTCAGGCACGAAAAAGTCATTAACCGTAACTTTATAGCGTGACACATTGATTATTTACCAAAAATTTTTCTGCCCATACTGTGCTACACAATATTTTCTTAATTGTACTAATGACACTGCTAGGCGATTATATTGACCGAATATTTGATGCAGCGTGCGAAGCGTTGAAAGAGCTGAACTATTATTTTCCTAATAGATTTACACGATTTGCAAACAATACTCCTGAATATCTTTACTAATTGTGAAATGGCAAGCCGAGCTAAGTATAAATCATGCAGTCAAAAAACCAAAACAGGATTTCCTCATTGAAAGTCACACATGTAAAAAAACTCTTGTTATTGATATCCACATAAGAGGAAAATTCGGAACTAAAAAAATTTCCCATGACATTCTAAAAGGGATATCTACTTAAGAGGAAAGCTCGGCTTGAAAATATTTCTCACGATATTCTCAGAGTGCGCAATTGCGGAAGATAGTCATAGATAAAGTCTGCGGGTTCAACTTTTTTGCTGTTCATCCTCAAAAATAAGCACTGGTGAATCTAGAAGACCCAATTAGTAGCAAACGTATGGCTGATTTTAGTAGTAAGAGAAACAGCTTTTTGACGGTCATTGGAATTACTTATGTCAGAACTACACTAAGTACCAGATCTATTGGACTCGGAAAAACACTGATATGATATGTATACCTTGGTATACTTCGTTTATGTGACAAAAGGATCTAAGCTGTACCGTTAGCAAGTTATTATCTAAATAAGGTTTTAAAATCGTAAAGGAATTCGATGATACACTGGAAAGTATTCTATATTGCAGTTTGTTATTCTAAATTTCAAAAGTTTGAAGTTTCATTTTTAGCAGATTTTCCGCAAAGCAAGCAAAGTGCTCTGCCTGTGTCAAAAAATTAGCAACCAAAGTGCACCTGACATTCAATGTCAACCACAGTGAAGAGCACACAAAAACTTATAAACATAATTTTTCACATGCATAAACTAACTCGCAGAGAAATTACTGGAATTAAGTACTTAACATATTTAAAATCTCGCGCGCCAGTGAACACATTATATATGACGGGTAGAAGAGCAAAGGATTTGCTCGTAACAAAGTCATAAACATGTCACTTATGCGATGCTGACACTGATTAATAATTGGTTGTTGTTGGTTTCATTACTTTTTTATAACTCCAATGAGAGGCTGTTTTTTCTGAGTCTTGTTGCTGCCAACAGCTTTTGCTTAAGGAAGGAAGTCTTTATATAAAAAAGCGTACCACGAAAGGTGTGATGCATATAAAGAAAATGGCATAAAAGAAAAGAAAATAATGCAGAGGCATGAGAGTAGAAAGTGTGCAAACTTTTAAAAAGCTTTCAATTTAAACTTTTTGTGGGAAATAAAGGAAAGAAAGCTGTAAAATGCGCACTTAACAAATATATTTGCGAACGCGAGTATTTGTATGTAAGGCCGTGTATGTGTGTGTTTTTTCATGAAAATTCAAAATTAAGCATAGTCAGCAAACTTTGGCATTAAAAATGTGTCACCTTCATGCGCCTTAAAGCACTTTATAAGCAGATAATTCATTGATAAAAGCATACTTTCAGGCGCACATAAGCGGAAATGAAAAAATACTGCATGAAAATGCGTGAAAATGTTATGAGAGCAAAATAACTGTCAGATGTAGAAATACAGATTTATATATATGTTCTATGTATGTATGTATGTGTTTAAGATGCAGTTTTGCTTTAGTTTTGAAGCCACTGAGCAACCTTGCTGTCGCAAATGCAAAAATACTTGAGGAATCTTCAAATTTTCCACATAAAATATGTGCAAGTGTAAGTCGTTGTACCCAGAAGGTCACTCAGTACATTTATATTCATACATAAACACTTGCTATGCCGCAAAAATGTCAACTCAAGTGTTTTGCGACAGAACCGCAGCCAGCCGAGTGACAGGCTGGTGGACAGTAAGCGTCTAAGATAGCAGGCAAGAGCAAGGAATGGCTTTGACTGAAGTATTATTTACAAGAAAGCAAAGTCAGGTCGCTTAGTTGTAGTGGTGACAGTGTTAAGCGCATGTAAAATGTGTTCTATATTAATATTAGGGCGAGCCTTAATGTCAAAATGCTTTAAACAACTCAATTAAAAAACTCTTATTAAAATATATAAACATTAAGATGGACTAAAATTTTACGGAAAAAGTTTTTCAAAATTCACCAATATTAAAAAGTAAACAAACAGTTGCTTTCCAACGACTTTAGATTTTCAGTAGAAAGTGTGGGAGTGTAATAAAATGTTTATTTACTTATATCAGTCTCTTTTTCAACTCCGCGCTCTTAAGGATTTCGCAGCTTTCAAGGCTGCGTTTGCGGTTGCTGTTTTTATTTATTGCTTTTGCATTCTTCTCAAACAACGTTATTGTTCTTTTTGCATTTTATATCCACTCTTCTTATGACTTCAGCTCTCTGCATTGCACGCGTCACTTCTAATATGAATTACTGGCGCGCATAAATGCCAATATAAGTGGCTTAGCTCAAGTTGCAGCAGAGTATTTTGCACAACATGGAGAATGCGGTGTTTGCAGTGAAGTATTTTGCTTGGGACCTCAGGATTTATAGTTTGTGGTTTTCGGTTTCTTTATTTTTGTTGAAAGCGTAGAGTTCTCTTGTCAACAGATAAGCTTTGAGTTTTGTTCTTAAACTTTTTTAAAGGTTATACTGGGATAGCTTACAGTAAATTTTGTTAGAATATGTTAAACTATTACTTTCTGTGGCAATTTCGACAACTTCAACTTTTTATTAAAATTTCTTTTAACTTTGGTAGAGCCTAAGGCCTCTTCGAAGATAGTTAACTTGAGACGATGAGGGGACTTAGTAAGTACAATGATACTAAAAGCGAAGACGATCGTAGTTTACCTAGAGGCAGAGCATCCCAATCCGCTAAGTTCGAAGATGTGTGACGATGTCAGCGAAAAGCACCAAAGTGTCTATTTCTCATGAAAGTGTGACGGCTATAAAATACTTATTCCGAGCAGCCAGCCATTTGCTCGAGTTTCTGAAACCAACATATATCTAGTGGTGTTGAATTGTGTGCTAGTTAAAGCTACATAAAAGATACATATAATGGGATGGAGTTATAACTACTTAATTTCCTAAGAACAACTAAACTTTGTAATTTTTTTGAAGGGTTGGAACGAACTCCAAGAACTCCTGCTCTCCGTGGTGCCAGAATTAGGTCTCCGGCCAGACCTTGTAGCCTAAACTACCACCAGTTGAGCTTCCATAATGCGCTGGACTAGTAAGCAGTGGTTAAACACCATACGCACAGAACACGCACATACCATTCACACAAGAAGCTAACGTTAATTCCCAGTTAAACGCCTTCGCCGCCTAAACAATTCACACGCAAACGAACCTAATTGCTCGGGACTCCGACTAGTAGAGATCACACCGCTAACATCTAAGCATCCATCACTCCAGAGAAGATACCTCCCAGATCTCAAATGTTCGGGCATTCTGCAATAACACGCATCCAGTTTTCGACCCGCGACCCACACAAAAACCCCGACCTATCAGATAGGTGTATCTCATGCAAAAATGCATTCAGAGTTTTATGCCCATCAAGCAGAAAACCCAGTTGTCAAAGGAAAAGAGTATTTTTCCGCAAAATGGAGAGTTTTTTTTCAGAGATTTAGTTTCGAATTGGCTCAAAATCAGTTAGTCAAGGTAAATTACACCTTGTATATAGCAGAAAATTGTGGCCATTAACCTTTTGGCTAACAGAACAGTGGCAGAGTTTTGAGTTAAGAAACATTTTTCACAAGTTTGATGTTGTTCACAAACGACCTCAAATGAAAGAGTAGAGGAAATGATAAAATTCCTTAAATCTGGAAAATATCTAAAACATAAAATAGAAAATCGTATGGCGGTCGACATAAGTGGCAACTCAGTTCCTATTTATTACAAGTAAATTATTTCAATAAATCTAATAACCTAGAACATTATGATGATGCTGAAAAAAGACCGCTCGTCATATACTGTGTATACTTATTTGTAATTAAAAAGTTTAAAATTTTAAACGGTTACTTTAACGGTTAATTTACAACTAATTTAACGTAGGTCTGAAATGTTATTGCAAAGTTCCACGTTAAAGTTATGTATGTTGTGAACTCCTGCTTTAAGAAAATTTAAAACTCCAACAAAAGCTCACTTTAACAAATAAAAAGTTTATGCTAAAAAAAAAAATAATAAACTCCCAAAAGATTTTACAACTTCTGCACACACGGAAAAAAGGGAGAAATAGTTGCAGTCTGCAAGCGATGCCAACTTACACTAAACAAGACCACAGAATTCATTTCCTGTTAAACTCAATTCATTTGTAGCACGGCAACTGTCGAACTTTATTGCACTTTTAACACTCTGACTTCGACCATTAACACAGACAACCAAAAAATCTGCACCAAAAGTTGCCATACTCTTCTCACAGCACAATGCTTCTTGTGCGAAAAAAATCTTCTGTCAGCAAAAATACCGTTATTTAGTATATATTGTATGCAGGTAGTTGTGTATACGTATGTTAGTCAAAAAGTTAAGTTCGGGGGACATTTTCAAGCGCTTGATATGACTTGGGCGATTTCGTACACTTCTTCCAATCCAACCTCAATATTTGCGGTTTGGGGTCCACTGCATATAATTTATTTTAGGAAATAAAGCGACTGTGGTTGTCTGCCTATAAATGTAGCAACAATAAACACCAATAGAAACCAAAAACCGTTATAGGCAGCACAAAGCAAGTCAGGAAACAGCCAAAAGTAATAGGAAATACTATTTATTTAGCAGCAGCCCGAAGAAAATTGCCTGCAGACGCAGCCAATACATATCAAATATGTGAACTTCGATGGCAGCTGGTTTAGTGAGGTTAGGAGAAACTGCAAAATACAATATGGCCGTACAGGCATGAAAATGTCAAAAACAGCAATTTGAGAAATTAAATGTAGATAATAAAAACAAAAATGGACAGTTCTATTACAAACTCGATGCCGCAAATGTACGGTAGACAGGAAAAATGGGTGCTTATGATATTGCAGCATGAAGTCGATTCGAATACGCAAGCCCCGTTTAATATATTTTATATAATAATGCAGAGCGCAGTAATTATAGAAGAACAATGACATTTTATGTTATTACTGTAGCACTTAAGCACTAGGCTTATAAGCTTATAATGTACTTAAATAATTATACCCTATACCCTGTTCAACTAGTCTCTAAGTTCTGCAATGGTTAGTTTTCCAAAGCTATATATATATTATAAGTATTTTACCGAAAAAGGTCTTTATCTCTAAAACTTAACGTTGATGTTAGTATTTTCTGGATAATTTTTTCCACAATAGTTCGAAACCAATCTTCTAAATATTAAATCAAAATACACTATCAAATGTAATTTAGCTTTGAGAACTATAATATTAAAACTCTGAAAAATCATGAAAAATGAAGTATTTGGAAAAATTGAAGTTTACATAAAATTTTGAAAATATTTCGAATTTCTTTGAAAAACAAAATGGAAAAACATTTAGAAATTTTTTAAAAAATTTTATTTTTTGAAATACTAAATTTCTTCAAAAATCTTTAAAAAAATTTTCCGAAAAACAATATCTGTTAAAAAATTTCGATATTCAAAATAGTCTCGAATGTATATTTGAAGAAAACATGAAGGAAAAGTTTTCTGAAAAAAATTCAAAAAGAATGAAAATCAATTTTGATAAAAATATTTTCTTACAGAATTTGAAGAACAGCTTTAGATGAATTTAAAAATTTATGTAATAAATTACACAATTTTCAAAAGAAGTAAATTTTTGGAAAAATTTCGAATTTTTACTACGAAAAATAAATTTTCCTTAAAGAAAAATAAGTCTGATAAATTTATAGTATTTTAACATTTTGAAAAAAAGTTTTGCATATTCAATTTAAAAATATTTCAAAGCAAAAGTTTTCCAAATAAATTCAAAAAAATTTAAATAAATTTAATATTTTATAAGAATCTTCATTCAGGTTTGGAGTCGATTTTTATAAAAATTCCAAAGAAGATATTATCGAAAAATTAATAAATGTAAATACAATTTTCAAAACAAACAAGTTTTTTGAAAAACAATAAAAAAAAATCGATGAATGCAAAGAATAATCACATTGTTTTTAAATTTCAAATATACATTTTAAAAGTATTTCAAAGTCTTAGAAAAAAATTCAGACCGAATGAAAATAAATTTTAATAAATTTAATTTTCATTACAACGTTCAAACAAGTTTGAAGATGAATTTGATAAAAATTTCGAAAAATTTGTATTACAATAAAAATTATAATATAATATTAAACACAGTTTTCAAAAAAGTGTTGAAAGTAGTATATGCTATTTTCAAAAAAAAAAACAAAAAATCGAATAAACTTAAAAAACATTTCAAAAAATTATTATACTTAAAATAAAACTTCTAAAACATTATTTAACACAGATTTTAAAAAAGTTTTGAAAATACATTAAAAAAAATAGTCAATTAAAAGTTGTCGAAAATTATAACAAAATAATATAATAAATATTATTATCAAAAAAAAAAAAACATCATAAAGAATGAAATTCAATTTCCTTAAAACCTATCTTCATTTAAATTTTCCAACAAATCGTTTTTTTTTTAATATTTCAAACAGGTTTGAAGATAAATAAAATGAAAATTGTAAAATAATAGTTAACACAATTTTCAAAAAAATTTTGACAATATATTTGAAAAAATTAGCTAATTAAAAGGTTTCGAAAAATTGAAACAAAAAAAATTATAAATGCAATATTTAATGCTACTTTCAAAAAAAAAATTCGAATAAACTTAAAAAATATTTTAATGAAAAATTGTTTCACAAAATTATAACAAAAAATTTATAATAACATAATATTTTTTTAATATAATAGTAAATATTTTTTTTCAAAATAATTTCACCATCTAGATTGAAGTTTTTTCCATGATATTGCTTAAGAGCGTAATAACTTTGAATTACATGAAGTAAAAATTTTAGAAGAAAAACATATACTACACTTTAAATATTTTCATTATTTATTCATTCAAAAATGGATTTCAATACATTTTGCTTGGCCTTCGAAGGCAACATTTGGCTTCGAATCGCACAAACTTCAATACATTAAATTTCCTATATTCGCCTAAGACTAAATATTTGCCAACATGCTCTTTCACTCGTATAAATACGCAGAAATGCACTCAAATATAAGCTTTCTAACCACTTTTTGCATCTCGTTTGTTTGTAGCTACAAATAATTTTGGCATTTATTCGGGCATGACAATAAAATGCCACATAAAAACCCCTTTAAATAGACCCGAAATAGCATAGTGGTACTAGTACACAAAAATTTACACAAACAAATGTGTTGTACAATTTAAGAAAAAAATTACAAAAACAATACATGTTTACATATTTACATACACTCGTGCGCAAAACTTTATTATTACATTTTTGTGTAAATTCTAATATTTTTGATATATTTCCAAGTGGCCATAAACACAGATATATATATATATATATATATATATATATATATACCGAAAAAGGTTTTTATATATGAGTGTATGTGTGTGTTTGTAAGCGTTTCTACATAACATTTGTTCTTGTGCAACTTTTGTGTGCTTTCGACATTTGGTAAAAATGTCATGCCTACATTTAGGCTTGCAGACATGCTGCAATAACAAGTGGAACGTGCAAACTGTTGGGATAAACATAGAAATGATGGAGATTTGCATGTTTACGTTTACTTTATTGTTGTATGTGTACAATTTTTTATCAATAGCCATATTCATACGAAAATTGTGCTTAGGGTTTTTATTCGTTGGAAAAATTCAGATTCAAATTCATTTTTTCCGACATTTTTAGTCGACTTTTCTAACTATATTTTAATACAATCTTAAAAATTACATTTGAAGACCGAAAAAATTGCCAAACCAATTATTTTGTAATATTATTGTTGCATTTTCCTTAAATCCATCAATTGACTGAGCCTTAAAAATTAATTGTTGCTCATACACCATGGCATACTATATCTAGTGTTCATAGAATTCGTCACGTATGATATGGATAAAAAATGCTATTTTCTTCTCATGGAACTCAGAAATGTAGGTTCTTAGGCGTCTCTAACAAGTCTCTCCGAGTATGAGCTCTTAATTGTAACGGGAAGGTCTTTAATCTACAGTTTTCTATTATTTTCTTATTATGAGGCAGAAAAATCCATATTTGATTATTTTTAATGACTTTTATAACTGAATAAAAAAAATTATTAATAAATTGGAAAACTCATAATTTTGACGAAATTGACTGCTCTTCACACGTGGCGCATATTATATGGACCTGTCCGGGTCAAATTTGATTAGACGTTAACTTTAGCAAATGATTTTATTTCAAAAATAGCTTCATAGTTGCTAAAAGTTTAAACTCAATAGATATGTATTATAGTATTTATATAAAACCCAATATTTTAAACATCTTAAATACATATAAACACAAGACAAAATAAATCCATTTTTCATGAATTATCCCTCCATTTATCTTCAGGTCATTACCAATAAAAGCAAAAAAGGTTTAAAATAAAATAAAATATAATCCGTAAATGTTCAGCATATGCTTTAAGCCTTTCTGGCGTAACAATAAAATAACCTAAATCCACCATTTTTCGCTATCATGTACATATGTATACACAGTTGCACCACCCTACCGGCTTACAAGTATTCTACGACCTTCTTTTGCTTGAAATTGCGACAATATCAACCGAAAACACATTTCTGCCTATTTAGACAGGACTCTTCGTAGCGCAAAAGTTGATTTTTTCGCTTTTTCTGCAATGTCCCAAAAAACTTTGAAACTTTACATAACCTTTATTGTCGCTTGCATTCGCCGAGCGATTTTTCATTTCTCATATAACGGTGTCGTTCACTTTGATTTTTGCTTTTCTTAAATTTTCTGCGCTGTCTGCTTTGCTGTACATTGATTATGCTGCTCCACTTTTCATTTAAAAAGTAAAGTTTGTGCTTGTTTGGCATTGCTGGGGTGGCGGCCAGCGGTGCGTATGAGTAATATTTATAGTATAGGCATGTAAATGAAAGATTTGCTTTTCGCCTTTGAAAGTTATGCATAATCGAAAAGTTCAATGAGTTTGAGTTAAAAGTTTGCAGGAAGTTGGATTCTTTATATTGTATAGCAACAATACTAACAAAAAAAGAAAAAAAAAGGATTTTTAACACAAATATTTGCCATTTTGGTTACATATTCTCGCTTTTTAAATTCTGTTTATATATTCTCTCGCTTTAATATTACTTTTTTCACATCTAAACTGTGGCACAGTGCTTTCTCTGTGCAAAAATTGAAAGTCATTAAATATGCCAATTCACTTCTGCATGTTGACAGCTAATAACGGTGTCTGGGTATAGCCTTTAATTGCTGCATTATTAATTTATACATGATAAAATGACATTTTTATGGATTTTTCTAACAAAATTACACTTTTGTACTCACACGTGTTTATGTTTGCATATGAGTGTGAGCAGCTGTTGCTGTTTAAATACATCACTTTTTCTATAATTATACGGAATATGTGTCTATATTTATATATAGGTACATACACATATTTGATCAATATGATTATGGCTTTAGGTCAAAACAGCATTAGTCGATATTAGAAAATAAGAAGAATAAATTTTGTTCTACTTGTAAAAATATTTTGGAATGGTGTAGTAAGCAGCTTAAGGCTAATTAATAATTTCTTTTAAATTTATTTCAGGAATTGGAAAATAAAGAAGGAATTAAAAAAATATATTTATGTAAATAAAAACATGATTAGTGTTGATATATTACTGTAAATGCACTGAAGCTATAATACTTTCCACATGTACCTTTCAAAAATATCTCTATCTTGAATTTGTTTTGTCAGTTCGTACGGCATGACAGCTATATGCTATGGTGGTCCAATATCGTTTCCAACAAGAATGAAATTAAAAATAAATATTTTTCTGCGTAAAAGACAACCTGATCCACCATATGTTAAAAATTGTCTATAATTGCTTACTTTAAAGTTATGCCTATATTCCAGTAGTGCTTCCAACTTTCTACTCAACAAATAATTTACATAACTAAAATCAAGTTAATCTTTGGAAAACCAACCCTTTAACTGAAAATAATAAATAATCGTATACGAAAGAAAATACCTACCTTTTACCCATACCAATGCCACGTTTGAAAATTATATTAGACATAAGTAGATTGTATACCTCACTCACACTTATCGGGGTTGTCGGGATGAGGCAGAAAATGTTACATTTCATGACTTGCAAATTTGCATGCTTTGCCAGTTCCATTTTCACATCCTTCTTCAACAATGAAACATTTTCGCTAGACTTTTAGAGGCGGAAATTTTATGCAACAAAAGAAAAAAGTTGAAACAAAACAGATGAAGATAAATTTTTGAACAGGGTAGAACGTATAATGTGGTATGTATGTATGTTGCCTTACATAAACGAATATTATCTATAGTCAGAAGAAATATTACTTAGTTATATAATAACTTAATGTGAACTGTAATTACAAGCTTACTTCAATATTCAGCTTCGTTAATCTATACCGCTATGTAACTAGTTCTGAACTGGTTAGTTTGACTACTAAACAAACCAAAAACACCTTACACCTTAATTTGTTTCCTTTCAGAGTTAATAATTCAAAAATAACCCTGTTCAAATGCTTCGACTTCCCCCACAGTGTGGAAAAGTCTCTCACCCAAAAAATAATTTGTTTAGAAATCATATAATTCTGTAGCTGCTTATATTCACCTTACCAGTTGCCCTCAATTTCGTTTTCACCTTGCACTTGTCCTTGGGTTGACTGCTATTTTTGCTGGCATTTGTTATTATTTGATTGACAGTCATGCAAAGTGTTAAACTATCTAGATAGGCCTTTGAATTTACAGCACAATTAGACTAAAAAACGGTAAGGACAAAAATAACTGTAGGGATTGCCGAATATATTGTTAATTATGTAATAATTAGGTGTGATAATAAATAAATACCAAAATGTATCAATAATTTTTTAGGTGAGTCAATTTCAATTAAAAATGTATTACTTTGAAGCTACATAATGTTATGCGGAATATATCGGCAATAATCGCAAGTTCTATAGGTGAGGACATAGGCTCTGTTTCGCTACAGAACTTGGGTAACGTTAGTTCATGGGTTAGATCATCGATGGATTTCACTGAAAAACATATTCTTCTTCTAATAAACTTCTAAAAGTGGATGTCTAGATCCTTAAGGCAATTAATATCAATCCCAGTGACTTCTATTACTACCACTGCTACTTTCGCCAATGGTGTGTTTACGAAGATATTGTTTTGCAAAAGTTGGGAAATAGAGGAGAAAATGATAATATGATCCCACCTAAACACAAAAAGCTTATGATAACGGTGCAAGAGAGCAATAAAACCTTCTCTTGGAAGCCTAATCAATTCATTGCGCTTTAAAAACAATACACTCTCTTAAAACTATTTGTGATTGTGTTCTAGCTTTGCATTCACATCAAAATATATCCGGTTATTTATATGGTATAGGAGTTTTTGCGGATCTTGCTCTGATTCTTTCTTTTGTTCTCCCTTTCTCTCTCTTTCAACCCTTTACTTATTTCTATCTTTATTTCTTTTACTCATTTTCTCTCCCCACTTGCTTTATCTTTCTTTGCGCTCTCCATTTCTGCTCTCTCTTACCATCTCTCATTCTCTCTCGTGTTTTCTCTCGCTCTCCGCAACACGGAATCTGTATATGTACATATGTATAAGCTCATTATTCAGGGAAGTCAATACATCCTCTTAAAAATTTCATTAGCGTGTTACCGCTTTAAAGACCGTTACTCCTGATTCTTCCTCACTCTCTTTTCTTATTACCACTGCACCTCTCTCTCTTTCTCAATTTTATTCTCCCTCCCTTTTGTCTCTCTTGGGACTGCTATGTGGAGTGATCTCAAGGGATTCGAAAATTACGTCATATTACCACCTCTGTATCTCATCCAGCTCAATGACAACTACTTGAAGAAATTGAAAAACGCGCCTTTATTTATTTCATAAAGAAAATTTTAAACAAAACTTAAAGCCTTATGCAAAAGTGATCTCTTTGTTTAATAGCAATGCTTATGTTTCACCCTCGTCCTCAAAGCCGGTTTACTATTGGCTTACTCATATTTCGCTGCTATTAAAAAGATAATCTTTCTCTGCGATCAGTCACTCTAAGTCATAATGCTAAATAGCAACATAAAACTACAAATTCTCAACACTTAATATTAACAGTAGTTGTGTCTATACTTAAACTTTTGAAGTTGTGTAAACTAGGGGGTTCTTAATGAAAATTTTTTAATTTTTTTTTTTTGTAGTTATTTTTACAGAGTGTACCAATCTAACAGCAATGAATTATTATAAACGAAAACATCTCAAAACTCTTCTGAAAATAATTTACAAACCAAAATTTTGGGGTTTTCCAAGAAATTTTTTGCTGAAAAACTTTAATATGAATTAGGTTACGCAACCCAAATTTGGAATACTCAGAATACCAAAAGCTTTACCATGAAAAGATTATAAACTTATAATTCAGTACCACCATAGCGTGAGCAATTTTTGCGAACAAATTTAATATAATTGCGGTTGCGCAGATCAAATGGTATCAAAAAATTTTACGTGAATCGATTTTCATATCTTTATTTAATACCACCCTTAGTGAGAAATTTTTGCGAACTTATGTACATATGTGATGGCGGTCGTGTAGACCAAGCATTCGAAAAACTAAACACTTTACCGTAAAAGGATTTTAATTTAATATTTAAGTACCACCCTAATATGCGAAAGTATTATGAACGAATTTTATCAGGATTTCGTTGGAACAGAAAAAATTATCAGCATTTCAAAAAAGTTTTCTTGAAAATTTTAGTCTGAAACTTTATTAATATAATAATCATAATTAATAAACGTATGCCCAGAAAATTTTTACTTTATTATTTAGTACCACCCTAATGTGCGCGGACTCTGACAAGCATTACACACTCGTTGCATTGCTGTGGGCACAGCAGCGCACATAATCTCACGTAGTGAGCTTTTATGCCACATTTGCGGCATAACTGTAGTAAACGGCACAAGCTTGACAACAACAACAAAAATAACAGCAACGATAACACAAATGAGCCGGCGCATTACAAGCAGTGTACATTCTGTTCGGCGCATACTAATGCACGCACACACACATAGAAAACTAGAAGTGCGCCTTTAATATTCTGCTTGACTGTGGCATGTTTATGCGTGCCACAAATGTTGCACGTCGCAAACGCTGCAACAGAGTTTGCCAAAACGACACAACTGCAGTTTTGTGTTGTTTTTGTCTGTGTGTGTGTTTGTGCCTAAAGCGTTCGCATGCCATAAAATGCAGCAGCCAAACGTGCCGCAAGTCGTACACAAAATTACTTGGAATTTCGCGAGTTACGTGGAAATTGTATTTCAGCGATCGTTTGTTGTCACGTTGCACATCATGGTGGCATAGACATTACTGAGACTAATATTTTCTTGACTTGCTATGCGCGTGACACAAAACTTGTTTTGGTTTGCGTTTCAAGTTTTCCTTGTGTTGTTGTTGTAATGGAATATATGTGCGCAACAAAATATTAGAAATTTATATCTAAGCCATTTCTTATATACAAATTCGTAAAAATTAACTTACAGCGTTGCATTTGGCGCAGTACTCTTTACAGCCACAACCCTTGCATAGTTTTAGGCGCACACAAACTCACTGTAGCGTTCGTGAATGCTTCATTTTTGGCTACGAAAAAATATTTCTTTACATTCTGCGCACAAAAATATACGTTTACTTTGTGCGCCCACTGTAAAAAACAATATTAATAGGCCTTATTCAAAGTTGCCATTATATGTATAGACCTACAAATATATATTTCCCTTTAAATTTATGCAGTGTACCGTGCGGATTACACGAAATGCGCTTTAAAGCGATTATAAAGCGCTTTTATTTTTGCTCAAAAACATGGAAAATCTGCAAATAAACAGACGAGCGACTAACAGACAAACCACGGCAGTCAGCCGTCGTCGTAATGAAGAAACGAAGGCATGAAGAAATGAAGAAAGCAGAATGAATGAGCGAGTGAACGAGTGAATGAGCAGATGAAAAAACAATTGGCATAACCCAATTTCGAAAATGTATAAGTTTCGCACAAACACACACACATATACAAAAGCTCAAACACATGCACGTACATATTGTACATTCACACACACGCACACACACCCAAAAACACTCAAGCGCCTGTGCATTGAAGCAAATGTAATATCAACAGACAAAAGGAGACAATGCCAGTGCAATGCAGCACAAAGGCGAAAAATCCCAAAAATGTAATATTAAAAGAAATAAGATTTAAGCCAGAAGGAAAACTGTAAAATAAACTAAAAAAAGGAGTACATATATAAAGAATGTAAAGAAATATGTGGTGAATTTCATATTAAGCACAATTTAAGTGCACCAAGGAGATCTGTGTATATGTTTACATAGAATATTTTTAAATGCTTGAAAATGAAAGCAGACATTACATAACAAACTTTGAGTGGTTTAAGAAAAAGGGGTGAAAATGGAAAGTACAAAATAGTGCTTTAAAATAACAACTAGCTGGATATTCGAAGTTTAGACTATATGACAGCTATATGTTATAGTCAAGCAATTTTGATGATTTTCTATAAATTTCGTGACTTTAACTTCTTCATTTAATTTATAATGAATGCATGGCGCAATAAATTTGATTTCCCTTCTTTCATAATTGAAGCAGTTATAGCCTAAATTGAAGCAGTTATAGCCTAAAATCACATATGTTAAGGCCAACTGATTATAGTTATTTCCATTAGAAATTTTTTAACTAAAATACATAAATTATACCAAAATTTCATGCCGCTATCTGCTTAACTAACTGTTTCCTTATAAATTGGCTTAAAATTCAAGTGCCAATAACATAAAGACCGCGATCGAAGTTAAGAAAATATTGCTGCTATTGAGACAAGTGTTGCTGAAGACCAAAAGTTTTTCGATTCAAAGACGCTCTCAAGTATTGGCACTGTCTCAAACCACAAGCTGGCGAGTTTTGAGAAAGAATTTTCGACTTGCATCCGTATAAGATTTTTCTTACTCGAGAACTGAAGTCATTGGACCACCGTCAAGGTCATGAATTTATTTAATTTGCCTTAAAACAACTTGGATACGATAACGATTTTTTTAGAAAATTATCTTCTCCAATGAGCCTCGCTTTCATCTGAGTGGTGGCGGTAAATAAACAAAACTGTCTATTCTGAGACGAAGTAAAAACCACAAATTTTTCATAAACAACCATTATTTTCCCCTAAATTGACAGTTTGGTGTGGTTTTTGGACTGGTGAAATCATCGGTCCGTACTTCTTTCGACATGAAGCTGGTGACACTGACACTAACTTTTAACATGTATTGTTTTTGTGAAATCAAATTACTCTTAGTCGTAAACTCTGGTGTATATTTATTTTAGTCTAGGCATCTTGAGCATTACCACCGAACATTTGTATTATATGATTCAAAAGACTGAGGTAGCAGCTGACACCCTACAAAATATCCCTACATTAACAGAAACTCGACAGCATAACGTCTGAAGCCAATCATAGTATAACAATCTCAAACTAAAATAAAAAATGAGAAATGCCTTCATACAAGCTCACGATATCGCATGTAACCGTTTGTGGTGTAAAATATTATTTTCAAAATATTCTTGGATTTTGGTTTAACCACACACCAAGCGCGAGGCTCAAAAATGATTCATCGCTTTTCAAATTTAAGATATTACGAATTATTTTTATTTAGGTTGGAAAGGGTAGATCTATTGCATAAATAAAAATAAGTTATAACAAGTAAGGAAGGGCTCAATTCAGGCTAAACCGAACATTTTATACTCTTGCAAAATCAAAGCCAGGGGAATACTTAAAGGTGTAAAGGCAATATGATATGTATAAAGTAAAATCAGCCAGATGTTCGAAAATCCTAAGAATAGTTATATAGGAGCTATGCCAACTTTTCGCTCAAATTTATCTATTTTAGACACAAAGACACTGTTATGAGTAAAACAAGCTAGCTCATTTTCGTTGAGATAACTCACATGTTGTCCGATATATGCGGTACAAAGTGACACCGAAGTTCGAAAATCTTTATAGTAAATATATGGGGGCTAAGGGAAGTATTGGTCGGATTCAACCCATTTTTACACACAGACATACTATTATAAGAGAAATATTATTATTTAATTTCAATTATAAATTTCACACATTGACCGACATTTTCAATCAAAAGTCAACTTTAGGTACCGGGGTCTAAATATTTAGTACCTAGGGTCTTGAACAGTTTTAGTAAAGAAATTATTCGTGCTAAGTTCTATACCGTTATATTAATTCCTTATTGATTTGTGTACTGGAAACTGAACAAATCAAATGGAATTTAAAATTGTGCTATATGGGATGTAGGCGTAGTCTTGTCCGATTTCGCCCGTTTTTAGTCGGGTCCCGAGACATTGTGTTTCACTAAAAAGTGGGCGGTGTCATGCCCATCGTCCAATTTCCACACCGGCTCCAATATGGCTCTCACATTCCAGCTCGGTGATAAAATTTAATGTCTCTGGCGTATTTAGTTATTGGTTTATCGTGCCTTTACTAAGTTTTAACAATACCATTATATGGGGAGAGAGCGGAATTATCCAACGATTTCATCAAATTTGACACTGTACGTAGAAATTCTTATAAGATTTGTACTCAGCAAATTTAGTGGTAGCAGCGGTTTAGGAGATATACACATTAAACTTATTAGAGGGCGGAGCCACGCCCATTTTTCCAAAATTTTTCTTAATTAGGTGCTCAGTTATGGCACTTTTTACGTTTTCGGTTAATGGCGATTTGTGGGTGTATTAGTTGTCTGATTACGCCCATCAACGAACTCGAACTTTACTTTGTACTAAAAAACTTGCATACCATGTTTCATCAAGATATCTCAATTTTTACACATGTTACAGCTTCCACGGACGGACGGGCGGACAAACAGACAGTCAACCGGATTTCAACTTTACTCGTCATCTTGTTCATTTATAAGTACAAGTATATATGTACATAATACTATATCTATCTCGCTTAGTTTTAGGTGACACGTCCAACCGTTAGGTGAACAAAACTATAATACTCTGTAGCGACATAATAAAAACATTGCATATACTTTTATCATCTTAAAATGAAATTTAAGGGAAATTAATTTTTTGTAATTAATATTTTTATTATAATTAATAAAAATTTTGGTTATTAATATTTTTTCCACCATCTGCTCATTTTTAACGTGCCAAATATTATTTACTGTTAACCATATCAAATCAAATATATATTTTTATATAACTTATCTTCATAGAATTAGATTTCAATGCATATGTTGAAATACCAATTGATTCTCATTTAAAACTAATTTTTTAATTTTTAAACTTTCATTTGTGTTTACTGCTTCTCAGAATTCTCAAAAGTAAAATTTTTCGCCATCCAACTCCATCTCATAGTTGAAGAAGTGGTTTCCATCAGTACCATCCTCAATATCCTTATCCCACATTGGTGTCGTCATACAACACCTTCGTATTGGTCTCGGCATAAGATATGTAACATATTCTCCTGCAAGAGACTCAAGTGTTCTTGGCGTTCAGCAGCCTGTTCCTTTGTCGCAGAATTATTTCGCAAATACGTTACCGCATCCAGGGTGCGTGAAGCTGCAGCCACACGGTGTTTTAGGTTTTCGCCACCCTTTAACTCATCCTGCTTTAAACAATTATAGATGAGGCAATGTAGGCTAACGTAAAGAGCGACAAAGCATAATACAATCAAAAACACATTCGAGATCCACCATTTAGTACCCAACGGTGCAATGAATACAAACCAAATTAACGGAAAGAAAATAAACCAATAGCAGAAAAGGAAAAAGATTAGCGAACATTCCAAGCAATTTGATCTTTCTGTCATTTTCCGTTAAAATTTTTAGTAATACTATAATTATTTCTTTTATTTTGGGCGATACTACAATATATCTCAATTTTATTTCTGTCAAGAACAACCTCCGTTTACCCACAACAAACTCTCGACACTGAAACCAGCTCTAAATCCGAATTGGAATTAGCAGAAAATATTTACTTACTAGTTTTGCGATTTATAATTCTGTTTGCAGAAATTTATAATTCTGGAAACCGCAAATATTTCAGCGGATATTTCTTATCGCATTTAAAAAAATATTTGCACAGCCTTGAATGCTGGCATATGTTATAGAGGGCACATGGAGGATGTTAAACAATAATTAAAGCCATAAAACATACATTCGTGTCGGTGTGGATGTACATAGAAAAGGAAGAGTAGCGGTGGAGAGAGGAAACGCAGTACCAATACCTTTCCAAGACCGTTCAACTCCTTCAAATGCTGATTGAAACCAGAGTTGTTAGAGACACATATCAAGTTTTGACCACCAACTGTGCAGGGCACACCAAAAAATATCCTGAAATATACCAAAAAGCCCATACTGTAAGGAAAGAAAGAATTGAGTACTACTATGATAAGTACTTAATTCAGAGTAAATTGGAACTAGAAGAACGTGCCACAGCTGTTTAAGCAACATTTTTGCTTTCTAAATATCACTATTGAGACAGTGAGGTGTACCACAAAAATATACTTGAGTTGGCAGTATAGGCTCATACTTTGAAAGAGGGGCTCGCCTTCAGAAATACAGTACAGTGAAATTAACAGAACGCCGATCAAGTGCTGAGAATGATTTTACATAATGTTCCAACATCTGCGAAGAAACATTCTTATCAGGTTAATACGAAAGAAATCGGGCAGCTAGGCTGTTGAGTGGTGCTTAGTTGAGGCAAACTTTAGCCCAATATTGGCTTAATGGTGGAAGTTTATGACAGAGAACTCTTTCAACTTCGTTACAATAACAATTTTTAGATGTAGAACTTTCATGAATATTGAAATACTGTAGTTAGACTCCTTCCAGAACTACTCTCATTGGTCGTGTTGTATTTCTATTTACCAAATAGCGGATTCTACACGAATCAAGTAAACCGGTCCCTTAGCCCTTTAAATACCGAACTGAAATTTTGCACACATACTTGTCTCCCCAGTGAGCAGCTTGGTGACGAAGCTATCTGAATAGTGTAAGCTACAACAATCAAGCTCTTGTGAGGGAAACATTTTCATTTGACGAAATGAAGTGGAAACAAACTGTTTACAACCACTGATAACTTTTTTTGTTCTCTGTATGTATTCAAACAATTTTTTATACATATTTTCATATTTTAAAAAATTTGATATCTTTTATTTTTAATTTTTTAATTTGTACATAATATTTTATTTTTTTAATTTTTATTTTGTTTTGATTTTTTTTTAATTCTTCCTTCGCATTTATTCATACTTTACACTTAGAAACATATCGTCTTCTAGGAGAAAATTAAAAAAAATTATTTTGCATTAATTTATTTCGAATTGCATTTTTAAATTAAATGAATTTTTGCCACTTAGTCACATGCAAGCCCACACTCTCTCTTCTACACCGTATTGTGAAAGTGCTCGCCATTAAAGTACAATTCTTGTTTGCTTACGAACCTCGTTTTTTCAACCGCCACATCATCAACATATGATGTTTTCGTATTTGTACTATCGCGATTTGAACCTCCTAGCGTATACTAGTATAATTTAGCATCTTGATTTTGCTTAGCCCCTGGCACGCTAGGTATCAGCACCCGTTTACTATTCGGACGATCTTCTCTCGAAATATAGGCGGTTTTCATAGACTCTGGTCTCTCCCCGTCGGCTTCCAACGGTGGGAACGCCTCCTTCACTTGCGCGTCTAAGAACTTTTGCTCGCAATGCTTGAGACCAAAGTAAACGAGCAATACATATATATGGACGAAAATCACGAAGAAGAGCAACGCAAATAGTAAGTTTGCTGAAGTACTCCTCAGTAGGGTCCATTGCGTGCAGTTGAGGGTTTTTCTTTTTCCAACGCGTGTCATTTTGAAGAATTTGCTTATAACATATGTATTTATCAGTTTATTGATGTTGTCTATATGAATTTTTGGTTTAAAATTTATTCATTAAATATTCTTTAAATTTAATTTTATTATTTTTTTGTAATATTTTATTTAGAAAAAAATTATTTTTTTTTTTTCAATATTTCATAAACATTTTTTTTATCTACAAAATTTATTTTTAATTTTTTAATTAATTTTTATTTATTTTTGTGCTTAAATATTTTTCTTTAAATTTTTTTTTAATTTCATTAATTTTTTTTAAATTTCAATAAATTTTTGTTTTAATAAATTATCATTTAGAGTTTGTTGCATATATAAATTTTGTTAACAGTTTATTAATTTTTATTATTTATTTTAATATTTTATTTAAAAAAAAACAAAATTATTAATAAATTTTTTATTATATTTTTTTTATTTTTTGTAATTAATTTTTCTAACTTTTTAAGTATATTATATTTTTTTAAATATTTCATTAATATCTTTTTTATAACTTTTTAAGTTTTTTATTGGAATATTTTTCTTCTCCACAGTTTTATACTTTTTCAAATTTGCTATTTCTAATGGGTAGCGATATGTTTCAAACCACAAATGGGTTTGCCTGTAGCTTTTAATTGTTACTGCAACCTTTGATTTAGTATTTTTAAAACTTATCATTACCACACTTTGTACCTATCATTACATACTTAGATGCATACTCTGCTCATTTCAGCCGCTTTACTCTGTTTCGAGCTCTTGTTTGCCTTGTAGGCAGGGTTAGAGCTTTCGCCGACAAAAATGTGCACACATACTCACACATTTCCATTTTCACATAAATAATAAATAAATTTATTTTATCTTGCAACCGATTACACTAAAAGTATTATGGTCAGCAAAACCTTGACTTCGCTGCATTTCTTGATAAGGTTCTTGCTGCAGAAAGGTTGCTACTCGGCATATAATTTCGAGTTTCTGTTACGAAATAACTAAAATGTGTTTGTGTTTCTAATTCGACAAATAATTTTATCAGTAAATGTACTACATATTATATTACTATTCAAGTTATCTAAAATTCATACAGGGTCTACCAACTTCTGTGTCGGTTTAGGAATATGAAATCGAAGGATTTTTCAAGCACTCCGAATACGGTCGAACAGTTGTGCCAATGAATATCAAAAAGAGATGACATTGACCGACTGTCAAAATCTACATATTTCACTACCACTGGTCTCTATAAAGTAAAATATATACTTTACATGCAGTCTCACAAAAAGAGGGCAAGGGTTTGCATAAAGTGGAACGACTTAAAATATCATACTAATTAAAATATCAACAGTGGACCTCGGAAAATGCAAAAGAAACACTGCGAAAGTGGTTGTGTTTAGAAATTAGTTCAAGTTATTTGTAAAAGACCAAACTATTTGTCAAAGTATCGCAATTAAAACAGCTATATGAAACTTTACAAAGTTTCTTGAGATGCAATTCATAAAGACTTGGACGAAGGATTTTTTTCGATTTCAACAATTTGAAAAAAAAACATTGTAGCGAAATATTAAATTTTTTTTTATGTCTGCCAAAAATCCAAATTTTCAATGTTTTTCCTTCGTCCAAGTTCTAAGTTATGATTTTAACTAAAACAGGTATTTTTTCACTGTAGATAATCCTGCATCTTTTTTCCGTGGGCTCATCGGAAATGGCGTCGCAATTGCCGAATTTAAAATATTTTTTTCCAAAAGTTTCAGAATTTCTTTACTAATAGTATGTGTTTATAACAATATAAAATTTTGATGGAATATTTAATTTTTTATATGAGAAGAAAGTTGTTGAAAAGGGCTTTTTTTACCCGAGGAAATCCATGTAACCCCGTATATGGAATACTTTTTCATTTGACAAGGGTCATCATGAAATTTGGCATAGATTATTTTCCAAAATAACATTACAAATTCTGACAAAATTATTCAAATCGAAGTACTTTAGCTTTAAGCTGTCATAGAAACTTGTCGATCAAAATTACGTGAAGTAGCAGTACAACATTCCAACAAGTTATTCAGATGGAACTACTACTACTACTACTGACTGATCAAACTCAAGTCTTTATATAGAAAACTTTTTCTGTTGCTGAAAATGACACTTTAGATAAATAATATATTTTTATTTTTTGTTTCTATTTAGTTTATTTCAGTAAATAATTCTTAATTTAAATATGTGACCTGGTCTACGGAAAGGGGGCTTAGGTGTCAAAAAATAACGAGAAGATAACGAGAAACTGACAAAGCGAGTTGTTTATTTTTAACAGCTGTTTCCCAGAAACTAGTTTCGCACGTTAGCTCTCTTTTCGTAGACCAGGTCACATATAATAATATCTAGTTAGGAATTATATTGTTTTTTATTTAAAAAATTTTGAGCATTAAGTTGTTCATAAAAAATGAAGAGGAAACTAAGGCACTGATTACAACACTGATAACTTTTTTTGTTCTTTATGTGTATAAACATACATATATATATATACATATATATATAATACACAACGTTTTTTATACATATTTTGATATTTTACAATTTATTTTATTTTTCAATTTGTACATAATTATTAATGTCTTAAATTTTAAATTTAATCGTATATTAATTTTATCGTTTTTAATTTTTATTTTTTTTTTTAACTTTTTCTTTACTTTAACTGCATACTTTACGCTTAGAAATATATCGGCTCCTAGGAGAAAACTTAAAAATTTATTTTTCATTAATTTTTTTTAATTGAAATTTAATATACTTTGAAAACACCACAAGTTGTATTTTTACATTAAATGACCACTCTCTCGCTTATCCGCAGTATTAAAAAACTGCTGGCCGTTAAAGTACAATTCTTGTTTGCTTACGAACCTCTTTTTTTCTTCCGCCCTATCATCAACATATAACATTATCGTAACTGCACTATCGCGATTTGAATCGCCTGGCGTATACAGCATAGCACATTTATTTTGCTCAGCCTCTGGCACCTTGGGTATTAGCACACGTTTACTAGTCGGACGTTCTTTCCTTGAAATATAGGCGGTTTTCATAGACTCTGGTCTCTCTACGTCGTCTTCCAGCGTTAGGAACGGCTTCTTCACTTGCTGAATGTTATGCTCTTGGACACGCTTTTGCTCGCAACGCTTGAGACAAAAGTAAACAATGCAATATATAAAAATGAAAATCGCCAAGAAGAGCAGCGCATATAGTAGGGTTACTGTGGTGCTCAACTGGAATGCCGGCGGTTGTATGACAAACCAAATTATTGGGAAGAAGATCAGCCAATAGATTACGAAGATGATCAGTAGGGTCCATTGCGTGCAGTTGAGGTTTTTCCTTTTTCCAACGCTCGCCATTTTTTAACTTGAGTTATTTGCTTATAAAATGTGTATTTATAACTTTGTTTTTGCTGTCTATATGTATTTTTGTTTTGAATTTTACTAATTAAATAATTTTTTTATTTTATGTTTTTTTTTTATAAAATTTAATTAAAAAAATTGTATTTTTTTCAATATTTCATAAATTTTTTTTGAAATATTTTATAAAATTTTATTAAAGTAAAATTGTAGTTAAATTTATTTTAAATTGTGTTTTGATCTTGGCTTAAATATTTGATTTTTTAAATTTCATTAATTTTCCAAAATTTTTGAATATTTGTTATTAATGTTATTTATTTGCTTATTAAATATATATTATATTAGTTGTTGTTGGATATATAATTTTTCCATTTATTATTATTTTTTTTAGTATTCAATTTAAAAAAAAATTTAAATCATTTTGTTCCACATTGCTTTTGTTTCTAATATTTTATTTTTATAGTGTTTTTAAGTAAACTCTATTTTTTTATATATTTCATTAATGTTTTTATAATATTTTTATTGGAATATATTTCTTATCCACAGTTTTTAGAATTTTTCTATTTTTAATTGGTTTGCGATTTGTTTTAAACACACAAATGCGTTTGCTTGCAGCTTTTAATTATTACTGGAACCTTTGATTTAGTATTTTTAATATTCCACATTCCCACACTACCTATCTACACATACATACATGGATACAAAAACGCGCTCTGCTCATTTCTGCCGATTTACTCCAGTTCGAGCTCTTGTTTGTTTTGTGGTCAGGGTTAGAGCTTTCAGTGGGTTTTTTTGGCAGATAAAAATGTACTCACATACTCACACACGTCGATTTGCACATACTAGGTGTGTTCAAAAAGTATCCCGAATTTTGTGTTTTTTCAAAAATTA
Organism: Bactrocera zonata; assembly: GCA_037783105.1. Lineage (NCBI taxonomy): Eukaryota > Metazoa > Arthropoda > Insecta > Diptera > Tephritidae > Bactrocera > Bactrocera zonata. The sequence goes on from JBAWJQ010000600.1 coordinate 48,951, forward strand.
TTTATTTGTTCATGAATATCTATTTTGTCCCCTTCAAAGTAATCCCCATGAGATATTATACACTTGTGCCAACGGTTTTTCCAATCTTCCAAGCACTTCAAAAAATCATTTTTTCTTTATCTTCTTCAGCTCCTCCTTCGATGCGTCTTTATCTCGTCAAGAGAAGCGTAACGTCGTCCTTTCATGGGCCTCTTCAGTTTAGGGAACAAGAAAAAGTCACAGGGGGCCAGATCTGGGGAATACGGTGGCTGCGGCATCATTAGTGTGTTGTTTTTGGCCAAAAAGTCGCGCAAAAGCAACGATGTGTGTGAGCAGGGGCGTTATAGTGGTGCAAAAGCCAATTTTTGTTCTTCCACAAATCCGGTCGTTTCTGGCGGATTGCTTCGCGCAAATTGCGCATAACTTGCAGGTAATATTCCTTATTGACCGGTCTTCCCTGTGGCAAGAACTCATGATACACCACGCCCCTGCAATCGAAGAAAACTGTCAGTTACGATTCGCGATACTTTTTGAACACACCTCGTAAATATATAAATAAGTTTAATTTATGTTGCAACCGATCACTCTAAAATAATTATGCCCAGCAAAACCTTGACTTCGCAGCATTTGTTGATAAGGTTCTTGCTGCAGAAAGGTTGCTACTCGGCATATAACTTCGGGTTTTGGTTACAAGATAGCTAAAATTTGTTTGTGCTTCTAATTCGGGAAATAATTTTATCAGTAAATGTACAACATATTATATTAATATTCAAATTCATAAAAATTTACAGACTGTCTAAGTCTACAGATTTGACTACTTCTGGTTTCTGTAATGTAAAGCATATACTTTACATGCAGTCTCACAAAAAGTAGGAGGTCAGCATAAATCAAACACTTGGAAATATCACACTATTTAAAATTTCAACAAGGGAACAGTTCTCCCGAAAAATGGGAAAAAGCACTGCGATATCTGTTGTCTTATTCTAAACATCAAATCAAATAAATTGTGCAAAACCAAACATCAAATATCAAAGTATCGCAATTAAAAGCCCTATACATTTAGACGTATCTTAAAATGACACACCCTGTCTATTGAAAGCAGCGTAGTTTTTGTTAAAAAAGTACGTAGTTCTGTGGTGACCGTTACTCAATTTCAAATGATGTCGTTTTTGCTGTTCCTTACCGGATACAAGACTTTTAAGTCTATACACTAAACACAGATCAGCTTTGGAGCAGTATACTGGGGATCCTTAAAATTATTTTAGAATCGTAATATAATGGTTACTTTTCTGAGATTCCTGTTTATAATAAAAATGAGGTGTCATTTTAGACAGACATATCGTGGCATATATGTATATATATACAATATACATAAATGACTGTAAATTAAATCGCTCTTAAATTTTGAGGTTAGGATGTTCGTCGAAACCACATGTTGACATATGTATTTGCTTTTGCTAATCAGAATTTCAATACGAATTTGGTAGCAAATACCGGTCGAGTGAAAAAGAGAGTGACAGAAGAAGGAGTAATGAAGAACGATATTTCCGCATACATAGTTTTCACAAAAATATTTTTGCTCTTATACTTCAATTTGCCAGCTTCCATTCTCGCTGGTTCTTTATTTACGCGCTCGGCATTTTCCTTTTTCTTTCTCGCACATTGTCACGCCATTTCGCTTTTATGATTCAGTTATGTTTCTTATCAACAACAATAAATCGACTCAGGCTCTTATACACTCAGTTGCCACTTTATAAAGCTCTTTTGTTCTTTGAGCAGAGCCATTACGAAATTGAAATTAAATGATCAAGGGCGCCAAGCACTAAAATATATTGAGATATAAATAAATGAATGTTTAAAAATATAAAAAAATGTGTATATAGAGTCTCAGAACATCAAGGGGTAAAGAATATACTATTGAACTCAGCTTTGAAACAACGGCTTTATCTCTTGCTCAGTAGTCTCTATCTCTTAATCATTTTAACTTTCTTCTTATATATATAAGGCGAATAGGCGAATAATCATTTTCAAAATTTATATATCTCAAATCTTAGATATTAAAGCTTAAATATTAAATCTTAAGTCTTAAATTTAAAATCTAAACTCTTAACTTACGATTTAGTTTACCTTCGACAAATTACTAATCATAAAAGTAATGATTATTCCTAATGAATTACTTAATTTGCAGTCATTCTCAAATAAATTTCACAATAACTAATAGAAAACTAAAACGGACATACTTTGGCTTTCGAATATAATTACCAACAATCTTTTTCTACTTAATTAACATCTAGTTTCACTGCGTCATGAAAATCCCGAAATGCAGAGGAAACCAACTGCTAATGAAACCACTTATGTATGGTATATACAGTAGCTATTGCTCGTGTGTTACGCGGTTGCGTGTTGGGATCAAATAGCCTTCGCTGATTAGTCATACCGCAGCTGCATTTATTTCCAAGTATTTGCAAATCAAATTAAACCACACATTGATTACTGTTTTCCGAACTGAAATAAGAATTGCAAATATTTTTACGGCGACTTTTGCACGGCCTTACCGACACTCAACAGATGTGCGGCTGATTTCGTGATCTCTGTTAGTGTTTCTTATTACTGTTAAAACTGTTATATTTAATTGTAAATTACTACATAAAGTAGCCTTAATTCTTCAAAATAAAAATAGCAGACTTTTCTTGGTTAAAGAAACCCTTACTCTCCAATATTTTGGGTTTCCAATTTATGGAAAATTGTATTTAATCCCCGTTTAATTAAATAATTGTTTATTTAAATCAATAGTAAGCGGTGTAGGCGGTGATAGATCATTTAACTAAGAAGACTAGTTTGAATTATTTCTTAACGTTAGCGCTTCTTTATGTTATTTTTAGCATACCTTTAGGCGACCACAAGCTAGACACAATATTTCTGACGCTATGTTATGATTACATTTACTTTACAGAGGGATTAATTAATTGTGTCTGGATATATTTCACTTAAGTGTTATTCGTCTGGTCTAAAATTGTAGAGAAATGTTGCCTCCTTTTTATTTTTTAAATTATATTATATTTTAAATTTAACGAAATATTATTAAATTATTAGTATCGAATTTGAAAATTCTCAAAAAATTTCCAGCCAAAAGTTATTTTAAAAAGGTTGCAACCTATTTTCAATGTTTCTCAATGAATTTGGAAATTTAATTTATGGATAATTTTTCTAAAAGAGGACCGTACGCTTTATCAATAAAAAACATTGATAATACAGGTAACAAATAAGCGATAGTTTAAGAAGGTTGCCGTGGTTTTCAAACTAAATTGTTTTTATAAACAAAATATTAAATTCACTCAGTTTAAGTATGGATGTGCTCAAACTTAATATGTACAACAGGGCAATTTCGAATTTTTTTCACAGTGTGACCTCCTAATTTATAATTAGCTGCATTTGTTCCAATAATCATTAAAGTTATACAATTTTTTTATTAGATTCAATGGTGCTGCGGTATGTGTAAAACTTAAATTATGTCAGCAGCGTTGCCACTTTCTTTTATTTATTTTTTCTATTATATAACTGAACTAAGCACGCATTAAATTAAACGTTTTAAACTAAGCATACTTCCAAAATTTTTGCTGTAAATATTTTTCACGATCTAGAAAAATATTGCCACCTGTTTGTAATACTATTTTTTATTGTTATTCTTTTCAGGCGATTTTCAGATTTTTTCAGATGAGCTTTTTAATATTAAAAACCAATAACTGAACCAATAGTAAAAATTGTTCTGTTGAAGTGTTGCCACCCTTTTCAATTTTTTTTATAACTATATAATTGAACTAAATACGCATTGATCAAAACGCTTTAAACTTAGCATATCTCAAAAATTTTCGCTGCAAATATTTTTCACGGTGTAGAAAAATATTGCCAGCTGTTTATTATAAGACATTTTATTATACTATTTATTTTCAAGCGATTTTCAGATGTGCTGTTTACTATTAAAAACTCGTATTTTAAATTTTTTTTGGGGAGGTGTTACCACCTTTTTATTATAAATTTTTAAGCAGTTATAAAATAAATAAAATTTTATGATGTACAGTACGTAATTATTGATTAGGAAAATAAAACAATTGAATGCTTTTTAGAGTAAAAATTGCTTTGTTGAAGTGTCGCCACTTATTTTATTTTTTTTTTTCAGTATATAACTGAATTGAGCTAAACATTTTAAACTAAACATACCTCAAAAGTATTTGCTGCAAATATTTTTCATTTTTTTTTTCTAAAGGTATTGCCACCTGTTTATTATAATATTTATTTTCAAGCGATTTTCAAATTTTTATCAGATGAGCTGTTTACTATTTAAAATTTTTACATTATGATTTCCGTTGCATAAACCACAAAAATATTCAAGGAAATAGCGAACTTAAATCAATGTGGTGAGTAACTGTAAAACTTTTTTTTCAATTTATGATACATCAACAACTAACGTGCTTAAGCTCATGTAATTCTTTGTATTAACCACAATTTAAACGCAATTAATGCCATTAATAATTTTCATTCTAATAAGACTCGCAGTTCTGAGTAGTAGAACACACATTCACCTGCAATCCAAACCGCCAAAAAGGGTACGAGAATAGCTTGGCCTACACGCAATTTATATAGAAGATACATATTTACTTAAATGCGTCTATATAAATGTTTTATAAAATTGCCATTTAATTAACATTTTTTTAATGGCAACACATTTGTCATTGATTTATTGTTTTGCTCTATTTACACTCACACTTACACAGCAGTATGTGTGTAAGGCGATTTTAAGGTGGGTGTATTCTTTGCTTGTTCGTCTGCTGCCTTTTTCAGGCTTTGTCAACTACGTTTGCAAACTCTACACACACACAAATAACTGTTAGTGACATATATATATGTACACCCTTATAGCTGTATACCTTAAGTACCGTACCTTCGTAGCTAAAATCACAATTTGCCAAAGAAACTCACTGTCCATCACAATAATATATATTTGTTGTGTGCTTTTCTTTGGTTTCTTTTTACTTTGTTATTAAAATTTATTACCGCAATTAAAGTGATTAATTTGAAAACACCATCAATGGGGTCTCCCAGCAAAGAAAGGGGTGTGTGCCTTGTTACGTCAGCGGCTGTAACAAATTTTCTGGAATATTTATTGCTAGATGTTCTAAGGTGTCAAATAAATTGTCTCAGTCACGCTAAATGTTTCGGCATATTTAGTTACTTTTGTTTAGCAAAAATAATTGAGTAATTTAGGTTTAAAATATATGTATTAGAAAAACTGGCGTATAAGGTAGTATTATTGATACATTACTCTCTGTTCAATTTTTTATGGCTTTTAAGCAAAATTCAATTTTCGACACATGTTGAAAATATATAGAATCAAAACTTCACCGCAAACAATTTTTTTCATAGCTTCTTGTGCTGAATTCCAACAATTTTTATTTCAAAATCTGTTAACTTTCATACAAGAAATTATGAAAATTCGTAATTTTTATTTTGTTTGATAAATTTGAAAACTCAATCCTCACTTTTGGTTTTGCTGCTAACTTCTTCGAAAGATAATTGATATACATATCTCTTGTTGATTGGTGGCTGAACTTTAAGAAAACTTGTAGAGAGATTGAAAGTGAAGCAGCAAAATTGTCAAAGAATTCCCTCACAATTTTAGACAGTTTAAGAACAGGTATCTAAAAATATTTTTAAAATCAATTGTATCAATTCAATCCAACCGGAAATCTAAACTAGAAATTTTGTGAAGAGTTTTTAGAAACAGTTCAGAAACAACAACAGGCGTTTAGCTTTCAAAAATAAAGAATGATTTCAAAGACTGAATCGAAGCGAGATTGTCCGCATGGACTTTGGATTTTAAATATACCCAAAGAAAGGTCTAACCGTGGAATATCACATGAACCAAAGTGTGGTGGCCAATCGATCAGCCCAAAACGTGAAATTATCTGCTTACTGAAGTATTCTCTCAATAAGTCCATTGATTGATGATGTGTGTGGAAAGTGGCGTCATCTTGTTGAAACCAAATGTCGCCGAGACAACGAGTTTCAATTTCAGGTTTTTCTAAACACCAAACCGTTATTTGTTCTCGAAATATGACAAATACAAAAAATAATTATTTTTAATAATAATTTTCAAAAGTTTTTCAAGAACGTATTTTGGTATCAAAAAGCATCTCTTTGAAAAGTATGATTTTTAAAACTAAGTTTTATCTATCAAACTTTCCGAATCGAAACTTTTCACCAAAATACCATTTCAGTTGAACGAAAAAACACAAATATATATTTTAAAACTATTCCAAAGCTAAGCGACCAATTTACTAAGCAATTTGTTAATATTTCTTGTCTTTTACACCCGCTCCACCATCGTTGTGGGCGCTTTGCGAAAATAACGCCGAAATTTATCCGCTAACCCTGTTGTCAATCTTTCCGCACGACTTATGGGCTTATTCTTCGCCTCCAATTTGCTACCGTAGGGTTACTCCTGTAACGGCGCCAAAGGCGTAATGACAATCACCGGAATTGTGGGTGGTGGGGGATTTATGGCCACCGAACACAAAATTTTCACTTTGCTGCGTGCACCACTTGGTTGTTGTTGTTACTGCTGCCATTGCTGGTTGGCTAACTGTTCCTGCAATTGTTGCTCCTTCGTGAGTAATTGTGCGCAGGCACTGTGTACAGGTGGTGTCGGCCATATGCGTTCGAGTGGCTCCCATTCGGCGACGGTAGCCATTGATGTGGCCGCGGAGGGTACCTCCGACTCATGTCCGTTAGGATTTTACGCTCCCAACGCTTGCACAGTATATAGGCGTACATGCAGAGAAAGTTGTTCTCTTGCAAATAATTTTTGTTTTACATTTATGATTGTATATAATGTTTTGGTAATTGTTTTTTTTTTAGTCAAAAATGTTTTGAAGGTTTTTGTTAATAAAATTTTTTTATTTCTTTTTATTTACAACAGTTTAAAATTTTTATTTTTAATTTTTTGCTTAAGTTTATATATTACTACTGAATTCTCTTCCAGCAAATATGTCTCAGTATGTTAATTTTTAATTTAGGGTAAAATTTTTTATTTCGAATGTTATTCTTTAAGGTAAAATTTTCAACCATTGTTTTTTTTTATAAATTTATTACTGCTTTCGAACATTCAACCCATATTTTTCTTTTAACAGCAACGAGAGAACAGGCATCGCAATGAGCAATTTATTGAATTTTCAGTTTTTGATATGTTATTGTTTAGAGTTAAAATATTTTTTTATATATTTTTTCGAATATATGATTTGCTTGTTTTTGAATTTTCGAGTATTTTTTATAACAGCAGAAACAACAGAAATTTTTTTTGGAGACTTCTTGTTATTACTTTTCATTATCTATGATCTATTTGCTTATTTTGATCCAACAATTTTTCGAACTTTTAAAATTTTTGGGTACACCCGTTTGAAGCTATTTTCATTAAATTTTCGTCTTTCGTGTAGTACTTGAAAATATTTTTCCGAAATTTGCAATATTTTTTTGTTTGCAATTTTCAATATTTTTTCGAAATTTATTTTTGTTTAAATTTTATCATTTTTTTCTCAAATTTTATTTTTTAATATTTTTTATGCACTGAAAAATATTTCTTTTACAGTTATTATTTTAAAATCGTAATTTTTCGTTTTCTTCGTAAATTCGGCACAGTCTGTTATTTAGTATCACTCGCGTCAGCTCACATATTAAACTGGCTAGTTGGCTGTGATTTGTTGACTCGGATTTGCTGGCTGTGCAGTCGAGCGCGCGTTTGCCACAACGACCACAAGCAGCAACGCCGAACAATCTGTTTAGCGCAAATCAGCTGTTGATCGCTAATCAGCTCTTTTAGGTATACAATTCAAGTTCAAAAGCAAAAGATCAAAATACGCACGAAGAGTTGTTTGCGTCTGCTGCTATTGTTGTTGCGGTTAACGCATTATAAATGCGCGCAAAGCTTGGATTCGTAATGCCATCTTACATAGCAGCATAAAAAAGACAAACTTTGATAAAGGCTTGTAACCAAATTAGAATTCCTATTGATTCATAAGAAGGCTGTGATTCTTATAGAAATCGTATATTTTGTGAACCTCAAAGTAACCTCAAGCAGATGTAATATACATATGACAACAATTTTTCCAGTCCTCGAAACACTTTTCATAATCACCTCTTGGGATAGACTTTAGCTTCTTCAGGGAGTTTTGTTGTATCTCTTCGATCGACTGAAAACGGGTACCATGGAGCGACAATTTGAGTTTGGAGAACAAAGACAAATCACACGGAGCCGAACCTGGTAAATACTTCGGTTGATCGATGATATTCATTGCGTTTTTGATTTTAAATTCGGTCACAATCGTGGATCGATGCGATGGTGCATTATCATCGTGTAAAATTCATATTGTTCTTCCACAATTCCGGCCCTTTTCGAGGGATATTCTAACGCAAACGCCTCAATGCGCCTAAATAAAACTCCTTGTTGACCGTCTGTTCATTAGGAATAAGTTCATGATGTAGCAAGCCACGAATATAGAAAAAAAATGAGCATCAGCTTAATTTTTGAGCGATTTTGGTGAGGTTTTTGGTTTCGGCTCGTTTTTTTCTCCTCCCAAACCCATGTCTCATTGGCAGTTATTATGCTCCCCATGAATGTGGCTTTGTACTACTCATATTCTTATATTTTTGATTAAACTGAAACACCGTAAGCCTTTTCCAACATTCGCAACGACTCCGCAACTGAAATTTGGTTAGATCTGTTAAAGTCGCCATAGAACTTGATTATTTTGGTGTATGTTCTTCATTCTGACTAACAACTTGATCATTAGTTGGGTAAATTATAATAATTGTTAAAGCTTCCTCAATCAAGAGTTCTTCAGTGGTACCTATTGACACTTTTCCAAGAAGAACTTCAAGATGCTTAAACGTCATCTTTCCACATCTATAAATGTCGTGTCTTCTTGTTGACACATGTTTTTCTGCAGTTCAATGATGCGGAATTGTCACCACAGATGTGTAGAGGATTTCATATGTTCTGGCTATTGAAATACTTAACGTCTTCGGACAGGTGGTGACTGCATTAGATCACCAAAGAGTAAGACACAAAACAAATATCCGGTCTCTTCAGTTGGCGCAAACGAGAGTCGATCATGCAAAGCACCATAAAGTACCGTAGAAATTTCGTCTATAATCAGAAACTCAACGTTCTGCCATAAATGCCGCATCCCAGAAAGGCCTCTTTGGCATTATTTAGTTTACATGCCCCTGTAAGAAGTCGAGCACAAGTTTAAGATTTTAATTTAAGATTTTATAATTTTATTTACCGTTGGGTTTCGAAACAAAAATCAGATCCAATAAATAAAGAAATATTGAAAAAAAATACTCATATCTTCCCATTAACAGAGCAATCGTTTCACAATTTCGTCTTTTCAGAATGCTCGGTAGTATCTGAATTTACTGTTTACTTACTTATTGAATGTACATTCAAAATAGGTGGACCTTACTTGTATATGTATATGCTTTAGTAATTCCAAAAACAAAAAAAGTTATAAAACTTCAAATAATATTTGTTTTATTTTTAATTTATTATTACGCAAATATTTATTACAATTGTTAATTAACAAAACCAACAATGCTTCTACATATAACATCGAATTCGACTAAGCTTAAACTATTTCATTTATTTCTTAACTTTTACTAACACCGTTAACCAGAAAATTGGTTATTTCAGTAATTAAATATAACTTTACTAATAATAAGTATTGTAAAAGTATGGAATTTAAAAAAAAAAATATTAATAATGTTTCTTAGACGTACAGATTCGCATGCAATTCTGATTTAAATATAAACAAATGCGCAGTTTAAATGAACCAGTCCGACTCAAATTTGATCGGTTTGTATAAGTGTGTATGTGTATCTATGTGTGTGTGCGTTCATTGAACAGTTTCTGATCATTTATATATATTAATTTTTATCCATTATAATGTTTTAATGCAAAAATATAATTACTCGATTTTACAACAAAAAATAGGTATGTGGGTATAAAGTGAAATTTCTTATAACCGGACACCTACTGTCGCAGTGTCCGACTATGGCAGCTGTCTACATATGGGTTCGCGGATTTAAATAAAGTGTATTCGTTGAGTCATAAAAAGCTATATTTTTTGACTAAATAAAAACAATTTTTTTAAACATTTTATGAAATCTTGAGATCTTATCAGAGATATCTAAGTAATTTGAACGAAATATTACGAATGTAGTTCCATGGCCGGTCATTGAAATGCATGAAAATGTTAATGATACCGTTATGTTCACGAAATTTGTCGAACTATGGGAGCTGTTCAGTTATAAGGACTGTTCGCTTTGGAAGATTTCACTGTATAAGCAATGTTGACCAGTGATAAGCTTTACTCGAACCGAAAGCTTCATTGTTTTGAAAACAAAGTTATGCAGTATGTGTAGAGGGCCTTCCCTCTTAACACTATATTATTGTTTATATGTATAAATTTACATATATAATATAAACGTACATATATAATATTTACTTATGAAAAACATTTTATATCAATAAAACACATACACACATACTATGTGAAGCTATCCCATAAGCGCAAAAAAATTAAGTACACTTGTTTAATTGAGTCTACTAAAACACACTTATACATACATATATACATATTTCAAAAGATTTATGTATATATGTATATGTTTGTTTGCCTACAGTTGCTTATTTACTTTAATTTCTTTACAAATAATACTTACTAACTACACTAAGCGCATATAGTCAGCGTATTAATTAAATATGTGTGTGGGGATGTACTATATTACATATACATCTCTATCTCTATCTATTAAAGTTAAGAGTAAAGTAGAAAAAGTACCACTATGTTAATTAACAGTGTCAGGTTAAAAAATTTCAACAGATGACTATCATTTTCATCACAATTATTTCCTATATATACGTTAACATTTCATCATAAGGTGATATTTTTTTTACATTATTTGTACATAAAAATCGTTTGTAACTCATTGTTCGTTTAAGATATGAGCAGCGCGTTAAAAATGGATATATTTATCATGAGTCGACTCTTTTTGTGCATAATATTTACATTTTAATGAAAGCAAGCTTAACTTAAGGTGTTCAATTTCTTTTTTAAAGTGGTATTTTGGTGGAATTTTTTTTTAATAATTTTATAAAATTTTATCAATTTTGAAAATTTTTCGAAATATGAATTATTTTTCAAATTTTTCATATTTTTTTCCAAAGTTCTTTGATGAACTTTTTTTTCAATTTCTTTTTCGATGTGGAATTCGGTAATTTTTAAAATTTTTAATATATTGTAAATTTTTCGAAATGTGATTTATTTTAAATATCTTTCAAGTTTTTGGGAAAGGGGTTTTAGTGAAATTTTTTTTTTAAATATTTTTCACAATTTTATTCACTTTACATATATATAATTTTAAAAAATTTTCCAAAAACGTAGTTTGGCGAAATATTCTTAAAAATAATATTCATATCTTTTTCAATGGTATTTAGGCAACAAATAAATTTTTCTTTTAAATTTTCGAATCTCTTATATAATGGTATTTTTTTAATATTTTTTTTCTTTTGTAATAATTTTCAAAATTTTTTCAAGATAGTATTTTTGTGACAAAAAGCATTTCTTTAAAAATTATCACTATAATATTTTTTTTTAATTTATCACATTAATAAATTTTAAGGCTATTTTTATTTGCATAATAACAATAATAGTAAGAAACTTGCACATTTCTTTCAAACTTGTAGTTTGGCGAAACGTTTTTAACAATAATTTTTATAATTTTTTCAAAATGGGACTTTGGTGAAACAAAAAGAAATTTTTTTTTTAATAAATTTCATAATTTTTTTCAAAATGGTCTTTTGAAAAAAAAATATTTTTTCAAAAATTTACACATTTTTTTTAAAAGCATTTTAGTATTACAATATTTTGAATGATTAAAGCTATTTTTATTAAGTCTTTGGTTTTATTTTTCTTTCAGAGATGCAGATTCCTATGTATTGATGTACTAACTAACTTTTTTTTTTTAATTAAATTATCAAATTTTTATTAATTTTTTTATGTTTCAAAAACCAAATATTTAAAACAAATTCGTTTCCAAATAACTTAATGCATTTTCAATTATCAATTTTTTTGAATGTTTTTTTCAGTTTTTTAAAGAAAATTTGTATATTTTTTATTATTTACAATAGTTTTTATTATTTTATAAAATAAAAAAAACAGTAACTATTATTATTTTATTTAAAACATTTTTATTTTATTTTAATTTTAAAATATTTTTTTACTTTGCTATAATTTATTATTTTAAACAATATTGTTTAGTTATCACAATTCATTTAAATTTTGAAGAAATCAAAATTGTTTTTCTGTAATATGGACAATAGTTTCTATTATTTTATTATACTATATAAAGAAGGAATTTTCATTATTATTATTATTTTTATTATTATTATTATTATTATTATTATTGTTATTATTATATATTATTATTATTTATTTTTATTCTTAAATTTTTCTAAAATTTTCTCAGCCGCACTTCCTGAAACTATCATATAAATAAAAATCCCAACTTATTTTAAGCAACCTTACTTATATTTGAAATTAACCTTTGCAAAAATTGATTAATTTTTAATGTTATTTGCCATTAAAGCATTTTATTTTTATTATCATTTCATTGCTTAAACGATTTTGACGTCGTTCACCGAAAAAGGACATCCCTATCTGCATATCTACATGTGTAGTACAATATTAATGAATACCCAAATCAAGTGTGGCCAATGCAAAGACGTGCAAATTAACATGTCTACAACGCAAACACGTCAAATGCTAATAAACAACAAACCAAAATAAGAATTGAAATAAATAAACGTTGCTGTTTAAAAAAAGTTATTTTTGGTCAAAAGTGGTGTTTGGCAGTGCAGAAGAAGGGAAAAGTTATCGTTATAGTTATAAATGTACATAATATTGAAAAAAAAGGCTAAGAAAGTAGTTTTTGTAACTTTAAAAATTGTTTGTTTAGTTCTGAAAATTTAAAAATTTTTCAAAATAATTCTAGAAGAATGAGTTTCACCAGGAAAATGTGTTTGAATTAATTCATTTAATTTTAACTGCTTCCTATTCTTTAAAATATAATAAATTTTAAAAATAAGAAAATTACAAGAAAATCAAGAGTGAATTTCAGAAATAATTTATATTGAATTAATTTTAATCGTATCCTAAGAAAATTGGAAGCAAATGTCAGAAATAATATACAAAATCTAAAGTGAATAATAAAGCTTGGCTTTCGTATAAGAAACACACTACGAAATTTGCACATTAGATAAAATTTAAATCTGATTTTAATAAACTTCTTAGCACAGTGCTTTCTTCGGACCTTTCACTAGTAAGACCAGTGGAGCTTTCGCTTGGGTAATCATTACTTGGAAGTTTTCCCTTACTATACGCGGTATATATTAAAATTAATTGCTATTTTAGTTCAGGTTAAAGCTTTCGCAGGAGCTTCCCATTTCATATATAGCTAAGTCGTTATTTTTAGTAAATACATTTATGTGTATATACATTTTTTGCATCGAAGTTTGAAATTTGGGGTTTAAAGAACAGTTTTCTTAACACTCAAGCCTGCGTCAGTGCTTGTAACTATAGCTACAAGAAGTAAACATGAAACTTTTTACTTCCCAGATTTTAAGGTTCCTTTTCAATTAGCTACTTTAACGGTTTTCTTTTTTTCATATTGTTATTGAAATCACTTTTTATTTTATGTTCTTTATTTAATTTTCGGCATTTATATATATATTAATTATCCTTACTTTTAACCACCACTAAAAACTTTCACTTTGCTCTTATATTTTTCCAATATGGATCATTTTAAATTATTATAAAAATAATATTATTATATTTTTATTATTCATTGGAATTAACAATTTACTAAGCGGCTTTCATTCATTGCCTTTCCCTTTCTGTGTACTTATGTATATATTTTCTATTTCTTGTTAATTTTTTGAGCATAACGCTACTAATTTATTGTTTATATTTCAAAATTTCTTTAATTTGTTATTTACGCTTTTGAAATTAAAGTAATTAAAATTTAAGCTTTCGCTTACAACAGCATATATTTCTATTCGTATTATATTACTTTAATTATTTAAAATTCTTCTGAATTTCACTCAAATAAAATGTTATGTATTAAAAAGTTTTCAATATATTTATTATTTTTAAATAACGCATCATGATTTTTTGTTCCATTTTTCACTTTTTTAACTAAGAAACTTTCATCAAAGCTTTCATTTAGAACTTTCACAAATCGTTTTTCGATTGTTATTTGTCAAACTAAAAACATATTTTCCAAAAACATCGAAACTTTCATTATAAGCTTTCACAAATCGGGTTTCGAAAAAAAATACCGATTGAATATTCTTAAATAGTTGTAATTCCCATTCGCATTTCAAGAAGTCACTTAAAAAATTTACAACAACCATCGAAACTTTCATTTTAAGCTTTCACAAATCGTTCTACGAAACACAAATTATAACTTCCTGTATTTAATTGCAATATTAGTACCATTAGTGTTAATCAATTTTTGTCAAATGTAGAAGTCTCTTACATAATTTGGCACAACTGTCTAAATTTTGATTTTGAGCTCCCACTTATAATTTTTCGAAAAGAATATCACGTCACTGTATTCTTAACTACTTCTAGTAATAATCGTATTTTTGTTGAGACCAATATTCGTCAAAGGAAAAGTGATTTTGACACAATCGTCTAAGCTTCATTTTGAGCTTTCACATATTGTTTTCCGAAAAGATAATTAAATTAAGGTTTTATCTTTCAAACTCTCCGATTCGAAACTTTCCACCAAAATACCATTTCAAGTTGAACAAAAATACATAAATATATATTCTAACACTATTCCAAAGCTATACGACCAATTTGCTAAGCAATTTGCTAATATTTCTTGTCTTTTACACCCGCTCCACCATCGTTGCGGGCGCTTTACTGCCACCGTTACCCGTACTCATGCGATAATAACGCCGCAAAATATCCGCTAACTCTGTTGTCAATCTTTCCGCGCGACTTATGCGCTTATTCTTCGCCTCCAACTCGTTACCGTAGGGTTGCTCCTGCAACGGCGCTAAAGGCGTAGTGACAATCACCGGTAGCGTGGTGGTGGTGGGTGACGGCAGCAAACGGTGCACTGTGGGTATTTTGGGCGCCGAACGCAGAATTTTCACTTTACTGCGCGCACCAGTTGGTCGTTGTTGTTGCTGCTCCTGCAGTTGTTGCTCCTTCGTGAGTAATTGTGCGCTGGCACTATGTACAGGTGGCGCTGGTAAAATCACTGGACGCGACGGACGTATGCGTTCGAGTGGCTCCAATTCGGCGACGGTAGCCATTGATGTGGCAGCGGAGGGTACCTCCGACTCGGCCGCCTTTGAGACGGACTGCTTCATGTCCGTTAGGATTTTACGCTCCCAACGCTTGCACAGCATATAGGCGTACATGCAGAGAAAGTATATGAAGATGAAGGCGAAGGCGGCAATACCGTAAAAGCCCAATTTCTTGCGCGTCCATTTGTTGCGACGCATCCATTTGATGTCTTCCAAATATTTCGCAATTACCGGCACAATGACTAACCAATAGATTAGCACTGTGGAGACTTGTATGGCGCGGCGCAGAAACATTTCATAGAGTTCATTTAGGGTGGGTAGAATTTTTTGGCAATTTCTTCCAGTACAGTTGAAAATATTTTTTCGAAATTTTCAATATTTTCACTAATTTTTTTTTTTGTTCGAAATTTATTTTTGTTTAGATTAATTATTATTTATAAATTTTATTTTTTTATACTTTAAAATAGTATTTTTTATCTATTATTTTGTGCACGAATATCGTTTTCTTATATTTGGTATTTATTTTTCATAAAAATATAAAAAAAGTTATTTTTTTGAATTTTTAAATATTTTTTCAACATTAAGTGTTAAATATTTGTTGTTGTTTGTTTTCAAATGAGTTTTTTGTTTAAGAGATATATGTTTCCAAATTAATTTATTTAAAGTTGTTGTAATTTTTTTCCAAATAAAACTTCGTAAATTCGTTTGCGCGCTATTCGATTTCAGACCTAGTCACACCGCAGCACAGTCAGTTGTGATATCACCCGCCTCAGCTCACGTATTAAACTGGCTAGTCGACTGTGATTTGTTGACTCGGATTTGCTGACTGTGCAATCGAGCGTTGCGAAAGCGCGCGTTTGCCACACGCCAAAACGAAAACGAGCACAAGCAGCAGCTCCGAACGATCGATCGATCGCGCAGTTATTTGTCTAAGAGTTGTCAACAAATCAGCTGTTGAACGCATCTCAGGTGTTTTAAGTATGCGGTTCAAGTCCAAACAACGAAATATCGAAATACGCGCGAAGAGGTACATAAATATGTGCATATATAAGTATCGTGTGGCATTTCGCACTGCTGCGTAAATTACTCATGCCTGCAACAAAAACAAACCATAAGCCACCACAGATGCTTTGAGCGCGTTTGGTGAGCTTTGCACTTTTCAGTAGTCTCTATTTATTAATATTTTTATTTTGCAAATTATGGAATTTCTTTTATTCCACATTGAATAAAAATAAACCTCAGATTGTGCCACATGATGCATACTAAATCATTTGCCGCCGGACGCCTCACCATAACCATATGTATGTACGCATGTTTTGCGGTTTATGTTTGTATGTTTATTTTTCGATTCAAAATCGGAGAGAGTTGTTTGCCTCTGTTACTATTGTTGTTGCGGTTAACGCATTATAAATGCGCACAAAGCGTGGATACGTAATGCCAGCTTACAGAGCAGCATAAAAAAGACAAACTTTGATAAAAGCTTGTAACCAAATTGGAATTTCTACTGATTCATAAGAAGGTTGTCATTCTTACAGAAATCGTGTATCATTATGGGAGTAAAAAAATAGCTTCAATTGTATGTGGAGTAGTGATTTTAAGTGTTTTCTGCTTGTTCTGTATATAGTTCGCCATACAAAGACCTAACAGTTTTCTGATATGTTAAAGTGGTTATGAAGTGGTTAGATTTACCATATAATGAAATTCCATTAAATCTACTACTACTGTTTTTCTGTCAAGACTTGTTTTTGTATATTCAAAACCCTGAGATCGGTTAGAGAGCGCAAGTGAGTTATCAGTTATTAAAAGGTATCGAACATTGAAATAGATCTCTGTAGACGGTAAAGATGTCTATCTACTTGAGTTCACGACTTTGATGATCAAGAAAGTGATCTTCTTCTTCTTTATTAGCGTAGACACCGCTTACACGATTGTAGCCGAGTTTACAACAACGCGCCAGTCGTTCTTTCTTTTTGCTGTTTGGCGGTAATTGGGATTCCAAGTGTAGACAGGTCCTTCCAATAAAATGATTAGTCGCAGTTAATACCGCGATTCAATAGTGTCTATTGACGTAAGATTTGAAGGTTAACATCTTGAAACATGTTTCTCAATATCAAAGTTGTCGAAGCGCAACTTCTATTGGAGCTTCTGTTTGAAAGTGAGGTTTTTGTAATTAAAACGAAGTCAAAAGTTTGACTCTTCTGAGGCATTTTCTTTCTACCCAAAAGCCACTCAAATTCTAGTTAGGACCGCCAAAAGTTTTGTTACAAGTCGGTTAATGTATAAAATTATATTCAAAAAGCTCACCTTTTGCTTTTACACAAGCACTCAAATTATAAGGTAATTTTTCAGTAGCGTGCCTGAGATTTTTTGAGACTTTCTAAACTTACCATGTTCCATGTTCGCCAATTCTGCCCACAAACTGTGGTCTAATTAATTCAAGTCTGAACTTTTAGTTGGTCAATCATCTACAGCTATAAAACTTTATATATCGCCACTGCTGTGTGGATTTTTGCCTTGTGTGTGCTGAAGCAGAATCTTGACGAAATTTTCAATGAGAAGAATATTGTTTAACACTGCTTTACCAACACTTTTAAAACATCTCGTATATCTTTGCTCCAGTTTCAACTCCATTTTCACAATAGTGAAGAATAGAGCTCTTAACTTTACCTAAGTTGATGGGCAAACCATTACAGCAGCTGAATTGTGACCACGTTAAGCCCTTCGACGAACCTATCGCAACATATTTAGTTTCTTTGTAAGTTTCTGCGTAGATTTTGTCGTTTGGCTTAATAAAAATTTCTTATGTGAACACTTTTTTAGTTGTAATAAACGATACTTTCAAAGTCCTTAACCGCTTTAATCAGTTGAGTCCAATTTGATTCAAACACGTTGTCAAAAGTTGAGTATTTGATGGACGTGGCAAATTGTGGTCTGGCATACCGCCTGTAAACTCATTCAACGTCTGATATTGCTGTAAATTTTTCGAATAAGGTTTTATTGGAATAATGTTACTAACTGATTTTAGTTTGATAACCATCAACATTCCTGTTCCTCTCCTCGTTTATACTATGGTAGAATATCACCATGCGACAACTAGTAATGTCAAGTAAATTTTTGCCAGCCACAGAGAATATCTCATTAAAGTGGTATAACTAATTGCTATGATTGCTTGCAGTTGATTTATGCTAATTGCTTTTTCGATTCAGCATTCCATAAGCTTTGTTAAGTCAAAGTTGGCCTAATTTATTTTCTAGATTTTTTGTTATAAAGAAAAGAAACTATCTTACAACTCACAATTTTCTATTAACTATAAAAATATCAAAAAATTTTGCAACATTTATCAGTTGTCCTAAGTTTTGTTACGTCAATATGAATACTCCATGTTTGAAAAATATATAGTGACCAAAAGTAATTTTACAATGCTGATATATTTCATATGCTTGCTAATGAGCTTTACTCGGTACTGGATGGATAGCATTTTTCTCATTCTGATACTGGTCTATTGATTGATAGTTGAAATACTTAATTAAGTGAACTATGTAATTAAGTTGCCCTGGTTACTTTAATTACATTTACTAAGAAAGAGACAGGAGATGTAGTGACTGGACATACATATGTATACTGAGTTCCAAGCCACAAAGGATTTCCGGGACGCGAAATAGCCTAATTTATTTTCCAGAAATAGCTGATGGGATTGCCAAAAGCGCCATATGTCTGACTCTAAGCAAGTACATAGTACAATCAAATTTCCAAAAGGACTGACCGGCGAATGAGGGCGAGATGGAATGCCTTAGGTATATGCAGGATCGCCAATGTCTTGTGCGAGAGCCGCATTCTTGTTACACACACGATTTCGAAAACATTGCTTGACGACTGTTGGCCTTTTGACAGATCACAACTTACTGGCGAGCCGAATGGACATAAGAAGCGACGATGCATGCAGAACGTGCAGAGAAGTAGGCATAAGAGAGACGCTGGAAATGCTTCTATGCCTCTGTCCAGGGTAATCTAGAACCCGTTTTAAATATTTAAGGACTTCTCAGTCAAAGGACTAGATAAGATCGCAAACTCAGATATCAAGACGTTCTTAAACTTCGCAAATACGTTCACGTCTTGTATAACGTATACTTCCCCTCCACCTGGTATTAGGTAGGTCTTCATATGGCGTGACAGCCAGCCAGCCAGTATAACTTAACATAAACCAACTAAACAATAACCCGATTTTGTGCTATAAAGGATTCTTTTCTCATATATTTGGGCAATATTGAACCACTTTTTACACTACTCTTCAAACTGAAATTGATATTCACAAACTACCTCATAATCTATGAGCTCTATAACTACAGTTTTTGACACTTTTGGTTGAATTTACGAGATTCTTTAATAATCATTTCTGTCAAACGCTTTCTCATCGAGGCAGCTTTGTGAAAGTAGTATAATAACACCTCACAAATAGATATAAATTTAAAAATGACGGAATTAGGCAATGATATTTATTAATATCATATTATTAGATTTATATACTCAGAAGGAAACATAGAATAATGACTGCATATATGAGAACTAGACACTCAGTTTCGTGCTATAACACGCTATTTTCTTCTCAAATTGTGCATATATATCGGTCGATATGGGACTACTACAGCATATAGCTGTCATACAAACTTGTCGATTGAAATCCAGTCTTTGTTTGTAACACTTTTTTATTTGATAAGATACCTTCACAAAAATCGGCGTAGATCATTATTCGAGAAAATTGTACAACTTCCAAAT
Organism: Bactrocera zonata; assembly: GCA_037783105.1. Classification (NCBI taxonomy): domain Eukaryota; kingdom Metazoa; phylum Arthropoda; class Insecta; order Diptera; family Tephritidae; genus Bactrocera; species Bactrocera zonata. The sequence continues at coordinate 69,139 of JBAWJQ010000600.1, forward strand.
AAATACAAACTATTCGAACAAAGTCAAGTTCTTGTATGGAAACATTTTTATTTGTAAAATGTATTATAGCTTCAGTGGCAATGAAGTTAAATTTGTCTTATTTTCATATAATTCCAACATATATTTAAATAGTTCTTCGATTACTTTGATTACTTTTAATTTTTATTGCATAAAGTACCAGTTCTGTGTATACTAATAAAGGGCACCAAGGCCACCGGCAGTAAGTGAAAGTCGCAGCTGCAGGTGGCTTTCGTATTCAAACAAAAAAATCACAATAAACCTGCTTTGAATAATTCAATTTTTTTTTAACGACAGCATTACAAGAATTTTAATGGACTGTTCCAATACTTATATCAGTTAGTTTAAGCTTCATTTCTTTGCGGGTTTCATAAGAAACACAGTAAGGTTTTGCAAGTCACTTACACTATTTACTATATGCGCAGAAAATATACATAAAATTTCATCAGAAGTGAAGTACTGGAAGAGAAATCTCAATCTTGAAGACTTGACTTTGATTGGTGACTTAATGATGAAACTAAAAGCTGATGGACCAGCTCTCTAAACTGGGTTAAGTTAGTCATACAAAATGTGCAGTGATATATGTGTGTTTGTGTATATATGCATATGTTAATTTCCTTATGTATGTATATACATATACGTAAATATGTGTATATATATATTACCTATAGTGTCTAAATGGTTACCCGCCTCATGCCACATTGCCGCCTAAAGCGCCACACTCCAACAACAACAACTGCATGCATATTCAAATATGCAGATACACAGGTGTGAACACACACACTCATACAAACTTATGTAATCGTTATTAATGCGGTTATGACTCAAGCAGTCAACTCAATTAACAAAGTGCCAACTTATAATTTACACAAAGTGAAAATAATTTGTAAACAAAAGCGCCAAAATATTGACAAAAAATTAACACAACAACAAAGAAATGCTAATTAAAATAATAAGTGTTTACATTTAAGACTTTAGCAACAATATATCATTGGAAATGAATACACAAACACACACATACACACGAAATACGTGCAGTTTTCAATAAATAATTACAGATACACACACATGAATGCATACAAATATTTAAACATTCTATAATTTGAACACGAGTCATTATGCAGTAATCTACAGTAGTATGTACTATGTAAGAATTTAATCGCTTAAACGCTTGAACACTTCCAAACCTGTATAGCGAATTGCTGCCAGTCAAGCTGTCTGTCAAACGGGCAATAAGCAAACAAAACGATCACTGCGCATGCGTGTGTGTGTTTGGCTATTTATAATATATGCGTTATAAAAACAACAAAAACATGCAAAAATTTGTATTTTTGCACATATAAAATAATTATATGTAAATATGTGCATTAATATAATATAATAAGCTTGAACCACAGTCACGTTTACAATAAACACGTAAACAATAGCAAGAAAAAACTAAGTCTACAGTGCGCTGAGTCTATAATGACTTTCACAGGTGCATTTCGATGGCATAAAAGGGTATATAAAGATCTTCTTCTTGATTTGGATAGGTCAGTTTGTATGGCATCTGCATTCTATAGTGATACGATTTGAGCAATTTATTCAGAGATTATAGCGTTGTCTTGGGTAATACGCTATGCCAAATTTCGTGAAGATAGTTCGTCAAATAAAAAAGTTTTCCATATAAGAACTTGATTTTGATGGGTCAGTTTGTATGGCAGCTATATGCTACAGTGGTCCGATTTGAAGAATTTTTTTGGAGATTCTACCTTTAACCTTAGATAACACGATTTGGCAAATTTCGTGAAGATAGCTCGTCAAATAAAATTTTTTTTTATAAAAGCTCGATTTGGATAGGCCAGTTTATATGGCAGCTATATGGTATAGTGGCCCGATATCAATGATTATGGAAAAGAATGTGGCAAAAATTTGAGATGGTTATCTCGCAAACTAATGGACTAGTTCGCATGTATACAAACAGATTGAGTGGTCGTGCAGGCGGATGAAAAGGGCTAACTCGCCACGCTGTTTATTTATACTAATTGTATGTACATATAACTATTTAAGAGCATATTCGACGTTTTCTTCTGGCTGTTACTAACTTAATACGTCGGATTCAGGGTATAAATATGCATAAATTTGTATTATACACACAAACATATAGTATATAGTAAGTACTGGTATATACCAAATACATATGTGTACATATTTAGCTTGTGCTGCAGTCACGTTTACAATAAACAGAAATACAGAAAAAAACTTAAAAATGCTTACAACAAAATATTATGCATACGAGTACTGCAAGTACGCTAAACTACTCGAGCGCATCATTGCAACGCCAGCGTTTACTGGCTGGAATTTATTAAAATCTTCTTTGACGACTTTTATGCTAATTACTAAATAAATAAATAAAATAGTTATGAGCATATTTTTAATATGCTAATTAGTACAAGTTGCCGGGCAATATGAACAAGAACTATTTTTAAACGTTCGTAAATGTTGTGACACGTGGAAAACATTTCGTAATATTCTGCAATCTGACAGAATTTTTGCAATTGTTGTTGTTTACAAACTCAATAAAATACTTGAAGTTCTAAAGATTGCCGATATTATTTATAAACCAATACTATGAGAATTAAAGATATAGTATATACCTTGAATAGATAATAGCTATACAGCAATACAAGCCGACCCATTATACGTAAGACACGTATACGAGGTGTGTTCAAAAAGTATCGCGAATTTTGTGTTTTTTCAAAAATTATTTATTTATTCATGAATATCTATTTTGTCCCCTTCAAAGTAATCCCCATGAGATATTATACACTTGTGCCACTCTCAAGTGAACCAACATTCAGAGAACTTTCTTCACTTGCGTGAACTTCTACACATGATTCAATCTTCTATTGTACATATATTGATGAACTCTTTCCTACCGGTGCTACCTCGGACTGAGTATGCAATTGAGAAGTAAAGTCTTCTCTCGATGAACAAAAACCAAACTCTATATGTCATTCATTATTCTCTTCCTGCTATAAGATGCAGAGGCATAGACGGTGACAACATCTGATGAGTCGACATTACGAGTTTTCGAGGGAAAGCTTCTTCAAAAGATTTATGGTCCTTTGCGCATTGGCAACGGCGAATGTTGCACCTTACATACCATTGAATAGAACAAACTAATAAAGGATTGATCGTTCTATTATTAGAGAAAAGAAATCGATTTCCGGTTATATTATATATTGCTACGAATATACAATATAATAATTGCTGCTGACTTAAGATGAATGGTAAATATAAAACGTGTAAGCATAACACCATCTACAAGCATACGCAATGAAATATTGTAACAGAATTTATGGCAAGCCTCCGTCATGCGTTCAAAATCAATAATAGTTTTGAAAAGCCCCATAACACAAGGAACTAACTCTGATTTTCTCGAATTCGAGAATTACTCACAATTCATAAATATGTATAAATATATAGTATATATTAGAAACTCTGACAGAATTAGTAAATGATTTCCTTGATTACAAAAAATGTTGAAATGAACAGTCTTCAGTTCATTGATACTATTAATTTAGGCATTAATTTGCATTATTGATGAATTTCGCTGTAGGCAAAGTGACAATCTTTCTACGACAAACGCATAACATTACGGGTGATGCATAAGTCAGACGTTAGTAATATGTATTATATTTATATGTTTATATGTATATATGCGTATTATTACTCAGCTATTATTGAGTAGGTATTTTCGATTTGAATTATTCATTGCTTTTTAAATATCCATTGACTAAATTTGGGGTTTTTGCTTTATTATTAATATATATTTATTTTACCAGTAAATTTGTTTTTATTTTGTAAAAGGGTTTTAACAGCACAATTATGCATTAAGAACAACGAGCTCTTGTAAATGGAAATAAAGCTGGTACTTTTATCACGATACTTTGAGTTTAGTTATATTACATTCTGTCGTGAAATGCTATTAAGTCAGGTAATTTTATGTTATGTTAAGTTTTTTTGAATTATAATATGTGATGTTTTATGTTTTATTTCAACAGAGGAAAGTTCAGCAACAACCGGAAGAAGAAGTTAAGTTAAGTTAACCTTTTGTCAACTTAACAGATAAAGACGTTTTCATAAAGATTGTCATAAGAGAAGTTCAACACCTATACCTTTAGTAGAGTTTATTAAGTTTATCACGAAGTTTTGTAACACGCAGGAGGAAAAGTCGAGCCTATAGTGGATTTAGCCATATTCGTCTGTCTGTCCATGTGTTTGTGTATACACATACTAATCCCTCAAATTTTGAGATATTTTCTGAAATTTTTTTCCAAAGAAACTGCTCATTCGTTGGAACCGTACAAACTGAACGAGTGGAAACTATTGCTTGTAGGAAAAATTTTTTCATTTGAAGGAATATCTTCACGAAATTTAGTTTGGGTTATTGCTTAAGGCAACAGTACAATAACGGAAAAAACTGTTTAGATCGGATTGTTATAGCATATAGCTTCCATACAAACTAATCGATCAAAGTCTAGTCCTTGTGGATGAAATTTGGCAAAAAAATACTTGGGCTACTATATCATACAAATTGAATGATCAAATTCAAGTTCTTATATACAATATTCTTTATTTTGAGGTGAATTATAGCTGCGGTTTATATAAAATTGTCCATGAATAACTTCAACAGTATTTTAATATGTGCCTCTTAAAATATATACAAATCAAAAGCAAGCTTTAATGCACATTTTCGGCAAATCAACTCCACAATTACTACATAATTTATGCTGTGAGAGTATAACTGTCAATAAATATGCGCTGCAATTCAATGAAATGTTATTATGCATCTTTTCTCAATTCCCCATTGTCACTCAGTCAGCTAGTCAAGCAGCCAGTCAGTCAATCACTCACACAGACAGCAGACTTCAATAGTAATTATCATTTCGTATCCCATTTCTCTTCCGCAGCTAACAGAAAAACATTGCCAGACCAATCCTGGCACAAAGTTGCCGAGTTGTTGTTTTTGTTATTGTTGTTAGTTGACATTGACTTGCCTGGTCCAATGCATCTATTATAGATTAGTTACTTGTTATTTTCCTTTGGATACTCAGCAATGTCTACTATAAGCATCCCAAATGATTTTAAATGCTAATGAATCACCAAAAATGCAAACGAAATGAGAGTGAGGGTGAAAGGTGCTGTAGCGTGGGTAGTGCTGCTCGAAGACATAGTAAATAATGCAAAAATATGATTTGCTGCCAAGCTATAAACATTTTAACTTCAATGTTAAAATATAGAATATTGAGCCAACAACAAAACTACCGCACTTTCCGCTCTGTGCCAACGTCGCATGTCCTTGGGGGTGTATGAGCAGCCTGAGTGCCAAGGCGAATGCATAATTATTGGGCAGCGATGAATGTCTATGATGATAATAAGGTTTGTGTGTGTCTGTGACTGACTAGTTTATTCATAATGTGTAATTTTCTAATTGGCAAAATTGTTTTCGCTTGCCAATTTGCTGCTTCTTGTGCGCGCTGACACATTATTGCTGCGCCACTCAATGGCATCATCTGCATCGACAGCGTCACCTTTGCCATAGCAGCAACCATTTCATGACCACCTATTGTCTTATTGCCATCATCATGACATCGGCTGGCATGTCGTCATCGCCGTCGTAATGACAGGCCGCGTCATCAGCATCTTAACTGTCATCATCCTGAGCATTATCCAGCAGCCGGTGTGGTTACCTCAGACACCGCTTGCCCACTGGGTTAAGTAGAGCGTAAGTCTCTGTGTCCGTGTGTGGGTGTTGAATGCTTGCGGGTGTTTCGTGTCTTTCAGTATACCTAAGTAACTATAGTTTAGCGTGTAGGTGTGGTGTGATCGTGCTGTTGTTGTTGGCATGGTGCCGTTAATTGTACTCAATGCACCTGCTTATTTGCTCGCAACCGCCACCAACAACGGTGTGAATTCAAAATTTTCATTTTCATTGTTGTTTTTGTGCGAAAACTCGACAAAATTAGATCTTTTTCGTTCGTAAATAATAATTAATGTCGATACCTGTTGGAAATTACTCGCTGTCAAACATTGATTTACGCTTAGTGATATCGATGTGTGTGTGTGTCAGTGAAGTGTAGCTAAAATAAATTTATTAAATTATGTGCTGATTCATCAGATTTTAATCTTGTTGTAAAACGTTTTTTTAAATTATTGCAAAAAAAATGTTAATAAATAATAATTGGACGTGCATGAATCAAGCTGGAGATTGTGGCATGGCAAAATAATAGCTGTGTAAAGAGCTCTAAGCTCACATAACGATCAGCTGTCATTCAAGTATTACCTACAATATTGTATGGGACTAAGTGGCTTGGTTGAAGAACTTGAATAAAGAGTATACATTTTCTGTATTTGAATGCATGGAGAATGGAAGTTATATATTATAGTGGAGCAATATATTCGAAAATTTTAGCAGTGTCTTGAATAGTAATCTGTGCCTAATTTCATGAAGATATCTAGTCAAATGAAACAAGTTTTCCATACAAAAACTTGATTTTGAGGAATACAAACCTCAATTTTCAATTTTTTTTTTAAGTTTTCATTACCTTTTTATTTTTAAAATTGTTTTCAATTTATTTTTTCCAAACATTTTGAAAACTTTTTTCCAAAAATTTTCAAAATTTATTTCACACAATTTTGATTATTTTAATCTATGAATTTAAGACTTTACCTATCATAAAAAATAAGTTATCAATTTATGTTTTCTAAAAATTTTCAGTTTTTTTTTTAAGTTTTCATTACATTTTTATTTTTAAAAATTTTGATTAAAAACTTTTCAAAAATTTTTTTGAAATATTTTTAATTTATTTTTTCCAAACATTTTCAAAAAAATTTCATTTTCAAAACTGTTTTCCAAAAAATTTTCAAAATTTGTTTTACACAAATTTTGATTTTTTTTTAATCTATGAGATTTTAGCTATTATATATTTGAGATTTAAGCTATTATAAAAAATAAGTTATCAATTTATTTTTTCTAAAAATTTTATTTTTTTTTTTTCAAAAAATTTTCATTATCTTTGTATTTTCAAAATTCTTGAAATTGGTGAATAAAAAATTTCCAATTTTTTTTTTTAAGTTTTCAATTTAGTTTTTTTAAACATTTTCAAAAATTTTTCATTTTATGTTTTTAAAACTTTCTCCGAAAATTTTAAAATTTTTTCCCCAAACATTTCCATATTTTTTAATCTAAGAATTTGAGATTTTATCTTTTATAAAAAAGACTAAATTGTCAATTGTTTTTTTAAGAATTTTCAACAGTTTTTGAATTATTTTTTCCAAAAATTTTGAATTTACTTTCTCCAGAAAGTTTTTCCAAAAATTTTAAAAATTTTTATTCAACAATTTCAAGTTAGATAATGTGATAGTCATTCCTACCAAACTGACATTCCTAAAGTCTTCCACAGTATAATAACAGTGTAGTTCAATCCCTTATATTTTACTAGAATTTAATAATAAAATTCGGCTATGTGTTCTTCAATGAAATACCAAAATTCTAAATCCTAAAACAAAAAATTAGTGTTTAAACAAATTTACTATGCAACAACGTTTGCAAGTAATACTTTTCGTACAAACACTTTGTCAACGCGCACAAATTTTAGCTTTCGCCATTCAGACAAGCACAGAAGTGCTTGAAACGCTTGTCCAAAGCACCAAAAATAAAACCTAATATTTTAAATATTTAAATATTTCAACTACTTTCGGCATGAACGTGCCTAGGAAAAGCACGAATGTTTTTGGCAGAAAATTCGAATGCGAGAAAGGCATACGAAAGGAATGCAACTTTCAGCAAAGAGCGCTTACTATGCTACAACGCTTAAGTGGCACACATCCATTGCCGGCAAGCACAAGGATGGTTCGCATACGTACATACATACATACATACTAGTGTTGGAAGTGTATAAGGAAAATTGCATGAGCATTTAAAAGACGTAGTTTATTTCGACAAAGTCTTATGTGAATGTATGGGTAAGCCTGTAGTTTTTTGTGCATCCTTAGACTTGTATTCTGGCACAAGGGTCTTGCTGCAAATATTTTTCAACGTGAGTTGTTAATTTTTGGTTGCTTTTTATCTCTTGACCCACATCGGCAGTAAGAAGTAGAAGGTGAATAAATGTCAAAAGGAAAAATTCTTAAACAATCCGAATATTTACCAATACAAAAGTAAGTGAAGGCAATTTGTTTGTTTTGAGTTCACAGGAAGGCTTATGTCGGCCAAACAATTGAAAATAGAATATTTATTTATTTATTTCCTCTGTTATAGAATTTTAATCAAAATATGCTCTTCTTCTTTGGCACTACCACTTCGCCAGTTGCTTATATTCCTTCACTCTTTCCAATTTTAAGATCCCTGGCTTTGATTCCTGCAAGTTGCAAGAGTATAAAAAATTCGGTTACACCCGAACTTAACCCTTCCTTAGTTGTTGTAGTACGATTTATCCTTTTTTAGAAAACATGCCTCATTTTCGGCGAACTTCATTTGACGAAAATTTCTTCCCAGCGAGCATGCTTTTGAGGTCTGAGAACAGGAAATGGTCGCTGGAGGTCAGATCGGAAAAATATGGTGGATGCGGAAGCATTTTGAAGACCAGTTCTGTTGTTTAATAGTCGCTGTTGATATTTCTTTCTTTTCCAAGGTAGTCAGTACAAATTATTCCATGCGCATCCCAAAATACAGATGCCATAACTTTGCCCACCGAATTTTGTGTGTTTCCACGCTTTGAAGCGGGTTCATCGCCTGAGATCAAACTTCAAAACGTACATGGCATCAAACAACCAGAAATACAACGTCAATTATTCCAATAACGGTAGAATCTTTTGAACTCCCTTTTACGTCGTATCTTGAAGCTTCCTTAACATTTTCCTAATATATTTATTATGATTCTTCCACAGCTTGTCATCCTATGACCTCAAATTTATTTACTTAGCTACTTTGCTGCCAGCAATCCTAAATTAAATGCTTAGCTGTTAATTCGCTTTAGTTTAAGAATGCGCTTAACTTCTGGAAACTAAAATAAACCCAAAAAGGGCGTGGAATTCCAAAATACAACCAGAACTTGCCCAACTTTATATGCTACTCAAGCGTTGCTGGTGGATGGCAGAAAGGTCGCCTGCACTAAAAAGTTTAAGTACACCCAATTGCTCTCGTAAATGTAACCCTTACTTTTTCATTGCGTCATTTACGCCTGGTTGGCGTACGACACTTAAATGTTTAAGCATCTGGTTTTCTTGTCAAATATTTCGACGCCTTCAACTTGCTTAAGTACCTACTTAGTTACATATGACTGACTCATGCTTGTGTATAAATAGATTCAGGTGGTGCATATTTAAAAACTTTTTACTAATATTTGCATAAAAATGACAGATTTGAGAATAAAGGTGGGGTCTGTTAGCGTCTTGATGTAGAGAAAAGTATTTATTTATTTTTTTTGTAATGTTGTAAGTCTTGTTGAATATTATATTTTTACTGCCAGGTAATGAATTGCGCACATAAAAGACACATTACAGGAAAACGGTGTGAAGGAATGAAATTTTACTGCAAAGAATAGATGAAAAATATATAAGTACTACCAGCAGACCCTGCAGCCATTTGCAGTTAAATATTTAACTAAGATTACAGTTTCCATTACCAATACCAATACAGTTGCATTAACATTACGTCTTCTGTTAAGCGTACAACTGTCAAAAAATGTTACAACATTTATATTACACTTTAATTAACACTGGAATTACCATTACGGCATTTTTCGATATTTATTACCGAATGTTACTGAGACAGCAGTTGCCATAAATTCCTTTATTTCCTTATGTTGTAATATTAATTTAGTTATGACGACAATTTTTCCATATTATAAATTTAATTACTAATTTTTTTAAATATCTTTCATTACCAATTGTTTGTAATTTTTAAATTAGATTACAAAGTCTTTTAAATATTTTTAATTATAAAATAATTAATTAAAAATTACTATTACTATTACACTTATGGTTACCATTACATTTGTGGTTGCCATTGTTATTTTTCTGGTAATTATAGAATTAATCTTAATCAATACAATGAAATACACGTCATTTCGACTTTAAAATCAACTAAACTAAACCAAATCAACTTAAAATTTTCACTTCATTTAACATTACATTAATAATAATTATTAACATTACGTTTTTGATTATCATTACCATTACTTTACCATTTACCATTATTATTAAATTTTCGATTACTATTACCGTTTCATTTATGATTACCATTACCTTTACATATTTGATTAAATACTTTTAATTACCAGTTCAAAAATATTCAATAATAATCATTACTATAATTCCATTACCTAGTGATTACAATAACTTTCTATTTAATATTTTTTTATTATAAACGAAAGCACTTATACCCCTATAATTACTATTTTATTAGAACATATAAGTTGAATGTCACTTTTCACTTAGCATTACATGCGAACGAAGCTCTCATTATTATTATAATTACAAATTTTGTTAGCCTTACGCTTAAACGCATGATATTTCGATGAAGATTACAATTGAAATTATTTGAGCTCGTAACATTTCTATCCAAGGTTGAATTATCATTACCTGTGTTACTGTTTTTTTTTTTTTTTGTTTTAATACATAGTGTTATGTATAAGTACAATGAAATATGATAATTAGGACTTTCAAATCAACTTCACTACCATTTGTATTACAATTACCATTACCATTACATATATGATTACCATTATCATTACATTTATGAATACAATTAAAATTACATTTATGAATGCAACTACTATTACATTAATGATACATTAGCATTACATTTGTGAATGCCATTGCCGTTAAAATTTTCATTATCATTAACAATACATGAATGATAATTATAACCATTACTTTTATGATTACTATTACAATTATATTATTGCTCATTATTACCATTACATATTTGAATACAATTACTATTGCATTTATGATTACAATTACCGTTAAATTTGAGATTTTGGAAACTACTGCATTTATTAATACAGTGAAATATGAGACATTACGACTTTAAAATAAACTTCAGTATTATTAAAATTTTCATTACAATTAACATTACCATTATATTTTCGACTAGCATTACCATTACATTTATGATTACCACTACCATTACAACAATATTACCATTAAGTTTTCGATTGCCATAAGTATTCATTACATTTATAACTATCATTACCACTACATTTTCAATTTCCCGTTACATTTATATTAACCATTACCATTACATTTTCGATTATGATTTTCATTACATTACATTAAATAGTAATTCACAAAATCAGAGCTTAAATAAAGTTCTATAACAAAAAACAGATTATTTAATGAATTCAAAACTCAAATTAATTTTTCATGTCTCCTTACTTTTTCAAAGTTCCTCGACGGTATGCTCACAACTTGACAACCAATATTATTATCAATGCCAACAAAAAGTATTTAAAAAATGCAAAAACAATAATTACGCATACTTTTGCAATTACAGCATCATTCCCGTTACCGAGTAGCGTTAAATTATTCTACTGTTTTATTTGTCAGATTAAATTACCAATATCAGCTCACCACGTGCACACACATACACACATAATTGCATATCTAGCGGTGCAGCAACCGCATACAACACACAAAACCCAATACATTGTGTATAGCAAATAAGCAATTATGCTTTTGATTACCCGCAAATGCAATAAAATGCCTACAAACACACATATGTTGTTGTTGTTGTTGCTGCTATGGCGGCTGTTTACTTGAATTGCGCAAATCGGTAACAGCAATCAGCAATCAACAACAGAAGCCACAACAATATTGCGATAAATGACAACGGCTCCAGCTACAGCTTCAGCTCCAGCATAGTAATGGGCTGTATTTGATTTAGGAGACGAGCGCGTTGACGCCATGAGGTAGAAAATCGGGTAATCAAAAGAGAAAAAAACACAAAACACAGAATCCGGTTTAGCCGCTGATGCAACCGCAATAGATTCCGTAGAGCAATTGCAGCGCAGGTGGAAGATATAAAAAGTTATTATGTGTGAATGGGGTTTGGGGTGGCAGCTGCTGGATGTCATCAATATTTTTATTGCATCCGATTATTGTTTACTGTTTCTTAACGCTCGAGTGTTTTGAGTTATTTCAAAAATGCACTACCAAGCTGATGTCATTTTGTGAGAAACGTATTATACTGGTCCTTGAGCAATGCAGTATAGTAGGTCTACATTATCAATTAGTAACTAGTAGCCTGAAGTAATCGCCATTAATTGGAGACGATTTAGCTTTCGATGGTCTTTGAGCACTTTGTAGTATATTTAGAGCAGAGACTGCAGCGTTTTGAAATCTCCAGTACATTCAGTTGCTTAAACTCCATAAGCTGTGGGTCTAAGATATTGGCATTCAAAACATTCATAAATCACAAATCGGTATTGGAAGTAGATTCAGCGCGAATAGGGGCTCTAGTAGTTTTTCAATAAAACAAAATCGGTTTGGGATATCATCGAAATTCTTTGTTTCTGTGAGTACTTTCAATGCTATTTTGTATGGAACTCGATTTCTTTTGCATGGCCACCTTGGGCACGCGTGCAGAAGTCTAGACGCTAAGCCCAATTTTCGATGATTTTCAAGCATAAATCGGCCGATTCTGCTGCAATTTCACGTTCAATATTCGTACGAACTTTATCAATCGCCCCTGGTTTGTTGGCATAGACCATGGACTTGACGTAGTCCTACAGGAAATAGTCCAATGGCGTCAAATCGCACGACCGAGGCGGGTAATTGACTGAACCATTTCGTGAGATACTTGTAATACATTCACCAAACTTGCTTTTAAGGGGGTATTCTACTCTAGAATTTTGAAAAAATTCGATTTTTTTTTCATATATTTAAAGTTAAGACCCTTAAGAACCTATCCTCTAAAGGATTTTTAAAAACTAAAATTATTTTAAGAGCGACAGTTACTTCCGTGACGCAGTACCTAGCCCGGTAGGTAGGTAGACTCACTTTTTTAAACGCGTTTTTCTCGAAACTACTTTTTTCCACGCGATACCGGCATTATCTCAAGTTCTATACAACCGATTTACTTGAGATTTTGTGTGAACCTTCTTTATATAATCTTTTATCGTTCCTACCAGCATTGTGTCAAAATTTTTGTTTTTAATATTTTAAAAAAAATTCAGGAATTTCAAAAAAAAGCGTAAAAAATGATTCTTATTTTCAGGCAGTCGCCATTTTTCAAAAAAAATTTTTTTCGTGTTCCCTGAGGTAGGGACCTTACTGATTAAGAATTTGGAAGAAGATGCGCCATTTTTTTTTACACCAGTCTCTCCCCCCCCCCCCCTCTAATTATTTTAATTTTTATTGTTTTTTTGTAAAATTTTTCTTCTGTATTCTTAAAATATCAATAAAAACACCATAAAAAATGAATAGTAAAAATATTTTTGGTTTTTTTTAAATAAAATTCCAAAAACTGCTCAAAATTTGATTTCTAGACTAGAATACCCCCTTAAATAAATCGGCTGTCACATTCGCTGTTTGGCTTAAGGCGCCGTCCTGTTGGAACCACATATTGTTCAAATCTATATCATCCAATTCGGACCAAAAATATTCGTCATTATGCGTATTTTGCTTATTGAGGAAGCCATTCAGCCAGAAATAGCCTCATCGCTGAAGATGATTTTTCGATGAGAACCCGGATCATTATTAAGTTGCTGCTCAGCCCAATCACGAACATGCGAAGATTCTGAAGGTCAAGCTGCTGCAGTTCTTCTGCCAATTTGATCTTGTAAGGATGTAGGCCACGAACTTTTTGCGAAATTCGCCACAACTACGTGACAGAGATGCCCAACGCTTGAGAACCACGTGTGAGAGTCTGTTTTGGGTCTTCCGCAATTGATGCGCTAGTGGTAGCAATGTTTTCGACACTACGGGCACTTCTTTGTCTCATTGGCATGGGAACATTTTGTGCGGATTCTAATTTTTTATATAATTTTAGGTTATGACAAGTAGAGGTCCTTGTTCATCTGGTGAACCCATCAGCTTTCTTATTAGAAAGTTAATGGATGAACCTAATATAAGGTTACAATATAACTGGAAAGTGAGCAGAATTCAGTTTATTATTTTCCCAGATATAGGCTATAATGAATAGGTGGACGATCTGGTTCATGATAGACATGTTGTAATGAATTTGATCAGGAAAAACTTCAGGAAAATTTTTTTATTAATTAGATGGACTTGCTAAGTGAGGCTCAGTTGCGTTTAACGGCGAGCAATTTTCTTTTTAAAAACTTTTACTCGATTTAATTTAAATTTGTACAGTGTCCCACATCATTCGTACTTATATGCTCTTTACATACCACATCGCAATCATACAACAAATATGCTCAACATTTAACATTTATGTCATTACTTTTATTTCTTGCATTTACTTCCGCATTCGAGGAGTAAGTAAGTATGTAAGTATACATATTTCACTTCAGTTGCGCGTTATAAGCATTACCTAAATAGACTCTGTGGTCTTCTTGAGACGCTTTCATCCCTTAATGGCTGTCGTTACTCGCAGGCGCTCAGTCCATTTCTTGCCTTGTTTTATTTACAGCATATTATTGTTCGTAATTTTTCACGCGGGCTTGCATCTCGCTGAGGCCATTGTGTGGCAGCAAATATCCGCTTACAAGTGAATATAAGCGCAAAGAGTGTCGGTAACGGACATAATATTGAAAACTGTTGTTTTGGAATAAGGATTTAACAATAACCACTGCTAAGGTTTTCTGACTGTGTGATTAAATGAGAGAGAATGAAAGTATGAGTGAGCGTGACTTGAGGTAACGTGATGCAGAGCTTTTTGACAAAATATTTGATTAGACAACTTTGTTTTAAGTTCTTATATAAAAATCTTTACTAAAATTTGTTTAGAAAACGCCGTTTTTTACGCAAACTCTTTACAAAACTGAATTTTTTTTCAAAAAGTGGATAAAATATTTATTTGATGTCACAAGCTTTAAATTAAACCTAGTCTCGTCTTACCTATAAATATTGTCAATTCATATATTTAACTATTAAACTACCAAAGAAAGTTCCTTCAATTTTAAAATCCAAAGTTTTTAGAAATTTCACTACGCTTTGTTGGAAATTTTTTCTTCCATCTTCCCAAACTACTCCACTTATTTCTTACTTGACTATTCACTCCCCAATTTAACAGGCATACCGGACATGTCTTCAACGATCTCTCGACTATCTTTGAATGCTTTGTACCACACGTATTTACACGCTTCTTATAAAAATTGCAAAGTGACATTTCAGGGTCAACTGAATTTCATATTACACTTTCTTGATTAGCTGGTTGAGCAAGAAACGTAAAACTGACAGAATATCAGAGATTTTTGACACAAGTTGACAAGGAAAGTTTCCGAGGAGTGAAGTCCTTTAAATATTTAGGCGAAAAATTCAAAGTTTAAAAGCTTTCGAATAATGAAAAGAATTCTGTAAATTAATATTTTCGGTAATTAAATAAATTTTATAATATTATTTTTTTTTCCAATTTTGCAAAGTTGGCAATTTTTTATTATATGTTTTTCAAAAAATCATCAAAAAAAGAAGAATTTAAAGAAAGCAATAATGTTTCCGGTAAAAAAGTATTTAGTACTATTTTTTAACTACACTTTAGGTTAGGTTACCCTGGCCCCTGTTAAGCTCCTTTGTAGCGCCAGATGGAGGTTAATACGAGCTGAAGTTTACGTCGTCCAGGACATCAACGCTGTTTGCGAAATTTAATTGAGACTCGATATCTAATTCCAATACTTCACCCATACCCTTATCTATCTAAGAGCAGTTCAAGATAAGGCCGAACATAAGCATAGAAGGTATTCCAGCGTGTTTATGATACCCATACGCATGTACCGTCAGTAATTTTTGATCTGTGGCTAGGCCAAAAACAGTTTGGAGTCTTTTCAAGACCCTGTGAGTAGAACGCTGAACATGATCTTGGCGATTATGCATGTCTCCAAGGCATTCTATCTCACATTGATCCGTCTGTCAGCCTTTTCGAAAATATCGTTGCTTGCCGTTTGTATCTCAATTGCTTCGATAGTCAAGGGATGCAAATTTTAACAATTTCATCAGCAATTTCGTTTCCCGGGAAGCCATTGAGGTCTGGATCCTAGTACACATGTAGCCGCTTTCCAACAGCCACTAATTGTTCTACCTCCCTAGTTTTAAGGACATTCTCTAACACAAAACGATGTGAGATTATTGTTTTAATTGGCGCTTGGTTACCGACGTATACGGTATTTTGATATTCTTTCTGTCATTTCCTTCGTTGTAACCTAACTCAGCAGCTTTCGTGACCACTAAGCCTTTGCCTGTAAAATACTTCAGTATTCCGGCAGCTTGAAGGGCTGCCTGAGATACAGCTCCGCGATATCCGTGTAGATGTTAAGAGTTTCACTAGTGGTTCGTGTGTCCTGCGCCAGCCACCCTCTTTTGGTATAGTTTAATTACAGAAAAATGTTCCAAAATTGTTTGCCAAACTTTAAACTTAAATAAAAGATCAAGAAGTTTAAACTTAACTTAATTTAAATCTCTTTCAAATATTTTATTTTTGACGGTCTAATAGCCAACACCTTGAATTCACTATGTAGGACTGAGTAGGAAGAAAATACGAGTAAAAGAAGAAATTCCAATGACGATCTTAAGAACTACCTTTACTATGCTAAGCTAAAGAAATAGTCGAAATCTTACCAGTGATTTCCGATGTAGTTCCCTCGATCCCGATCGCGATAAATTTCTGAAATTGGGAGAAATATATTGTCATTTTACAACTTTTCCTTTATTTGCCCTAAGATGGAGGCTCCAGACACGAGCGAGTAATGTAAGATTTATCTTGACCATAGTCCCTAGTCTTTCTCTTTTCCAAACTTTTCCAACTCTGGTCACTGCTTCCTTGCACACCTGATAAGTTATTAAGCAGCACCGTCATCTTCACGACCGCTTAGCACCATTTTATACGTCCCTTTTTATTGATTTTGTCACTAATCGTATTTTGTTCCGTCCCCACTCAGTGCCGGTATCCCTTTCACGCAAACTAGTCGCCTTTAAAGGTTCCAAGCGTAGACCGTCAGCCATTTCTATAGGCTGTTACCTCAACATACTCAGGTAATGGTGTACCTCGAATAAATACTTATTATAATGTAAATAAAAAGTGGTCTCAATGAAGCTTATGAACCGGTTATATGGTTAATATATTGGGTAGTCGATATCGACTTTTAGTAAAACACAATTGGATACAACCCTTTAATTGCTATAAAAGTATTATTAGCGCAGCAATTAGTTACCCAAGAGAATGAGTAAGAGTAGAACGGCCTGTACTGTACTCACCATCCATATCTATTAACAGGCAAATAGTCACGCCTTAGCACTTACCTCGACTATGTGCGCTCAAAATACATGATAACGCCTGAAATTATGTTAAATATTTTAAAATAAATGAGTTTTTTATTTGTTGAAAGTCATTATGCCTCAAAGCAGCATAGAAAATGTGAAGATGATTAAATTTGACATGAAAAAACACAGCAAAATTATATGCGAAGAAATTAAAAAACAAATGTTATGAAATTTAAAAAATACACAAAGACACGTAAATTTGCATTATATTTAAATGAAAAAATTTATGTAATGACCCAGTGGTCATATATTTACGCTGCCACACGTACACGACAACAACAGCAGTAACAACGACAGTTGCACACAATTCGCCCATAATTTAATTAGACTGGCAAGGAATTATGTATGTATGTATATTTAAAAAGCAGCAAGAAGCAACCATTTATTAGAGACGCTGGTGTGGTTGCATGTGTGTGTATACATAGTGGTATTTGTGTGGTGCATATGTGTGTTGCTGCCTGTGTTGTGTGCCAATGAGCATTTTAATTTCAGTTTTCAGCAATTTTTCTCACTTTCAAGCTTAAGTGTTTGTTTTCGCATGCAACAATATGTAAATATATGTGTGTATGTATGCTCGTTTTAATGTGTGTTTGTGCACTTCAGACTCACTTACATGCTCGCCTCCTAAAATAATAATTAATTATTCCCCAACGCCGCTGTTAAACATTAATTAGCAACGTGCATTATAATTAAAAACTCACTTGTGTTTATGTGTCTAATTGCTATGGTTGTCGCTGTTCTTGTTGTTGTTGTTCTACCTTAACATATGCTCCGTCGTCCATTTTTTGGCACTTCTATTTTGTTGTTGCATTACTTGTTTTTGCTGCCATGTCGGCGTCGGTTGCTGTCTTGCGCAATCCCTTTAGTGCCATTGTCACTTTCGTTAAATGGCTACACACTCACACCACTAAAGTGCTGGCTGAGTTTACATACATATATTTAACTGTTATTTTAATGTCCGCAGTTTCATATATGTATATGTGTATATATACATAACATATGTGTATTTGGTTTTCGGTAATAAAATGAAATTGTCGTTTGCTTAGTAGCAAGGGAAATAGCAGCAACGCCTCCAGGTAGGCTATAATTTGCAAATGTCAGCAAAGAACTAACGTTATCAAATTAAAGTGATATAAGCTTAAAATTAGAAATAATTCTTGGTAAAGGTAGCCACACGCAAAAAATTGTGCAAATTCAATTATATAAAAATATATTAAATATCGCTTTACGGTTAGAGATTGTATTAATTAATTTTCTAAGGAAACATTTTTGAGGAGTTGCCACGTATTTTATATCAAAAAAAAAATTAAAAAATGGCGAAAATCTAAATATTGTCATTGAATTTGGTGCATTGGCCGGTTTTTAGAAAGACTTATTTTTGGAGACGACTTGCCACCTGTTTAGACGAAAATTTATATGAAATAGAAACAAAAAATATTTTAAGCGAAATGTTTTTTTCAATAGGGTTGTCATTTGTTTATAAATGAATTTCAATAAAATACATACATATATTACAGATGTCAATCTAAAAATGTGAAAGTAGTATTTCAGTTGCAATTAATTCATGCCAAGGTTATCACGTACTAAAAATACTAACTAATATCGTTTAATAAGGTTAGGACTTCATTAATATTTATATCAAAATTTTTTTGGGAGAGTGTACACATATTTAAAAACTTTGAGTTAACAATAACAAATTGACAAAAACGTATAATTTGTCATAAAACTTTAGAAAATTAAATTTTTATAAGAGTTGCCACCTATCTATAATAAAAATTTCATAACAGTAATAAAAAAACCCATTATTGGTATACATTTAAAAATGTTTCTGAAGCCTTATAGTTGAAAATAAATTGGCAAGGGTTGCCATTTATTTTACACAAAAAAATTATTTTTTCATCGGTATTTGTTTAAAGGAAGCCACACTACGCGAGAAGAATCATACTTGCTTTAAATATTTAAATTTAGAATATTAAATTTTTTTGGAAGCGTTGCCACCTATTTGCATTTTTAATTCAAGAAAATAAATTTAAACCATTATCAGTATCCATCTAAAAATATTTCTGAAGCCTTATAATTGAAAAAAAAATTGCAAAGGTTGCCACCTGCCAGTACTAAAAAAATATTTTTTTTTTATTAGTATTTCTTTAAGGGTAGTCACAAATATGAAAAGAACAATACTAGTTTTAGTCATTTAGAAGAGTGGTTAACTGTTAAAATTTTTAGCAAAATAATATTAATTCCAGGAAGGCTTTAAAAGTCGTACAACGGAAATATTTCCGAAAAGGGCTTCCACCTTATTTTCTAATTTGCTAAATTTTTTAAACCAGTAACATATTTTCAATAGTATTGGCAGTACCTCAATTTTTGATAACCAATGGGAACGTAAAGTTTGTAAAAAATAAATGCCGAATTTTTGTGCTTTGGTTAACCGGACCTAGATTCGGCTTCACTTACTTTCACTCACAGACCAATCACAGACCGTCCAATATCATTCATTCTACGAATTTGTTTTCTACAAAACAGTGGTCTCTTCTTTGAAGCCACTCTTGTTGACTAAATTAAACACAATTCAGAAAACCACTGCTTTGTCCCAGAGATACGAGGTTCCAAATCTGACGAATTTGACCTTACTATTAAGTACTTACTAGTACAGTACTTTGTAATTTTTCGAGATATAATGATCGTAAACATCCATTTCTTTCGATCTATTGGTGTTTCTGGCAGGCGTGAATTGCTGGGACGTAGTATATGGCTGTCAGCTGTTAATTTATGAGAAAGTTTTACCACCGGGTTGTGTTTTAAGTTGTTATATTGGAAAAAGGCTTAGCTCTTCTTCTTATAAAATCATCAAAATATTCTATTTGTACTCAATATTGTAATTTAAAAAACTCAGTCCAGTTTTTGGATTTAAAAATGAATACTTGACCTTTAGCTTTTCGCATATTCAGTATTCTGTAGCTTTCCAGCAGTCACTTATACAATATATTACAATCTCTCAAGCCAAAGATTACACTCTTACTTATATATTTATGTATAACTGTATCAAGCAACACCTACTACAATATCTCATTGCACCTAATCTCTTAACTTCAACAGAGCACATAAATCCAATTTACGTTCTTCGTTAAAAATAAATACGAATTCTCAACCGACACTTTGCTTATTTACCAATTTGCTACAAAAACCTAGTAACACACTACTACTGCTGCTGCTAATACCATTGTATCCACACACTAATGGCATTTTGTTTGTAATTTCTGAATTTTTAATTGCCTCAAAGTATGCTAACTTCCAAAAACCCGAAAAGCCAACAGCAACCCGGCAACACTTCACTGGTGTGGCCAGCGTAATGCCGGAAAGTTGCTCGCACTTTTGTGTAAATTTGTTTGTGTTTGTATGCTGATGCATGTGTGTGTTGGTATTATGTGTGAAAATACATATATTTTAAAATTCTTCCACAGCTTTGATGTGTTTGTGTATGTTCTCGGCGACCCACAAACATGTTGTTGCGCTTTTTTGGCATGGATATTTATGTAAAGCGCTAATGCATATTAAATTGCAGTTTTGCACATTTATGAATTTCAGAGTTGTGAGCCAGAGTTTTGAACTCTCTTTTTTCTTTTTTTGTTATTTATTCCTTTTTTGTTGTTTCAGCTTTGTTAGCCACAAACAAAGTTTTCAAACAACTAATTGCTGTTCAAGACAAAAGTACAGCAATAATTAAATCATAAATTTGGTGTGTGTTGGAAACAACAACTAGTGGGCGCTTATGGAATTGCTATTTGTTTAATATTTTTTTCAGTAAAAAAGAAATGAAGAATGGTAAATACATTTTTGCTCTAATTAAAAAGATAATACACATGAATATATGACATTAAAAATATAAGATCACTTATTCAGATCTTGACTTTCCAAAAATAACCCTTATCGAAATGCAGCGTCCAAAAAAATTCTTAAAAAAAATTGGCAACCCTGTAAATATTAAAAGAAATTTTTATATGAAAACTTAAAACAAAATCTACAAAAAGTCTCTTTTCTGAAAAGCAGCGCAAAAATTGTGCACCAAAAATTAATTGGCTTTCAGGGGTTAAATAAAATTTACATGAAAAATCTTTTTTTTTTGTAATCTACAAAAAATCTATTTACTGAATAGCTGCGACTAAATTTTATACAAAAAAATTAAATGGCAACCTTAAAAATTTTAAACAAAATTTTAATAAAGAATATTTGCAAACAAAAACATAAATATTCTTTGTAATCTACAAAAAATCTTTTTAATGAATAGCGACTAAGTTTAATACAAAAAAATTAATTGTCAACCCTAAAAAGTTTACGTAAAATATTTATAAAAAATCTTTGCAAACAACAACCTAATTCTTTTTCTCTTGTAAGCTACAAAAAATGTATTTACTGCAAAGTGGCGTACAAAATTTTATAAAAAAATTAATGGGCAACCCTAAAAAATTTAAATAATTTTAATAAAAAGTCTTTGTAAACGAAAACATCATTTGGAAACTACAAAAAAATATTTTTTCTGAAAAGAGGCGCGCAAATTTTTATACAAAAAAATTCATTGGCAACCCTAAGCGTTAAAAAAAATTTTAATAAAAAATCTTTGCAAACAAAAATCTAAACTTAAAAATAATTATCTTTCCAAAAAGAAGCGACAATCATTAAAATTTTTTGCTTAATATATTTTTACACAAAAGTGGCAACCCTAAAAAATTTTGGCTACAAAATTCTTAATACCATTTTCTAATTTATTATATGTTATTTTCTTAGTCAAAAAAATATATTTGAATTTACTGAAATTTAATTATATGGCAACTCTAAAATGTTTAGTTCTTTAAAGAAATCTTAAAGTATACCTATTGCGTCGCTTCCGAAAAATTTAAGTGGCACCGTTCCAAAATATAATTTTAAATAAAAATTAACTTACTCTTATTCAAAAATTACGTGGAACCCTACTTAAACGTTTGTTTTGAATTTACTTAAACTTTTGTTTAGAATTTATTATATATTCATTCCTTTTTTTAATTCGCAAAAAATTACTGTTCATAGGTTGTCGCCTTTATATAAAATAATATCAACACCATACAACTAAATAAACAATTACAATTCAATTTACAATTTTACTCAAAACTCAAGAGAAATTTTGCAATCCCATAAATTTTCAAACACAACAAAAAACATTTACAAAATGTGCAAACTTAATACTCAAATTCATTTGCAGTAAAACACAAGAGACCTGCCTAGATTTATTTCATTGTAATACACTCGCAGCAACAATTTGTTGGCAATCAACCGTTATACGAGCACGATAATTTATTTCTACAAATGCCATTAGATACAAGATTGTCTAATACACCTCAAGCAAGTGCACTGTACACTTACCTGTATGTTTGTATGTGTGTAAGGGTTTCCGAAAAATCTTGCAATCAAATTGCTAAAATTTATATTGCTATTAAAGCAAAAACAAAGTATACGAGCTTAAACCGGAGAAATTCTAATATGCCAATAAACCACTTAAATAAATTGCAAATATTATTGTAATCGAGAGGTTACTTCTGGGACCAATTATTTACATAGGGATGTGTGTTAAGCGTGTGTGCGTGAGTGTGTGCTGTGTAAGCATAAATTTTCTACAAATCTGCAATTAAATGACAAATAATTGTAAAATTAATAGAAGAAATGGAGTGTAATTGGATTGCCATGTGATAAACACGATAAACTCACGAATTGTCTTCATATACTACTAAATATACGAGTATATAAATAGGTGTATTTGTATAGACATTAAACTAAATATATTTCAAGGTTCCCTAATTTTATAAAGAAAAAGCACGCAAACTTCAAATTTACTGGGCAATGTTTATTACCATTCGAAAGAACAATCTTTGCCACATTTTTGGCGTCTTCAAGATTATCTCTTTCAAATGTTGGCCACGGTTACGTCTCAGATGGTTCATCCGTTGAGACCTATTTTCGATGACTTGTTAAAACAATTTGCCTGGTAACTGGCGAATGACATGCGTGATGTTTTGCTCCAAGCATTTAATCGAAGTGGGATCATCCGCATAAACTTCAGGCTTTAAATATTCCTACATGAAAAAATCTAACGGGTGATATCACACGATCTTGGTGGCCAATCGATCGGCCCAAACGATGGAAAATATCTGCGTCAGCCGAAGTGTTCTCTCAATAAATCCATTGATAAGTACCTCTACATGGATCTCTCGTTATATGTAATCAATTACACACATAAAGGTGATGAAATTCCTCGTCGTCAAACTTCCCAAGCAATTCTTCGCTTCCAAGCGAATATCAGCGCCTATAAATTGTTTAAACTAATTATGGCACATTCGCTTAGAAGAGCATATTCACCAAAAACATAAGTGACTTTCGGCTGCAACTGTCTTAATACAAAATAATGAAGAGCTTCCCACAAAACCTCTTTTTCAGGCGCAAAGTTCAATATATGTGATTGAAAATACTTGCTGTCTGTAATCCAGAGAGCAGACTAAAAACTTTCTCAGAATCTCAGTGGATACTCGAGTGTAAAATTTGATTGCATTTTATGAAATAAATGGATAGATGAGTTAAGTGTCTTGAATCATTTTAGTAAGAATTCAGCATCTGAACTGTTTGGCTTGGGGTTATCCTAATGGAACACAATTCCCTCCTTTAGATAAGACATTCATCAGACGATTGACAGTACAGATTGAACTTAAAAATGTGATCGTAAGGGAGCAATTCCTAGTAGATGATTCCCTGCCAATCTGACTAATAATAAAGATTTGCAGATGGAAATTCGACCCATCAGGCTTTCTGCGTTAACTTCTGTGGTGTCCCTACGTCAAGCTTCTTTTTTATACCCTTAATTTAAATAATCAAATTGTGCTTACATAAAGGTCAAAATCGCCTTCCATTTCTATCGCATTTATCTTTCTGACTCCGTAGAGCGTAAGCTGATCGCAATTATATAAAGCAAGATACAGATCACTAAAGCTTTCTGAAAGATGTTAAGCTAAGTTGGAGGGCTGATCCAGAGATCACACATGGACTATTTTATGCAGTCCTTTGTGAAGTCATAAAAATAGAACTCCTGTATTCGAAGGTATTAGTCTAGAAAGCACCTAGGGGCCTCCATGATTCAAAAGATTCGGTATAATGTATCAAAGAGTCAGAATGTTCAGAGATGTGTTCATTCAGAAACGTTTGCATAAATCTAAGTACCAATTGTGTCTGAAAAGAATAGAAAATACTACAAAAAAGTACCGTTAGTTATACAAAATTATGCAGAACTTGCTAAGCAAACTCAAATATTCACCAAAATTTGCATTACACGACAATACCGTTTGCTTCACATGTGTATTAAAACTTTCGTGAATTGCTTTAAATGCAAATTAAAGCAATCAAGAAAATATACCGATTTTTTTATGTAAAATCTCCAAAAGTACGTAACAAATGACCTTCAGGCATAGTTAAAACAAAGTGCAAATCGAAGCCTTTAATCTACGGCAAGTAATAACGGGTGATTTTTTTGAGGTTAGGATTTTCATGCAGTAGTATTTGACAGATCACGTGGGATGTCAGACATGGTGTCAAAGAGAAAGATGCTCAGTATGCTTTGACATTTCATCATGAATAGACTTACTAACGAGCAACGCTTGCAAATCATTGAATTTTATTACCAAAATCAGTGTTCGGTTCGAAATGTGTTTCGCGTCCGTGTCCGATGAGCGATGAGGCTCATTTCTGGTTGAATGGCTACGTAAATAAGCAAAATTGCCGCATTTGGGGTGAAGAGCAACCAGAAGCCGTTCAAGAACTGCCCATGCATCCCGAAAAATGCACTGTTTGGTGTGGTTTGTACGCTGGTGGAATCATTGGACCGTATTTTTCAAAGATGCTGTTGGACGCAACGTTACGGTGAATGGCGATCGCTATCGTTCGATGCTAACAAACTTTTTGTTGCCAAAAATGGAAGAACTGAACTTGGTTGACATGTGGTTTCAACAAGATGGCGCTACATGCCACACAGCTCGCGATTCTATGGCCATTTTGAGGGAAAACTTCGGACAACAATTCATCTCAAGAAATGGACCCGTAAGTTGGCCACCAAGATCATGCGATTTAACGCCTTTAGACTATTTTTTGTGGGGCTACGTCAAGTCTAAAGTCTACAGAAATAAGCCAGCAACTATTCCAGCTTTGGAAGACAACATTTCCGAAGAAATTCGGGCTATTCCGGCCGAAATGCTCGAAAAAGTTGCCCAAAATTGGACTTTCCGAATGGACCACCTAAGACGCAGCCGCGGTCAACATTTAAATGAAATTATCTTCAAAAAGTAAATGTCATGAACCAATCTAACGTTTCAAATAAAGAACCGATGAGATTTTGCAAATTTTATGCGTTTTTTTTTTAAAAAAGTTATCAAGCTCTTAAAAAATCACCCTTTACAAACAAATGTCTGCCGAGCGACAAAATTCTATTCAAATTTGCAGCTGACAAATGACAAATGCAACACATACACACGTACACACAACTTTAGTCAGAAATACGCCAATAAATAGAGAAACACACACACAAGCAGAGAAATCCAAATATAACAAACAAATACATACAAACAAACTGGCATTCAGACAAAAACTATTGAAGACGAATGCAAATTTTCGCATTACGATTAACTGACGCCGCAGCGAGCAATGCCTCGCCCCCACACCCCCCGCGCGTTCATTTCAATGCACAAGACGAGCCTTGCCGCAATAAGGCAAAATATTGCAAGTAAATGCATAATTCTCAACTTCAATGCCGTCACTGCGAATGCAAATAAAGCAAACTGATTTGCATACACACATATAAACGATACAAACACATACATCGACACATGTATGCGTTTGTAGGCAAATATTTGAATGCCTTCTTGTTTGCATTATTTCTTTATATTCAATTTATTGTGTTGTTGTTTTTGTCGTTATGCTTATTTTGCTGGTACAGCAACAACAACAACAACAACAGCAGCAACCAACACTGTCTGCAGACATAGCAAGACATACAAAAACAACAACTAGGCTTGCAAACAATATTTATTGGCGCACACTGAGTGCTGATTGCCGATGGGTTTTGACATGAAACGACAAAATTATAAACAAATCAAGTGATTTATGGACTCGCTGCAGCAAACTAGCAGATGTGTGGTGTTATTGTATGTGGTGTTGTGCAAAAATATGCAATTGCTGATTGGATTAGGACCCTGTGGCACAATTTTTGGATTTCCATTTGGATATTAAATCAAAAAAGCTTTCGCTGCACTCAAGCTATGATACCCTTCACAGGTGCATTTCATATAGCAAATAGTAGTCTGATTGCACCAATATATTCGAAAGCCGTAATGTTGATTTCAACAATAATCTAAGGTACGCAATTTCTGCAAAAAAAAAAACATAATTTTTTTGATGGGGATCGATTATTTGCGGCTATTTATTAGTGGTTCGATATGAAAAATTTTGTTCAGAGATTTTAGCGTTGCCCTGGATAATATTAAAAACCAAACCAAAAGATTATTTGTCAAACTAAAAATTTTCCCAATACTTAAATTTAAGCCGTCAATTTTTATAACAGCTATAAGCTACACTGATCCGCTCCACACAGGACGCTCGGAGATTGTTGTGTTGCATTCATGGTAATAATCTTGTCAAGTTTCACGAAGGTATCTTGTCAAATAAAAATTTGTTCCATACTATTATTTTGAGTGGACCAGTTTATAAGGCACTGTATACTATAGTGGTCTGATATCGGTGATTACGATAAAAAAGCTGATTCTTGGAAGGTAAGGTACGGGTTGAACATTTTAGATTGATGTCTCAAAAACTAAGGCACTAGATCCCATATATAGTACATATACATACGTGTACGTGGCTAAATCGACTCAGCACCTCACACTCATCAAATTAATATACATATATATTTTATAGGCTAGCTGATTTTTTCTTCTGCGTGTTCAAAATCTTTGTGTAAACTTCCTCTTCTTTACTGGCGTAGATACCGCTTACGCGATTATGGCCGAGTCAACAACAGCGCGCCAGTCGTTTCTTCTCTTTGCTACGTGGCGCCAATTGGATATTCCAAGCGAAGCCAGGTCCTTCTCCACTTGGCCCTTCCAACGGAGTGGAGGTCTTCCTCTTCCTCTGCTTCCCGCGGCGGGTACTGCGTCGAATACTTTCAGAGCTGGAGTATTTTCATCCATCCGAACAGCACGACCTAGCCAGCGTAGCCGCTGTCTTTTAATTCGCTCAACTATGTCAATGTCGTCGTATATCTCGCACAGCTCATCGTTCCATCGAATGCGATATTCGCCGTGGCCAATGTGCCAAAGACCATAAATCTTTCGCAGAACCTTTCTCTCGAAAACTCGTAACGTCGACTCATCGGTTGTTGTCATCGTCCAAGCCTCTGCACCATATAGCAGGACGGGAATTATGAGCGACTTATAGAGTTTGGCTTTTGTTCGTCGAGAGAGGACTTTGCTTCTCAATTGCCTAATCAGTCCGAAGCAGCACCTGTTGGCAAGAGTAATCCTGCGTCGGATTTCCAAGCTGACATTGTTGGTGGTGTTAATGCTGGTTCCTAAATAGACGAAATTATCTACAACTTCAAAGTTATGACTGTCAACAGTGACGTGAGAGCCAAGTCGCGAGTGCGACGACTGTTTGTTTGATGACAGGAGCTATTTCGTCTTGCCCTCGTTCACTGCCAGACGCAAATGGGTCCTTGTTCAGTTTGGAGAAAGCAGAACTAACGGCGCGGGTGTTGAGGCGATGATATCAATATCATCGGCATACGCCAGTAGCTGTACACTCTTATAAAAGATTGGACCTGCTCGATTAAGTTCTGCAGCTTGAATAATTTTTTCCAGCAGCAGATTGAAGAAGTCGTACGATAGGGAGTCGCCGTGTCTGAAACCTCGTTTGGTATCGAAGGGCTCGGAGAGGTCCTTCCCGATCCTGACGGAGCTTTTGGTGCTGCTCAACGTCAGTTTACACAGCCGTATTACTTTTTCGGGGATACCAAATTCAGACATCGCGGCATAGAGGCAGCTCCTTTTCGTGCTGTCGAAAGCAGCTTTGAAACCGACGAATAGGTGGTGCGTGTCGATTCTCCTTTCACGGGTCTTTTCCAAGATTTGGCGCATAGTGAATATCTGGTCTGTTGTTGATTTGCCACACTGATAGAATCCAATCAGTTTGTTGACGGTGGGCTTTAATCTTTCACACAATATGCTCGATAGAACTTTGTACGCGATGTTGAAGAGGCTTATCCCTCGGTAGTTGTCGCAGATTGTGGGGTCTCCTTTTTATGGATTGGGCATAGCACACTTAAATTCCAATCATTGGGCATGCTTTCGTTCGACCATATTTTGCAAAGAAGCTGATGCATGTTATCAGTTCTTCGCCGCCGTGTTTAAAAGCTCGGCCGGCAATCCATCGGCTCCCCCGCCGCTTTGTTGTTCTTCTGGCGGGTAATTGCTATTCGAACTTCTTCATGGTCGGGCAATGGAACGTCTGCTCCATCGTCATCGATTGGGGAATCGGGTTCGCCTTCTCTTGGCGTTGTACGTTCACTGCCATCCAGCAGGCTGGAGAAGTGTTCCCTCCATAATTTAAGTATGCTTTGGGCATCGGTGACTAGATCACTTTTGTGGGTTCTACAGGAGTATGCTCCGGTCTTGGAATCTTTTGTAAGTCGCCGTATCTTTTCGTAGAATTTTCGAGCATTACCCCTGTCGGCCAGCTTATCAAGCTCTTCGTACTCACGCATTTCGGCCTCTTTCTATTTCTGTCTACAAATGCATCTCGCTTCTCTCTTCAACTCTCGGTATCTATCCCATCCCGCACGTGTTGTGGTCGATCGTAACGTTGTGAGGTAGGCAGCCTGTTTTCTCTCCGCTGCGACCCGGCACTCCTCGTCGTACCAGCTGTTCTTTTGCACTTTCCAAAAACCAATGGTTTCGGTTGCAGCTGTACGTAAGGAGTTTGAGATGCCGTCCCACAGTTCCCTTATACCGAGTTGTTGACGAGTGCTCTCAGAGAGCAGGAGTGCAAGCCGAGTAGAAAATCGTTCGGCTATCCGTTGTGATTGCAGCTTCTCGACGTCGAACCTTCCTTGTGTTTGTTGGCGTGCGTTTTTTGCTGCACAGAGGCGGGTGCGAATTTTGGCTGCAACAATATAGTGATCCGAGCGAGCGATCCGAGTGATCTCGGAGCGCACGCACATCTAAAACACTGGAGACGTGTCTTCCGTCTGTCACAACATGATCGATCTGGTTGGTGGTTTTTCGATCCGAAGACTGCCAGGTAGCTTGATGAATCTTCTTATGCTGGAATCTAGTACTACATAACCATTATGTAAACTTAATGTACCCAAAAAAAAATTAAGAAAATATTTTCGGAATATTTAGCGGTAAAATCTACCCGCTTCCAATAACGTCAAGCTTGTAGATTGGCTGGGAACAAAATTATAGGAACTGAACATCTCATTCGCATATCTTTTATGCTAAAAAAATTTGTATCGAAAGCGAAGCTCTTTTGAATCAACTCAGAGTGAGAGACACTTTGAAGTGAGAATTCAAATGAAAACTAATCACTTTCTAGATTATAATTCCGAATGCAAACATCTTAAAACAGAGGTGTGGCATTGCAAATCTTTTCTGCTCCAAGAAAAACTCATGGAAAAGATCATAAACTATTTTTTAAGACGATGAATCTAAAATAGTGGTATATAGTTTTCAGTCATATAGTGCTGCAATTTTTACGTATTATTTCTCATATATTTCATTTATTTATTTTTTTTTTTTTGACTTCACGTAATTTCAGTTCCACTCAGATAATCACATTTTATTTCCTACGTTTGACACTTTCCTCAGCCTTGTCAAAGTCACCTGCTACTAACTTTGATAATCTTTAAAAAATTGGCTAATATTTCTCTACAGTGCAATTTACAGATAGCTAAAGCCTTAGCGAGCCAAATTTTATTGTTACTGTGTATATATGTGATTGAGTCCCTCAAAAGTACCATTCAGCTGAATGGTGGCTGATGACGTCTACCCTTTCATTAATTTTGAAGCGCACACCAAAACTTAATTAGTAAAGAATGCCGTCAGTTTTATTGATTATTTAAGGTTATAATTCGTTTGTCTTTTCTATTACTCATATAAGACTTCCAGAGAAGCGGACCTCAATAGTGAAAGAAAAAATTTCCGAGTTGAAGAGTGATTAAAAAAAAAATTGCCCGACTTTTATTAAATTTTTTAGACACCCAGATTTCATTTGAGGTGCAGATATTGAATAATATCAGAGTTGCCACATACTATTACTTTTATCCCCGATTCATTGCTTTTAGCACATACACATTTCTTTTCTTAAGCTACCGATTAAGTTACCGGTATTGCGATTTACGAGTTGAAAACCCGGCACACCAAAATGTTTGGGATGACTTTGAGCTTAACTTTTGATGCCAAACGAATATTTATAGCTCCGAATAAAAAAAATCGGAGTTCGGAAAAAAGTTACTTATTTTTACATTTAAAGTGTAAAGCATAGTACAGGTAGCATTTTAAGTATTTTTCTTTTGATAGGTCTTCTTTCAGCTGAATTAAATTTGTACACAATTCTTCGATTCATTTCATTCATTTTCATTTATTTGGGTTTAACCAAGAAGAGCGTTAGCGCTGTCTAGGCCAATAAAGAAAAATAATCAAGAACTTTCCTTAAATTTAATTAAAAGCGCCTAGCATTCTAGTTTTTATCATCTACATCATACTTGTAAACGAAAATGTGAATTCTAAATAGTCCTGAAAATCGGGATTTCCTTTTATATTAAAAATTGACCAATGTAAACATTAACTATAGGCCGCACACTTCATATAATCCCGAAAATCGGAATCCCGAAATTTCGGGTTTCAATTTTTTATAAGTTTAACAGGTCATAGTATATAAAATTATTGTTTAAATGAGTTAAGCATCCGCCTACTTTACCCGAAAGGCTGGCGCACCCTAATACGACCACGCAATTCACCACAGCTGATGACACCACAACCGAACACCAACACATCTCACTACAGCTGTACATCAACCCACTCATCAAAAGGGATAGAAAAAAAAGAGAAAGCAGACACATTCGTTCGACACAATTCGACAAACAATCATCGCACATCAGTCGCTATCAACATCGGTCAACTACCTTTCGTTATTTATCAACAAGTTTTTTCGATCATACGCGGCGCTACGTAAATCCCTCCTGCGATCCCTCATCGGTCCGGTGTGTTACTTGCCTCCACCCCGCTCGGTGCACCTACATGCATTCGTCGCCCACAAATGATTTATAATTTTTATAAGACTTTTATTACCATAAAAATTATTGTGAACACCTTGAATTATAATAAATTCATGTAAATTTTAACCTGTGTGCATTTTTTATTAAATAATGGTTGAGGTGATTAATATTTCGGTGTGCAGATTTGGGCAGTAAATTATTCAATTATCATAATAAAGTTATTTAAATAATTAATATTTCAATTGAATCAGTGCAATCAGATGTGATCCCGAAAATTTCATATTCCATACACATACTATGCACATTTATTTTTTTTAAATCTGAAAATTTTCTTTAAATATAATTAAAGGCACCTAGTATTTTAGTATTTTATCATCTCCCGCATACTAGTAAAAAAATGTGAACTGTAATAAATCCCGAAATTCCGGCTTCTGTATGATTCAGGATTGTGTGGCATTAAATTATTTTTTATGTTAAATAACCAATGTGAAAAACTGACAACGATTTAAGCATTATATGTATAGTCCCGAAAATCGGGATACCGGAACTTCCAGTTTAAATTTTTAATTAGTGATTCAAATATATACATATTTATGACACATTTTCTTGGTGAAGTTCTAAAGGTTTTAATGGAATCTAAGAGGCTAGAGAAATAGAAATCTCCATACGGTTACAAATTTTTTGTTTACTTCTCAATTTAAAAAAAAAAATTATAACAATCCCGAAATTCGGAATCCCATAATACCGTATTTAATGTTTTTTTTTCTGTGCATAAAATATGCATGATACTTAAGACAAATATTTTTGACAACTTCTAAAGTACAGTCTTATAAAATCTAAGAACCTACACTGCATACTGGGCTAAGAAGTTCAGCGTTTTCTTGAAACCCCACAAAGTACCATATATTATAGATTTTTGTACATTTCCAATAAAAAAATTCCAATAAAAAAATTAGTATGATATATCATAATTTTGCTGCACAAAGTATAAATTATAGCTCATTATTGTGCGCACACAATTATTCGCAGCACGTGTCGCAGCTCCAAGCGGGTGCCAAAAATAGACGACGCCTAAACGCAGTCGTTACATACAATCCATACGTATGCTTGTTTGGGTATGCCTAATTAATTTATGCCATGCGTGTGTATGCATATCAAGCAATGCGCTGGCAGATAAGCCGTTATAAACACGTCAAGCCGTTACAGGCTTAACCCGTGAGTCAGGTAATCAGAGCGGCGGAAACACTTCTTAGGCAATTAAATTTAAGTATTTGACATATTTACAAACATATATTTACAAATTCTACTACGGACCAGTCATGACTTATCGCCTTAAGTACAAAAAGATATGTATTTATATAGCTATATATACATTTGCATATATGAGAAACTAAGTAAGGTGCTGCATGGTTTTAGGCGCTCAAAGGCGTAAACTGCACAACTTGGAGTTATAATGTTATTTCAGCTATATATTTATAAGAGAAATATATACAAAATTGTATGCATACATACAACCATCATATCCATAAGTCGTTGTGATTTGTTTATATAGTATATGTGAATGTTTGTGTGTGCGTGCCCATTAGTTGGCTGCACACAAACTCAGCTATCCCATTGCGTGAGATAAGGATAATGAAATTCTCTAAAGTACTTAAGTACTCGCCTATGATTCACTTCGGTTTACGGGCTGAACTGAAGTGGGCATTTGAACTCTGTTCAAGTCACTTGCTTAGATATATGTATGTGTGAGTGCGCAAGTGTTTGTCAAATTCAGGCAGCTTGTTTTAATAGCAATTTCTGTGGCAAATGCAAAAGCTCGTTGCTTTAATACTTTAATTCGATTTGTGGTTATACCTGTGTGGATATCATAGTTTTCAAAACTAAAGAAAAGTGCTAACTGCCAAAAGGTGTTCGTCTGTGATTTGCTAAAGATGAAAATTTAAGAGAGTGAAGGTTTATAAAACTGCAGCGGTAAAGAATACATGGTTAAAAAAATTACATTATGTAACATTTAATTATTTTTACCATAAATTTCATTAATTTTTTCTAAAAACAAAATTAATTTTAGTTATATTTCGTCACTTCAATATTATATCATAATTTATCCCCATACATTAGGTCAGTTAGTTATACGCCTTTTAGAGATTGGTTGCATCTTAGGATTCCTGAAAACAGCATACTTATGTACACTCGTGGTCAAGCAAACCTTACCACTAAAAATTTTCAAGTATTGTGCACATTTGATTACATTTTGTAGCGGAACATTTTACGGTATAGAATTTTTCTACAGATTAATCAATTGAAAGATTGTGAGCTTTGCAAAATGAGCTCGAAATGTAAGAGACTGACATGCGATGAAAAAATGATATTTTCGTTTTTAATTTAATTTCATTTACACTATATTTGAAATTAATATTTTATTTTTTTTTTTTTTTTTAATTGAAACACGAAGTTTAGTAGGATTGCGTGGCCACGAGTGTAGTATTCACAATTGACTTCCTGGTACAAAATAAATAAAACGTTTACATGAGAATGTCCATAAAAGAACGGATGGAAATTTGAAAATATTTATGCCTTTAAAAATTATAACTATTTCAACTAAAAATGTTTATAGTTAATAATTTCGTAATAAATTGGACACATAAAAAAGTTTTGAATAAATCAAGAGGATGTTTCCCAAATACTTCTATACAAAATTTTTACGGTTATCAATACTATATTTGAAGTTTATCAACTAAAAATTTGCATAGCTATTTGTCTTGTCTTTCTTATAATGAAAAGTATTTAAAATTTCTTGTACTCATATATTCTATTGCTGAGCTGGAGGTGGGCTTACCATATACACTCCCAGGTCCTTGCTACAGATCGACTTGAAACAAGTTTTTTTTTATTTAAATAAAGCATAGTTTAAGCGAAAATAAGTTTTTTTTTTTATTCTACAATGGTCATACCCCTTTGCAGATTGCTTCTTAAGATTTTGAAAACATTTTCCTATTCTATAGGTTACCGAGTCACCCCAGCAAATCATCTGACACGAGATTTCAAATTCATTTAATCATAATATGAAAGACTTAGACTCAAGTCTTAAAACTCATATGTCAGCATGGGTTCCACCATATTTTGAATTCATTCTTCAAATAGCACGAGCTTTATTTGCTTTTTTTTGACGTCAATCTCGTTAATGCTAAGAAGTTATATAAATTACTACTCATTACTCATTGAGACAGTTCTTACTAGACCATTGCATCTAGAACTTGGAAATGTTTGAACAAATGCTGGCGAATGTTCTCAGAAAAGTTCCATGTGGTTGATGGTGGTGGGTTTGGTTTTGATCAAAATTTGATTCAATTGGTATAACGCCAGCTTTAAAAAATCTTTTACAATCTTACTCGTTTAAAATAAATCCCAGTTACTTCATATTAGTGAAGTTTAAATTTAAGTCTGACTCTGACCACAATAAAATACTTCTAAACTGCGTCAAGTTATTCATATATGCCACGGACCCTATAGGCCTCATCTGTACGAGCCGGTAATGCTCCTCACAATTTTCGGAAAGAGGCTTAAGCCATTTGAAAAACTTAGTTGTACTTTTCATTTGTCATGGCTTAAGGACTATTTTTTCCAACTATATGTTATACAAGTATAACATTGGTGGGCTTAAGTTTAACTCAATCGTTAAAGGACGATTTCCAACTGTGATTTCTTTAACTTTTTCCATACTATCGCAATTAACAGAGTTAGATGGACGACAGTTTAAATGGATCAATCCAAGTCTATTTTCATCAGATGGAATAAAGAGGTCGGCCATTTGTATGAGCACACTGTTTATCTTTAGCCATTCCATCTTCCTCACGATCATAATAAGAGTGATATCGTCGTCTAACAACATAAGTTAATTTATCCTATCATCTCATTGCTTTTTCTCATCTCAAGCTAAGCAGTACACCTACTATATAATAGAAATATATATATATATATAATTTTCTTTAAAAAAATATAATTATAAATCTACAAGCACACTTTTTTATTTAATTTAAATATCCAAAAACCCCAAATCGCCGGAAAAAAGTATGCACCCACGAGTCAAGCCCGATTAGAGCAATTAATAATTTATAGAACAAACCACATAGTTCAAGGCAGCCGTTTTGTTACCTCAACCAAGCCAACAACAAATACACAAGCAAAGTACAGCGCAAACAGCACGACTAATAGTCAATTATTAATCCTGGTAATCAGTCGTTGATTGGCTGCAAGCACACGAAAGTAAACGTACTAAGTTTTAGAAAGAACTAGTATAACAAAAACAATGTGATTGGGAAAATGCAGGGCAAATGGAAATCAGGCACAAGCCCTTGCAGCAACTAACGGTGTATTCAGTAGCAATGCAAGTGGAAAAAGTAAACGTAGAACTTGGCAAATGCGCGCAAACACGCTAAGTAAATTAAAGTTCAACGGTTTAAATGTGGGGGTGGAGTATTTTTCTTCTTTATTGGCGTAGACATCGCTTACGCTGTTATTTATATAGTAGTTTGGCTCCAATTGGATATTCCAAGTGCAGCCAGGTTCTTTACCTCCTTTTCTTTCCAACATAGTGGAGGTATTACTCTTTCTCTGTCCCCTTTGGCGGGTACTGTGCCCAATACTCTCAGAGCTGAGAGAGCTTTTCATCCATTCAGACAGATGTTATAACAGGACGGGGATGAGGAGTGACTTGTAAAGTTTTGGTTTTTGTTCTCGATTGAGTAGGCCAATCCGAAGTAGTATTCTGCGTTCGATTCAAACGTTGTTATTGGGGTTAATACTGGTTCCAAGATAGACGAAATTATTTACGACTTCAAAATTAAGACTGTCAATAATAACGCGGGCGCCAAAACACGAGTGCGATGACTGTTTAATTTTTGATGATAGAAGATATTTCGTCCTACCCTCGTTCACCACCAGACCCACTTGCTTAACATCCTTATCAAGTCTGGTGAAAGCAGAACTAACGGCGCCGTTGTTGAGGCCAATGATATCAACATCTTCGTCGTGTGCCAGCAGTTGCACACTCTTATGGAAGATTGTATCTTCCCTATTCAGATGTGCAGCTCGAATTATTTTCTTCTAGAGTAGATTGAAGAAGTTGCACGTCAGGGAGTCGTCTTGTCTGAAACCTCGTTTAGTATCGAACGGTTCGGAGAAATCCTTTCCGTTCCTGAGGTAGTTTTTGCTATCGCACAACGTTTACATAGCATTATTAGTTTTTCGTGGGTACCAAATTCAGCCATAGCGGCATAAAGCAAGTTTGAAATCGACGAAGAGGTGGGGTGCGTCGATTCTCTTTCCACGGTTTGTTTTTTAATTGGCGTATGGTGAATGTCTGATCAGTTGATGAGTTTCCAAGCCTGAAGCTACACTGATAAGGTCCAATCAGTTTGCTGACGGAGGGCTTTAATTTTTCACACAGAACGCTTGATAGAAGCTTATATGCGATATGGAGGACACTTAACCGGCGGTAGTTGGCGCAGACTGTGGCGTCTTCTGTTTGGTGGATTGGGCAGAGCACACTTAATTCTAATCGTCGGAATTGCTTTCGTCCGGCCATATTCTGCAAATAAGCTGACGCATGTTCCTTAACAGTTCTACGCTGCCGGATGTGAAAAGCTCGCCGCTTCTTCTTTTTCAGAAGGATAATTGTTATTCGAACTTCTTTATGGTTAGGCAGTGGAATGTCGGCTCCATCGTAATCGATTGGGGAATCGGGCACGCCATCTCCGGGTACTATGCTTTTACTGTCATTCAGCAGAGTTGAGAAATGTTCCCTACATAATTTCAGTAGGCTCTGGGCATCAGAACACCTCTGGGGGTTTTGCAAGAGTATGCTCCGATCTGGAAACCTTCTGTTGGTCGCCGCATCTTTTCGTAGAATTTTGTAGCATTACCTCTGTCGGCCAGCTTTTCAAGCAATTCGTATTGACGCGTTCCGGCCTCTTTCTTTTTCTGTCTGCAAATGCGTCTCGCTTCCCACTTCAACTCTCGGTATCTATCCCATCCCGCACGTATTGTGGTCGACCGTAACGTTGCGAGGTCGGTAGTCTTTTTTGTCTCCACTGTAACACGGCATTCCTCATCGTAACAGCTGTTCTTTTGCCTTTTTGCCAGTGGTTTTGTATGCAGCTGTACGTAAGGTGCATGAAATGCCGTCCCACAGTTCCCTTTTACCGAGTTGCTGGTGAGTGTTCCCAGAGAACAAGAGTGCAAGTCGTTCGACTGTCTGTTGTATGTGTTCAAAAGTAACAAATAATTAAAAGTAAATAAGAAAATCATTTTTACATACTATAATAGCAATTCTTAATTTCTTTTAATTTTTTCTGTCACTAAATATTTTTTCTGCATTAATTTTTCTAAATCATTGGAACTACTGCCATATATTTATTTAAGCTATCAATAAATGCCAGAACAAATTATTGTGTTAAATTGTTCTTGAACTAGTAATTATTAAATACAATAACTACAATAACAAACATCTATTTGTTCACACCAACTCAACTTATTCCCAAAATACAAAAAAAAAAGAAATTAACAAAGCATGAATTTGCATGTATTGTACAAACAACAACCATAAGAGCGCTCTATGTGCTTGCCATTGTAGCTGTCATTTTCAGTGCGAGCGACAAAACACTTTCGCACACAGGCGCACTCAATGCCAAATCGTGCTTTCGGCTAGGAACTTAAGTGTTCTATTGTTTGGCTTGTATGCATACTATATATTAAATATAAACATATACATATGTATATACATATAAACAGTAGTATATATATACATGCATCGATTAGCATGACCTTCGAAATATTTGAATACAGTCAAACACTCACACACATATAATGTGTACATATAAATACAATTTTCTTCATTCGGTTTGTGTAGGAAGAGCTCAGCAGACAGGGCTACATAAATAAAAAGAAAACAAATTTTTCCTCAAAATATTAACATAACAAATACATGTGTTAGTGACATTGCAAAAGTGACAGAAACAGATAAGAAAATTGTCGCTAATGCAAGCATGTAAATATGTGGCGCAAGCACATAGTGGCCAGACTTATAATTTGTGCGCTCATATATAGCTTTCAAGTGGCTTCAGCTGAACTTAAAGCCTTTTATGAGCTTAACATATATTTTGTTGAAATTTATTGTTAAATTGTTTGCAATCATAAAGTATGAAAGTCTTTTAATTCTTAAGAAAGTAAAATGCTATAATGAAATGACATATTTTGAGCGACTACGTACGACTTAAGAATTCATTAACTCTTTACATGCATAGAATTTTTAGTCGGTTTAAGGCAAGCTAAAAATACTCGTAAAAGTATAAAAATAATGACAAAATGAGTTCACCAATATAAAAATTCTTAACCAACTTAAGAAAAGCTCAAATAGTCGTATTTAAGGAGGAAAAATCAATTTGGCTTGGCATATCATAAAAGTATCACAATAGTGAGATTTGGTCGAAAACAGTAGAATTCAAAAAGTTCATTAATGTTAAAAGTCTGAATCAACTTAAAAAAAAAAACTCAAAATATTCACGTTTAAAGAGTAAAAATATTTCGGTTATGTGGAAAGAATTTTTTTTAAATTTCACTATTATTAAAATTTTCAACGGAACAAGGCACAAAATATTCGCACTTATTGAGTACAGAAATCAGTTTTTTACACACATATCAAAAAATATACAGAAATTGTAAGATTAAGCGGAAATAAACGAAGAGAATTTGAAAAATTCATCACGAAATTTTTATTGATCGCACTCTCAATTAACGTTAGACAAATAGAGCACCAAAACACATTAAACCCACTTACTTATATACTAAAGTTTACTACGTCTCCTTTTAAAAAAAATTACTCAACCCTGCCACCTAAATGACAATCGCAATCAGCTACGTCGTTTCCTTAATCAACAACTCGCCACCTTGAAATTACGAAATTACACTTAATTGGCAATCGATAAATTTTCGTAGTCGGGAGAACTGCGTATTCACACCGGCAACGTCAATCGTAGGTACAGAGAAATAAAGAAATTTGTTAAAGTATAGCGCGCCAAATTACACCCACAACAAAATGTTTGAAAAATACAATAAAAAAATATTTTGTATTGCTATTGTGAACAGCTGACATAACGTAACCTTTTAAAACAAAATAAAAGCTTAAACATAAAACGCCTTTTCAGCAGTAAGCTTCTAAAATAGTTAGCCAATCATTAGATCAAATCAAAGCTGGCGCTATTTGAGCTTTTAAATCTGTAAAATCACTTTTTAATTAGTAAAACATATCTATATGGATATCAACATGCTGCCAAATAAAATATGTATTATAAAAAAAATTAGAAAAAATTTGAAAAAAAAAATTTCAAAATTATGAAGAATAAAGAAAATAGTTCATTTCAATAATTTATTAATTTTTATGCCCTGAACAGAATATACAAGGATTGCCTTGAAGAAAATTCGCCGGACTTCAAATTTTATTAGGAATAATTATTATCAAAGAAGATTCTTTCGCACTTAATTTTTGGAGATTACCTCTTTCAAATGTTGGCCAAGGCTATGTCTCGAATGGTCCATCCATTTAATCTAATATTCGATGACAGTTTCGAACATTTCGAATTGTAACTTAAAATGACAATCGTGGTGGCCAATCGACCGGTCTAAACCGTAAAATTTTCGGCTCATCGAAATGTTCTCTCAATAAACCCATTCATTTACTCCGTCTTGTTGAAACCAATTGTTTCCGCGATGACTAGCTTCAATATCAGGCATCAAATAGTCCGTTATCATGGAAGTATAACTTTGGCAGCGGCATCATTTTTGAAGAAATATGGACTGATGATTTCACCGGCCCACTACCCACACAAAAGCGTGTTTTTTCGGGATGAAATGGTAACTCTTGAATCCCTTCATCTTCTCTTCGTCCCAATTACGGAAATTTTGCTTCGTTTCATACGTCAATCCGAGTTGTTGCAAACGGCGCCGAATCGACTTTCGACGGTCTTCGTGTACACTCTCAGCCACGGCTGCTATATTTTCCTCACTGTGTGTTGTACATGATCTATTCAGTCGAATAATATCCAATAATGAATACTTAGTCAAGATGGGTGATGTTGTACAATACAATAGTACAATAGTCAGTATACCGATTAGGTTGACCATACGTTGAGCAAAATACGCGAAACATATTCTTTATAGAAGGTGAATTTTCGTAATAAAGTATTTGTATACGTTGTTCGGGCATAAGTCTTTCCGTGATGAAATACCAAACAATACTGGACAGAAGTAACATGACCACTTGACACGAGTTATGCGTTATCTGTCAGAAAATTAGCTATAGAAAAAAGTACCTCTAATGGATCACCCTGCCATACTAACTGAACGATCAAAATTAAGTTCTTGAAAAACTTTTTAAGGGTTTGATACCTTCGGTGCAATCAAAGTTGACGTTTTTCTTGTTTTTATATAAAATCATCATAATTCAAACAGAATATATTAAAAAAAATTCTCTAGAAAAATATTGTTATTGCACAAATCCAAAACGTTCTATTACCCCCAACGAACCAACGGCAATTATGAATGACATAATTAAATTATTAACATCAAATAAAACATTATAATAAAAAATTGAAAATTCAAATTCAAATTAATTTTAATTTCTTTTTCACAATTTTCTCTGTTTTATTTATGATGGCAAATCGAATTTTGAAAATAGATTTTGAATACAATATTCTTATTGCATGTTTAATAATACACATATCACCATCATGCCCACATAATGGAATTTATATCGGCGTTATAACCGCTACAAATATGTATATTAGCAACATGATTTTTCTTTCAAATATATATTGCGCATAAGAATAGTTTTTTATTTAATTAATCATGGAAATGATATTTTTAAGTGATAATCATAAATTTATCTGTATTTAGAATATTATCCGATCATATATTCAATCATTATCGAAATAAAAGTCTGCATTGTGGCAGTGAAAGCTCTTTCAGAATGATGGACAACCGTAAACTTTTGCCGTGTAAGCTTTTTAATAAAAATATATTACTGCGAAAGATCTTTCATATCTTTGAATAGTGAATACTTTTAATGTGAAAGCCATTTTTTACAGTGAACTAGTTCACAGCTTTAATATGAAAGCTTTTTTATACCAAAAATTATTGTTTTGAAGTAGTGTTTCTCTTTCATAAATCAAAAAGATAAAATTTTTTGTTTCGAAAGCTCCTTCACAACTGTGAGTAATGTGAACTTCTTGATATTTTAGATCGGTGCGTAGTTGTGAAAGCTCTTTCATGCCACAAAACTATTTTTTCTTCTGAAATGAAAGCTGTTTTAAATAATAGTAATCATTCTATTACTCTAAAAGTATTTCCATATTTTACATCGGTTCCTACTTTCTTCTACTTCTTTTATTTATTAGTAGATAACTTTGATATGAAAGCTCTTTCATACCTTGATTGAGTTCACATTATTATGCTGAAAGTTTTTTCATGTGAAAGCTCTATCATACCACAAACTAATTTTTCCTTCTGATATGAAAGCTCTTTTACACATTTCTTATCTTTGATATGAAAGCTCTTTCATACGTTATTTGAATTCATAGCTAATAAAAGCTTTTTCGTACTTTAGATCGGTGCGTACTTTTCTTATGAAAGCTCTTTCATACCTCAAAATTAATGTTTACTTTCTTATTGAGATCTTTTTTATCTATTGGTAGATACCTTTGAAATGAAAGTTCATTTCATGCATACCTTTGATATGAAAGCTCTTTCATACATTATTGGAATTCATACCATTGTATGTAAGCTTTAGATCGGTGCGTACTTTTCTTGTGAAAGTTCTGATATGAAAGCTCTTTCATACATTATACTAGCATATATCTTTGTTATTTCAGTTAGCTAAACCTCCGTTTGCATTTCGTAAAATGTAAATTTATCAAATTATGTTGCGCTTTAGCTTTAAAATTTTGTTCTTTGTTAAAAATATATGATTTCTTAATTCAACTGTATTTTTTCTCTTTTTAGTTCCATTGTGCTGTTCCTTTATTTAATTTCGTAAATATACTTACTATTTATGCTCTTTAACAAACTCTACAATTAGTTCAACTTCAATGCGTACTTAAAAGAAGTGAGTCAATTACTATATTACAATTAAAACTGAATGACTGTTATGAAGTCAAGCAAATAATTGATAACTAAATACAACAAAAACTTCCCACTGCGCTTTTACAAAACTAACTAACTACTACCAACTAGTTGAAAATAAACTTTTCTTTCCTAATTTTCCAATTTATTTCTATGCTTTATCTTGTATTAAGAAAGCTTTACTAATAAGCGTATATATTTATTTGAAATATATATTGTATATATATATTTATATTGTATATAATTATGAAAAATTCTAATTTCACCTAACGTAACTAACTACTAAGAAAATTCAAAAACTCAACCAAAGATTTATTGATTTCCATTCATTTTGCTTATATTTTTAGTATTTTTTTGTACATACTTTTGCCTAATTTAAGCTTAACAAAACGCCTGTGTTAATTGTACTTACAAATTTTGATGATCTATGTTTAGAGCTTTAAAAGCTTTGAAGCACAAAACACATAATTTTTTTTAGAATTGAAAGGAAAGCTTTGTTCATATCTTTCAGAATTTGTTGAAATGTTTATGGAACACACCATTAGATCTTTCGAGAGCTTCCATTCAATGAACACAAAAATTTCTTTACAGTTAATAATATGCAAAGTAAACAAACACATTAAACAAACGAGCCCGTTAAAAGGTACATGCTTCTCAACACAGAAAAAAGCTTTCAAGCACAGAGAAAAGATTCCAAGCAATCGAGAAAGTAATTAAAAAAAAAATTAAAAAAGAAAAACTTAGTGCCTAAAACTAAGCACCTTTAAAATTTTTAAAATAAATTGTAAGGTATGAGCCTTTTAAAATATTTGAACAACTTATATGACCACTAAATTAATTGGCTATCCAGTTTGCACTTTGAAAGCTCATTTAATTTTCTTAAATATTTGCTTCAAAAAAGTTTTTAATAAAATCACTTAAACAAAAAAAAAAAATTTTAAAAGCTTCTCATAAATATTTAAAACTTATTTTATAAAAAGCTTATAAAAAAAAGCCCTATAAAATACCTACAATAAAACAGAAGTTCATAGGGAAATAAATGGCAGAATCCAGAAAACTGACTTAATTTTCACAAAGATTTGTGCTTTTGTGAAGTTTTTTCAAAC
Organism: Bactrocera zonata; assembly: GCA_037783105.1. Classification (NCBI taxonomy): domain Eukaryota; kingdom Metazoa; phylum Arthropoda; class Insecta; order Diptera; family Tephritidae; genus Bactrocera; species Bactrocera zonata. The sequence goes on from JBAWJQ010000600.1 coordinate 113,260, forward strand.
GCTTCTTATAAAATAGAAAAGCTTTTTTAACATTTCTTCTAAAACAAAAAAACCGTTTAAAAGCTTTTTATAAATTAAAATAAAAATTATTCTATAGAAAGCTTTTATTAAAATAGCTCCATAGAAATAGCTACACTAAAACAAAAGCATGTAGGTACATCTATAAATGGCAGAAACTGGAAAACTGAATTAATTTTTACAAAGGTTTGTACTTTTGTAAAACTTTTTTAAAAGTTTCTTCTAAGAATAAAAAGTCTGCTTCTAAAATTTCTTCATTAATGAATAAAACAATAAAGTAAAACATATTAAAAGCTTTTCAAGCATTTTTTGTACCAAGCTTTTATTAAAAAAGCTCAGAAGAAATAGCTACAATAGAACAAAAGTATGCAGACATATTTTTAAATCACAAAATCGGAAAAACTGGCTGACGTCAATAGCAAAAAACAAATCAGAATTACCACACAAAGCTTTTAATAGATATACAAGGTTGCAGCTTTTAATACCGAAAACGGAGCTTTTTATGAAAACTTTAAATCTTAAATTCTTGTGCTTCTAATGTGAACTTAAAAAGTCCAATTCCGAAGTATGTGATTCCAAATATACATACATAAATATTTCAAAGATATTCAGGCATCTAAATACCATTAGTTAAGCTTAAAACTACGTTTAATCTGTATAATTTGGCTATATAGCTTCTTATATATTTTCAGTAACTATTTTTACATTTTTTTTTTTTTTTTTTTTTTTTTTTTTGATTGAAATAATTTCTTTTAATCAAAATATATTTGTTAAAATTTCTTAAACAACACAATTTTCAATTCAGTGTCCTTAGAGTGTCTAATCAAACGCTTTATTTGTTCCCTCACATAAACAAAAATTGAAAATTGCAATGGATTGATTTTATTTGCAAACCACAACTAATATGTGCTTTCTGCCAATGATATTCTTCTATTTGTCGCATAACAAACACACCTAAAAATTTTTTGAGAACCTTTTCATTTTTCATTTTCGATGTTTAATGTGTGTTGTAAGAATATTTGTATTGTGTTATGTGTAAAATATTTTTGTAAAATATAATTTTTATTTTTAATTTTTTACTTTAGTTAATTTTTATACATATATACATATAAATTTCTATACGTATATATATTTTTTTCTAGAAACTAGTAATTGGCCACATATGATTAGAAAAAATAGTTATTAAGATTATTTGATACAGATGTGAAACGAAAAGGTTGCGTGCGAAAGCTTGCTTTAAATAATATTGAAATGATATATAATTCATGTTTAATGAGATTATATAAAGCGTAATACTACTGACAGACGTATAATCTCAGTGAAATCAAATAAACTTTTTAATAAACTATATTTATTAAACTACTTTCATTAAACTATGTATAATTCACCATAGTTTTTATCCTTTAATCCTAATCAAATTTAAGAATATTAAAAGCTTGAACAGCTTCCTAGAGAGGATGTAAAAAAATTCTCTGAGCGCCATACGATTGGGAATGACCAAAAACAATTCTGATACATATGGCTCAAACAGCTCACGACACGACCGACCTTAAATCAAGTATCCTCTGGGTAACTATATTAACCTACTTATAGTGATTTCCCTTGTACCCCTAATTATTGAAAAATATGACTGTCACCAACAAAGGACGAGGAATGATCCCCTCACTAAAAGTTAATTTCAATTCCATACTGTTCCGCGATGATGCTATCATTATGGCCAGCTTAATTTTTGAAGAAATATGGACCAGCTATTCCTTTGCACACAGAGCACACCAAGCAATGACTTTTTGAGCATGTAGCGGCTTCCCAACAATGGCTTTTGAATTCTCAAGCAACAATTTGGTTTGTTAACGCTCATTCAACGAAAAGTGATGAATAAAATTTTCTAGCGAAAACCAGAATAAGTACCGATTTAATTTTGGGCTCATTTACCGAACGCGCGATGCTGTTGATGGTCGAACGGCTTCAGTTCTTGCAGGAGTTGTATTTTATAAGCCTGCAAACAAAGTTCCATTTGCAAACTCTTCCATAAAGTGGATGAGCATAGCTCCAACCATGGCGCGCGATAACGGATGGACACATTCGAGTTTTCTTCAATGTACACATTACGGGGCATTGTCCTCTAGAGTAAATGCGTTGTGAAGCCGATCCATGGCTGGTCGAATTACCAACTCTACTAAGCGATTACATTGAGCGAATATAGCACGCAGCGCGCGATTCGTTACGAGAAAACCCAACTTCGAAAAAAGTGTTGCTTTAATTTATTTAGTTTACAAAGTGCATTCCAAAGTAAACAGGACTTTTTGAATCTAGCGCCTCCTTTTAGCGCCATCTATATGTCGACTGATACACTAAAATCTGCTATCTTTATCGATTGTGCAGTGAGAATTTCATGACATTTCATTGATTGGAGGTGAAGTTATTACGTTTCAAACTTTTACCGAACTTTTACCGAAACGTTTTAGTTGATAAAACAAGCGATGATTGCCTATCCCGTACAAAGAGCACAAGGGGTTTCAACGTTTTTAAAGTGGTCGTGAGGACATACATAAATGGCTATCAACATGTGGGCCAATCAAAAACCGTGATCATGGAAATTCCATCGAAACTGCGCTTGAATTCATCAAAAGTCAGCCAAAATCTTCACTGAAATTCGTGGAAATGGAATTGAACATCTTCAAAAAATCGATTTATCGCATTTTGAACAACATTTGGGCTTACGAAAGGTGTGTGCACGGTTTGCTCCGCACAAATTGACTGACGATCAAAAATTGCTCAGAATCCAACATTCCAAGAACAACTATTAACCAAAAATCACATTTTAACCATTAACCACTCCCCGTATTCACCTGGTACGGCACCGTGCGATTTCTTCCCTTTCGGAAAAATGCATTTTCCCTTGAAAGGAAAACGTTATGCATTCAAAAGACTTGCACCGGCATACCGGCCAACGAGCTGAAACACTCGTACGACATGCTTTTGGACCGTGCGTTCGTTGGGAATTCTCAAATTTCGCACAAGTTTTACATTTTATTCGCTCGATTGTTAATATTCAAGTAAAATTTTAATTATTCTTAGAAACTAAGGGTTTATTGGCATAGAATTGGCAATAAATAACAGTAAGATTGTCTATACGAAGATCTGGACAGGAGCTGGGCAAGGTCAAAACGCAATGGAAAAATCTACCAGGATGTAAAACTGCAAAAGTCATATGAAGATCGAAAATACACTAAGTTCCTGCTGGCACTCGATGATAACTTTCGTCCTATCCATATACCAAACCCAGCTAGCATTTTCCACGCGGTAGTATTTAAACAAGTAGCTCAGAACAGATGGAAATATATGACCAAGTGCTTGGTGGCGAATCAGGTATGGCAAAAATATGGAAAAACAAGAACTAAGGTCTTATTAAAAAGGTCCAGGAAGAGTAAATATAAACTAGGAAACGGTTATACACTTCCTCTCTGAATCTCCCGATCTTTCACAAACCCGACTTAGAACTTAGGTAGCAAACCTTAAATGTTTATCTACAAAAAGCATAACCGAGATAAGAAGTTCTCGAGTTATAGCCAGTTAGATATACTTAAATTTTTAGAATCTTACAAAATTCACCTCTTATGTATAGGAATATAAAAGACTTCAGACTTAGGATCCACGAAGCCTTTAATTATTCTAAAAGCTTCTATAGCTCAGTGCACTATTTTTCAGTATTGGCAAGACGAAAGCGGAATTTCTCCAAGAGCTTGATGCTTCCACCAGTATATTTAAAAAACGATTATATCTGTTTGCTTCAGAAAATAGGCTCAGTATGTTATTTTCTCTCCTGCTCCTGAATTTAAGCAAGCTGTCCAAATTCTTAAATTTAAAGGTTCAAAATATTTTTAACGCCAAGAACAGCAAATTTGAACAAACATTTCAAGAATAATATTAAGAAAACAATCTTAATAAAGTAAAAGTAGCATTTTCGTTTCACAGCTTTATTCTTATGTAAGAAACTAACTTAAATAAATTTCGCTCTAATATAAAGATATGTATACATATGTAAATATATTTATAAAGTTTTTATGTTATAAAAATTAAAAAAGTATATACATATATACTATATAAATTTCCTTTTACACTTTTTTCTCTTCTATTCGCTTTTTTCTTATATAATCTCTCTGTCTCTTTCTCTCTCTCTTTCGTTCGCCGCCTTTACTTATTTATGCTCCTTGAAACCAATAAAACCGCAACAAAAAATTTTCTCTCAACAACACAAACATGTTTGCTCTTTTCTCTCTCTCTCTCATCTCTTTTTTGAAACAACCAAATTTATCTCGCTAACTCTCGCTACAATAACAACAACAACAACGAACAATCCAATTCAAAACAACTATCTGCTATAACAACTGTCAATCAAATCCGACAACAACAACAACAACACCAAACAACAAACACAACAACTGCCTCTACTACTACTATCAAACCAAAAACGATACAACAACAAATCGTTCATCACTTAAACAGGGCAATGCGGCGAACTCATCGGAGACTTCAATGGCCACACAACCAGGCGGCTCGGTCACATCGCGTGCCGCATCGGAGACACGCTCTGGACCGCCGGGATCGAGCAGCGGCGCTGGCGCAACAGGTAATAGCAGTGGAACTGCTGGTAGTACACACACCGGTGCAAAATTCCGTCATGGCCTATTGCAGCTTATGATACACACAATAGATCCGCTACATGATGGTGAGTTCATAACGTTTCCATTAGTGTTTTGCACTTCCTAACATCCTCCCGTCCAACCACAACCACCACCAACAAATACATGCGCACCCGCACACATACACGCACACAAAACTGTGAACAACCGCAAATCCATACCGCTAATACATATCCCAAAAAATCTAACTAAAATACCCAAATCCAAACACCACAACAAACCAAAGAAATACCCCCGCTTTCCCCTCCCCGATAACATATAACAATAGCCTTTAATAATGAATAAGTTTGAAGCATATAATTAAATAAAGTTAAAAACAAAATATCGTAACATGAAAATTCAAAAAAATTATTGAAAATCTAGAAGCTTCAAAACGCTTAATTTCAGTATAGTGAAAAAAAGAGCAAGAAAATTTGCAAAATTCCGTTTTACGTTCTTTTGCTGTATTTAATATAAACTAAATTTTCCAAAAACTAAATAAAAAAAAATCCAAAAAAAAGTTTCATCCAAATTACCGTTAACGCTTAGTTACAATTATCACATATAGTAAATAAATAAAACCAAAAGAAATTATTGTTGTTTTTGAGTTAAAAAATCTTGATCCTTAAATTGCTTTTATTGTTGTTAGTGTTGCTTCAGTTTCAAAATTTCACTTGGCTGTTATTCATGATGCCTGATTGCTCAAAAATATTATGCAGAATTTCAAATTTTTTCAAAAAATATTTTTTCTTCATTAGAAGCTTACTTAAAACTCATAATTTGCCAAGTTTTTTTTTTGTTGTACGAAATTGAATTTTTAAGAGAATATTCAAACATTGAAACTTATGTTCAATAGCGAAATGCAAATTGGTCTTGCTTCGGCGAGTATGCATAGTATTTTCAGTTGCTAAGATATATACAGGGTGATAGTTAGTAAGAGAACGGTTTTAGTTTATTTCAAAAAGCACCGAGCTAAATACTATGTATTAATGAAAATTAATGTATTAATGAAAAGCCTTAACTCGAAACAAAAATTTCAAATTTAGATTATTTCGATAAGTTTCGCTAAATTATGATTATAAAATATCAATATTATAATCGGTATTATGGACAGTCTATCGATAAATATAATTTCCAATAAAAATTTTAAAAACTCTGCTTTTTAGCCAATATTCAATATACTAAGGACTGCGTCGAATAAAATTGTCCGTTACATTTTTTTTCGATATCGTGCAATTAAAAATTTGAAATAAACAAATTTTTATCTTAGTAGCTCTGAAATAAATGCCAAATGTCTTCGACTCTTCAATGAAAAAACTCACTGCGCCTCTTCTTCAGCGACTTCTCCTCATCGACATACTCCTCGTCGATATGTGAGCAGGGTAAAAGCCGGCACGAGTGGACAGTGCTTTTTGAAATTTTCGTGATTACGGTTGAAGAACAGAGAATAACAGCGTAACCTATTCTAACCCCTTCATATACCCAGCTTCTCTAAGCTTTAAGCACACTGCACAGCAATATATCTGTCGGTAATGTCTACGGATGCTATTTTTGATGTAGTTCGCAGACATCGCAGATGCCAAAGTGAGCCGCTCTTCATGTCAAAGTTTCTTAGCAAGTGTTACTATTTTCGATCGGTCTTCATCAGCTGAATACAACATAGAACATTATTAGCTTGACTACGGTTTCGCAGAGCTAAAACACCACCTTTGATGAGAGTCCAGGCCTTTTTCCTATAAATCTTATATAGCAATATAAGGTAACCGATCCCTTTCTTACTCTCTCTTTTCGATATCTGGCCTCTAAGAAAGCTTTGCATCAAGGATAAGCCCTTGGTATTTCATTTTAGCAATAGATTGAAGACGTTAGTCTACGAAAGAGATCTTATACATCATTGCACGTATATAAAACCGCTTCAGTTTCAAGGTAAGGAGATAGAGGTTTTACTTGGTTCTACAGATAGTTAGACCAGTTAATGAACAGTTAAAAATTTACCGGGATTGTCAAAAAAACGACGCGTAAATATCGAAAGAAATGCATTAAATAAAATAGTTTTTAGGACAGTGATCGCATTTCACAGAAAAAATCCAATCCCTTTTCTCCTTCCTCAGCTAAAAACAAAACTTTTTTTAAAACGCAATTTTTGACAAATTTTTTGGCTCTTTGAGACTTCAAATAAACTCACCAAAAAACATCAAACTTAAATCAAAACTCAGCTGTCCCTAACATACATACTCGCAAATAATTATTTGAATTGTAAATATGTTTTTATAGCAACTAAGCAATAAATATAAATATTCATAATTATTTTGGTAGGCGACATTGTAAATTTTAAACAACCGTTCTCTCGTTGTAGTTTCATTGTTCCAACCCATTTGAAATTGTCAATTCTACTTTGTCTACTATGCTTCTGATACAACTAAATTACTAAAAATATTTTCCAAATTTTCAACTACAAAAATTCTAAAACTAAATTCAAAATTTTTAATTTTTAAAATTCTGTAAAAATTTTCCAAAATTAAAACAAATATCCTTTGTAAAAATATTTGAAAACGACATCAAAGTAAAAAACAAACACCCACACATCACCCTGTATATAAAACCAGTGAGATTGTTCTTTGTAAAAAGAAAATTTTACGTTCCGTTACATGAGTTTCTGTAAAAAAATTTGCAATTATGTGAGTTTATTTACAAATATACATATCAATATAAATATAATCATGATTTTTTGCATTTAGTTTGGTTTTTGTTTGTGTAATTACCAACAAAAAAATACAAATAATTAAAATTTTAACAAAAAACAAATTATTAAAAATTTAAATTGCTCGGCAAAAAACCAAAAATTACAAAAACAAACAAATACTTACTCAATATGTGTAAAAACCGCTATTTTGTGTTGTTCAATGTCAGTTTGGAGTTGAATTTATTCAAATAATAAATTAGTTAATTAAAAAAAATTGTTGAAGCGAGTTTTTTCCAAAATTTCTTATACAACTTTTTGCTGCTTGCAATTTTTTGCTTCAACCAGTTCGTTTTTTCTCATATATATAAATATATTTTTTATAAATAACTTGCGTTCGTAAGTGAAATATTGATTTGATTAAAGAAATGTTTATTATCCACAAATAAATTGGTTGGTTGTGTTATTGCATAGTGTTGCTTTTCGGAATTGGTATTGAGCTGCGAGTTATTAATATTATGTGTAATATATTCAAAGTAAATTAGTTTAGTGTGCAGTTTACTTAATACAAATATGTATTTCTATTAATTTATGCTTTTAGTGTAAGCGATAAAAAGTGTTTGTGAAAGCTTAAAATTAAAATAAATGAAAGCTATATACATACATAGGTAAACTCTTAAAAAGGCTTTCATATTATATATGAAGTATTCTTGTGCGTTTACGCTGTTTGTACCAAAACCTTTTTTGTGGAATTTTTACAGTAAAAGTTGAATAAAAGTTTTAGAGAAAAACAGGAATGCACTTAAAAAGCTTTTGACAGTTTATATGGAGTAGTCCCACATGATTTTGATTTTATAGATGGTAAACGCTAAAGCTGGTTTACAGAATTTTCAGAACGAAACTTTAAGGGTTTTAAAAACCGCAGAAAAGCTCTTTAAAAGTTGGTGACAATTTATATGAAATATCTCTACATGCCATCAATGCCAAGCTTTCGTTTGTGAAATTTTTGGCAGGGGAAACTAGTTAAAAGCTTTGAAGACTCTATAAAAAATATACGAAAGCTATGGATATGCCAAATCTTTGTTTGTGAAATTTTGGGAGGAGATACTAGTTAAAAGCTTTGAAAACTCTATAGAAAATATATGAAAGCTATGAACAAAATTTAAAAAAATGTAAATGAAAGTGGTTGTTAATATTTGACAGCAAGAGCTTAATAAATGCTTCGAAACCTCACTAGAACATATCAAAAATATCTCAAAAAGCTCTCCGATTATATATAATATATATTGATATGATTCCTTTTAAAATTTTAAAACGAATTTGCGAGGTTTTTACTGTGAAAGCTGAAAAATACTTCGAAACCTCTAATGCCAATATCTAAAGGCGCTTTGAAAGCTTCGAATTATCTTGCATAACTACTTAAATTTTCCCTGATTTCATGTGATTCACAATTTCAAAGCTTTATAATCCTTACATTCAATTTTAATTTATTTTCTGCCCTTTAGATTTCCAATTAAAAAAATCTTTCATATTTCTATAACTCCAAATGAGAGCTTTTGTTGCGATTTTTTTTTTTTGCATTTTCTAATTACTTTGGCTATCTGCTTAGTTTGTATATCTTATATTATATTTCTGTCTTGTCAGACAGCAATTACAAGTCTCAGGCAGAATATATTACAGTCAACGAAAGTGACGATTTTAAAAGATTAAATTTTTCAATCCATTAAATTGAAAGCATACCTTGCATTTGTTATAAAAAATTGTTTAGTACAAAGCTAAGGCACATTCGGTGAAAGCTTCAATAGGTTCTATTAAAAAATGTTTAAAAGGAAGTAAGCCCAGCATTTGGCATGAAAAATGTATTTACTATAAGGCTTTCATCTTTTAATTCATTAAGTGAAAGCTTTAGTTGTTAGGTTTAAATATCAAGCTTCTAAATCCAGTATAAAAATGTATTTTGGACAAAGCTTTCGACCTTAAACTCAGCCAATGAAAGTTTGAATTAGCTCTATTTAAAAATATTTAAAAGAAAGAAAGTCTAGCTTTTGATAAAAAAAAACTATTTTGTACAAGCTTTTGACCTAAAGAGCATCCAGTGAAAGCTTCAATTCTTTTATTTAAACATCAAGTCTGTATTATTCTCAGTTCATTAAACTTAAGTATGAAAATGTATTTAGATCAAAGACTATCGCTTATTCAGTAAAAGCTTCAATTAGTTCTATTTAATAATGTTCAGCTAAAGTAAGCCCGTAATTCAGTATGACACTTTTTTTATTACAAAGCTTTTATCAAAAATTACATCAAATGAAAGCTTCAATAGTATAATTTAAACAAGTTATGGTAACCTACGACATCTTTAGACATGTGCATACAGGTTTTGCAGATAGTATTAAACATACGAAAGAATACAACACAAACCCCTCGGAGTAAGGTTTCAGTAGAGAAATAAAAATTTAACACAATTCGAACGCTTACTGATAGCATTCAGCTAGCTACAATGCTAAAACTATTAGATGAAATTTATTAAAAATTTTTGTATTCGAAAACTTTCACAAATGCTTTCGCAAAAATAACTTTTACAATAAACATATTATATATTTTATAAATAATTTTTATTTCACTATATACCCTGAAAGCTTTTCGTACCTATTTCATAAAGTTTTTAATACCAATTTACTATTTTTAAACAACATAACTTATGCTACGAATATGCTTAAGAAGCTTTTACACTTAATTCTAAACAATTCTAGTCTTGAACTGTACACTTCTTAATTTAGTGAGCATTTCTTTTTGAGAAGACAACTTTTCCACTCGCTTGGCATATCTGCATTTGAGCGAGCGTTAAAGTTTCATAATATTTTGTCGCACATATTCTCATTTTACAACAGAGCGGGTCACTAAAAAGCTCCTCATTTTATAGTTTATAGTACCAAAGCTGACACAAGTGCTTCGCTATGTCATAAATACGCTAGAGCGGAAGTTCAACTGCAATAAAAAATAAACATAAACTTGATAAGTGTTGACGTTGCGTTAAAGTTTCAAAACAACTACTCAAAGTTAGTTATCAAGTGGTGGAATACAAAGTATACTGCGAAATAACCGTGAACAAGAAAAATAATTTCTAAGTAAATTCTAAGTGATGATAAAAATATATTTGTAATGAAGAACTTTTTAAAAAAATATATTGAAAAAGATATATAATATGATATATAAGATATATTATTCACATAGTCGCCTCAACTAGCATTCTTTGTTCCGTTTGACCCTATGGCATAAATTCTTGATAAACCACAAAACGGCAATCATAGAGAGATACTAAGTGATGGATTTTCATCGAGATGACGTATTTTCGACTGACTACGTCAAAAACTTTTTCAAGCACTCTTTTTTCAACCTCTACTCTAGATCGTTTTTCCGAAAAAGATTCAGGTGTTTTTGTACGACAATAGCATTGATTACGCAAAATGCTTGTGGGAAGTTTTCAATTTTTTTAACAAAGAAACAATTTCAAGGAAATTCATTTTTCAATATTTTTGCTTTGTTCAAATCTTCATACAAACTTCTAATGGGTTTTTCCGAATTACGAAGAGGTGGTGTGTGTTTATCCTCCTGTCATGGCTCTTTTCCATGCTTTCGTCCGGCCATGTTAAACAAAGAAGGGGACGCATGATCCTTATCAGTTCTTCGCCGCCGTATTTGAATAGCACGGCCGGCAAAACATCGGCCCCGCCACTTTCTTGATCTTCAGACGGGTGATTAGTCTTCGAACTTCTTCATGGTCGGACTATGAAACGTCCGCTCCATCGTCATCGATTGCGGAATCGGGTTCACTATCTTCTGCTGTTATGCTTTCACTGTCCTTCAGCAGCGGGAGAAGTTTTTCCTTCGTAATTTCAGTATGCTCTTTGGGCATCAGTCACTAGATAACTTCGAGGGGTTCTACAACAGTTTGTTCATATCTTGAATCCTTTCGTTTGTCGCCACATCTTTACTTAGAAGTTTTGAGCATTACCCCTGTCGGCCAGCTTATCAAGCTCTTTGTACTCACGTATTTCGTTCTCTCTCTCTTTTTTGTCTGCAAATTCCTCTCGCTTCCCTCTTTACTTTCTCTATCCTATCCCGCACGTGTTGTGGTGATTTTAACGTTGCGAGGTAAGCAGTCTGTTCGAAATTTCTTATTTCGTAATATAATTTTTGTCTCTTAGACGATTTTAACGAAAGGGGATGTATATAAAGTTAAGTAATATTATTCAGTATGAAATTTAAGATAAATATATATCATTAGTGCTTTCTATGTATGTATTTCTTCTATTGGAGGAAAAAGAAATATTTTAAAATCTTATGAGCATGCGTAATATCTAACCAAAGTTTCTTTCGAAAATGCAATTGGAACTTACTTGGTTCTCCTGGCAAGCTTGGTTCATTTCAGCAAACTTTTGGCAAAACAAGAGATGCACAAATAAACCTAACATGTACCTATATATCGTAACAATTCTATGCGACTATCCCAATCAGGACAAGCAGTAATTTATGATAATTAACTCACTAATTCTACCCAAAAACAAAAAATAAATAAATCAGTAAACAAGTTTTGCCCCCGCCTTCTAATTGGTGTAAGTAGATTTTCCAGATGAAAAGTCAAAGGTTGCATAAACAAGCTTAAAGGTCAGCCATTCAGTATGAGATCGAATATTTTTGCATAGCTAAAAGAGGTACAGTGAGTTGATATCCGCTGGCAGCGGCAAAAGAAAACAAGAATATTAAGTAAATAACAACAAAATAAAAAAAGCAAATGAAAGCGGAATGTTAAGTGTATTGCGAATTCTAAAAGAAAACTGCATTGCAAATTTTTGAAAGCGCAAACCAATGAAGCAGCATTTTTGTTAAAGAAACAATAAAATAAAAGGATTGCATAGAATAAAAATATCTTCGCCGAAATAATATTATACACTCAAAATTATATTTTGAGCATAGTTAGCACCAAAACATGTTTGTGAAATGACCTCAGCAAAAATTGATTGAAAGCTGGACAGAAAACACAGGAAAGCTCTTAAAAGTTTTTAATATTACATGTGAAAAATTGCTTTATGCTTTCAATGTAAATTTGTTTTATGGAATTTCCGCAGCGAAAGCTGAATAAAAGCTTCGAAAGGAAACCTATTAAAAATTATTTTAAATTAAATGTGAAATTAATTTGCATATATTCAATGCCCGCCCAATAGAATGGATATCAAAATTTAACAGCGAATTGGTATGATAATTCAACAAAAACTCTCTAGAAAATATAGAAAAGCTTTTTAAAAGCTTTTTGGGTAATGTATAAAATACATTAAATGACGGCTCTACTGCGGGGATATGAAAATTTGACAGCAAAAAATGAAAACTCTTGAAAACTCTCTAAAACTCTTTAAAAGCTTTTCGGGTTATATATGAAATACAATAAATGAGGGTTCCAAGAGTCTTAAAAACATATGAAAGCTCTTTAAAAACTTTTCGGATTATATATAACGGGCATTCAGTGACGGCTTCAAGGCGGGGATGTGAAAGTTTGACGGCGTATCTGAGTGAAAAGTATTTAAAACTCCCTAAAAAATATAAAAAAGCTCTTAAAAAGGTTTTGAAGTTATTTATAAAATAAAATTTGCTCTTTCAGAAAGGAACAGTATAGCAGAAAAAGCTAAGCAAAGGTTCGAAAGCTTTGAAAGCTTTTCAGTTTAAATATAAACAAAACTACTTATTTTTTCCGTATATCAAGTTAATCAAAACTTAAAAAAGCTTTGATATAATTTTCGATTTATAATATAACTATATAAATAGAGATGAAAAATTAAAAAAAGTGCACAACTCAAAAAAATTAAGCCCAAAATCTTTCTCCAAAAGTTATAGGGTTACATTTTCTGCACGCTAAACTGCTTTCAAAGACTTTTCTGTCAAAAATTTTCCGCTCAAGGAATTGGGACCATATAAACATGGGTCAGAAGGGTTATATAAGTACAAAAAATAGAAAGAAGCAAATCCGAACACCCCCATAAGTAGATTTATAAAGTCTCCAAAGCTTTTATTTTGAGTATTTGAACATTTAGTATTCCGCTTTAATTAATAGTCATAAGTAACTCGAAATTTAAAAATTTCTACACAACTTTCCAAAAATTTCTAAGCACCAAAAATTCCTAAATTCCAAAATCAAAGTTTTAAGTTCACCTTAAATTAAAAAAAGTCTCCAAAAACTTTTTCTCAAAAGGAGTTAAATAATTTTCTTCTGAAGTTTTAAACTTTGTCTTTCAAGTTTATATAAGTACAAGAATTAGCAAAACTCAAATTTTGGGCACTCTAAATGATATTTATAAAGTCCTCCAAACTTTGTTTACGAGTTCATTTTACATTTAGTATAGTATCTAAATATAAGCCATGTGACATACAACATTTACACTATTCTCCAAAAATGATAAAGTATCAAATTCTTCTGAGTTAATTTAATTTAATTAATTTTATTTTCACGCTAAAATATAAATTTTTTGACAAGTCTCCAAACAAGTCAGAGCCACAAAAAATTCGAAATTAAAACTTTTTGCACAACAGATCCTGGATGTTAATTATACTATTATTTAAAAATATAATTTTCTACACAACTCTCCAAAAATTTAAACCACTGAAAAAAACTAAAAAAATTTGACACTACAGTCCCTGGGAGAGTATTAACTTTTATTAAAAAATATAAATCTCTACACAACTCTCCCAAAAAGTCAACTAGAAAACTAGAACTAGAAAAAAATTAAATATGTTTGCATTTTATTTATTACTTACTTTCTTTACATTACGTAATTGTATTTTTGTTCAAAAAAAAATCTTAATTCGACACCGAGGTACCAAACGTTAAAGACTTTAGTTATTTGTTTTATGATCCAGATATTTACCAATATCAAATTAATAATTTCAATATAAATGTCTCCGAAAACTTCTTTAATTCAGCTTACATATTTTGGAAGATAAATAAACTTTTATTCTCTTAGCAATTGATGCTACCACCAACTAGTAGAAGATAATCCATTGCAAGCAATATAATAAATTCTTACAAATTGGTGTGTCTGGAATGTCGTTGATACACACACTCATTGATATGGTATATACAATATATATGCATACACCAAGCTCCAAATACTATTTGCTGATAGAGCGGTTTAATACTATTTGCAACCAATCAATGGTAGTGACCGATTTTTCTTGAGCTTCGATTTCACTTATTTCTTTCTCTAATTTGCTACTCACTGAGAATGTGTGTGAAAAAATTCAGTAACGGTGCCAAATTCAATCTGAACTAACACACTTCACTTCCTTCAAACGATTGCAATTTCAATTTCAATGAAAAATTTTTCAACTATTTCACGCTCAGCAAAAAAATCAACGATTGCAGCAAGCGCGCAAAGCGCACATAGTACGTATGTGTGAGCACAACAGAGAGCTTGCTACAAACCTTGCAGTCCGCTGCAGTTCAGCAATTTATTGGCAACAACTTTATGTTTCATTACGCTACCTTGGCCAATCACCGAGCGGCAAGCTAGTAGTAGTATGGACAGACGTATTTCCATTTTCATTTGCTTCCTGCGCTTAATCCGGATACATTTACACATACAAGTATATGCATTGGAGTATATCAATATCTTATGCCACTCACGCGCTTTCACACTTGCCTCAATCTATTGCTGGATAATTGTACGAGCGCTTTTTTATCTGCCTTTGGCATTTAGTATATGTGAAGGCAGTTCTATGCACTTTGGAGTATTTGTGAGTGTGTATGCTTTAAGATATATACAACAACAGCTAGCCTGTGTGCTGGTCATTGATTGTCGGCACTCGTGCAGCAATGCGCCTGCTTAGACTTTCCTTTAGCACTCCACAACAAGTGTTCTGAGACTGTGGAGAGCAGCTGTTTCTGAAGGTTGGCTCCACACTTTTCCCGCAAATAAATTTTAAAGTACAACCAAATGTTTGAGAAATACATACTTGTGTACATATGTGTCTATGGCTGTGACAGCAACGTTTAAATTGTAAATTTACATTTCATGTATGAGGTTTCTTGGCACTTTGTTAAATTTGTAGTTGTTTATTTACTTAAAGTTAGTTGTAATCTTCCTAAAAATTTTAATCGTGGGAGTTGTATGTTATATCTTGTGCTCTAATAATTCTGAAACTTCAAATGAAAACTTTTTTGAAAACTCTCCAAGTCTCCAAAAACTTTACGATTATATTTTCGTTAGATGATATAGCTTGATAATAAGTGTGCTGAAAATAATTCAAAGTATAGGAAGTTAGAACTCTCCAAAAATGTGTATGTAGATATAATGGGTAACACATATCACATCTCGTAATTAATATTAATTATATAATAACCAAACTAAGCCTGCTTTGAAAACTCTTCAAAGTCTCCACTCTTTTTCGCTGTATTTTGGTTCAATAAACGTACATACATATGTATGTAACTTAATACATTTAGTTTGTATAAACATTTAGTGTGCTAAAACTGACTAAAAATAACTTTTTAATTTTTCCAAAGTTTTCAAAAACTTTGTATAACCCAACGTGAATAACTATATTTATATTTTTTTTTTAATTCTCATAAGTCTACAAAATTACTACAACTCTCCAAAGAAATCAGAGCACCAAAAAATTCAGTCTTTCGCACAACAGACCCTGTAAGAATATTAATTGCAATTTCTATAAAAATATAAATCTCTACACAGCTCTCCAAAAAGTCAAACCACTGAAAACAAAAATATAAGTTTATGCACAACAGACCCTGAAATAGGGTTTATTGTACTTCTATTCCAAAATATAATAAATATACACATCTCTCCAAAACATCAAAAACTGAAAACGATTAAATATTTACGCACTACAGGGAATGGCGTAAATTGTATTTTTGTGCCGAAGTAGAATCATATCTTACAAAATTACATATAGTATGTATGCATATATACACACACACATACATACTTTTACAATTCTTAACTCTACAAAGTCTACAATGTTTTGTTTTCATTGAATTTCACCTACACCTAGATAGAAACTATTTATAATGCAATCCAAATACAGCATTTTAATTAAATTTCAAAAAGTCTCCAAAGTCTCCAAAAAATAAGTTTTTACAAAATACTGTATGCATAACATTTTTAATAACTTTTTTCAATGAACACTTTAACATATGACAAATTTGCTGAATTTTCCATAACATGTCATCCAATATTCCTACAAATAAACATTAAAGGCATTTAATCCTTTAAAGCTGCTTTAATGTCTTCATTTCTTGTTACTAATCTGTTAATCGTTTTGTGTAACACAACAATTCTCCAACGCAGCCAAGCATGCACAGCAAATAGTACATTCTTGTTGAGTAAGCTAATAAGCTTAACTAAGTGTCCGGTCAAAGTATGTGAGGGTATTTGTGTAGAAGAAAGGATGTAGCATGAAATTTATCCAATGCTTTGGCGACATGTCTGTAGTTGCACGTGTCTTGTTAGGCATAACATCTTGTTAGGCGCCGTACAGCAGCGGCCATACCATGCACACACATTTAAATGTACCCATACAACGAAGTCTGCTGTGCAAAGGTTGTGTCTGAACTTATGCTACGCTTGCTGAATAACTAAGAAATTCACAAGTAACTGAGCCTAAAAGCCTTATAGCAAAATGCAGTAATAATAGTACGAGAGAGCAGGAGAAACTTTTACTGGTTTTGTTGAGTGAGCACTGGGACGTGAATTCATATTTTGTTTATCCACTTGTTAGGTAACTGTGACAGCTTACGGCTCTCAGTTGCCAATTGGTAAGTGTACAATTTACAGTCCTGAGTATTACATAACTTGACGGTAGTTCGAGAAGTCTAAACTGGAGTGGCCCATTCAATGTTTACATAATAAAAAAATTAACGAGTTGGAGAAGAATATCTCTGAAAAAACTTACAATTTTAGCTTAAAAGCTCATAATTTTTATGTTATAAATTTGGCTGGTAGATGGAAAACATGCTAGCTTAGATAAGTACATATGTACATACAAGTACATATGTATTTTAGGCAAAGGCTAACTCATAATCTTAAAGCTTTGTGAAATATATAAGTTTAATTCTTCTATTCAAGAAAAAGAATAGTTAGCCAATTATTTCTCCTGCTAAATGAAATGTGATTATGCCTTTTTATTACAATTTTTTCGCATTATTTTGAAAATTTCTACAAATTTCGAAAATGTCAAAATTATTTATGACTAAAGAGTGAAAAAAGGAAGTAAGTACAATACAAATTTCCAAAACAAAAAAGTCTCCAAGGAGAAATCAGGAGTGTGAAATAAATATTTGTGCGTTAAAATAGCTGTAGCAAACAAATTGTATAAAAGATATAGATAACTGAAACTCTACAAAGTCTCCAAGCAAAAAAAAATAGTCTGCAATAATTCTTGATATTTTAAAACAAGTAAAGCAAACAAATTGTATACATAAAAATATAAAACCGCAACTCTACAAAGTCTCCCAAACTTTTTATAGCTTAATCTTATTATTTATTTTAAATAAAACGTAGGTTAGTTAGTTTTCTTTCAATAAAGTTAAATTTTTACCTCTCCAAAATGTGCAAATTAATATTTCGTAGAAAATCAAGGAAATATATATGGAAATTTGAAAATATGCATGAAAAAAGCGAATAAACACTTCATCTCACTTAAAGCTTAGCTGTTTGCACTCGACATTACGCAAAATTAATTACTTTAGGTCAGAGCAGTACAAAGACTTCCTTTACACAGTTGAACTAACATAAATTGTTTGTAGCGAGCAAACACAAGATTTTTTTCTCTTTGATTAATGAGTTTCCTCGACGTTTAATTATTTTAACTGCTCACAACCTTCAATTAACTTCACTAAAAGTAAAAATATAAACTCAGGTACATATATTACTCGATATATTACGCTTCATCTGTCATTCTTTCAACGCACAGCTTAATTGAAACTTTGTACCTGGAAAACTAATAAACCGTAGCAAAGCAGACACTTTGTATGTGAGTGTAAATACATAAATCTTAAGTGCTGCGTCCCTTCCATAAATATATTTTCTTACAAATATCCGCAACAGGAAGCAAATTTCGACACTTTGGAAGCATACGCATGAAATCCTTCCATCAACACTCACGCTACTTTGACCAGTATACGGACGTCCAAAAATGAAGTCCTTAAATCCCGAATGAAAGTTGAGTTTACGTGCCCAACGAGGCGTGTAATACCCTTTTTTGCTGGCCTCCACCAACACTTTGGCTGTTAACTTTTTGCTGTCAGTCAATTTTTTACCGTTATTACACTGGAATTTTACCGCCACTGAGGTGAATATACCCTTAAGGAGAAGCGGCAAAAACCACCCCACATACAACTGACATATATATAGCATGTCAGTTGCAGCAGTTTGAAGGGATACTTTGACCACAGCTTTTGCAACAATTTATGTTACTTTAAAATAACTTTTTGTTGTCACGAGGCGGAAATCATTCTCAATTTTGCGTTTATGTCAAAACGTCAATGTGCACAAATTGTAGGTATGTGTATGTGTAGAAATTGTGGTTTTGTAGCAAAAGGTTTCGTGCAAAAAGCGCAAGCAAACGTAAACACGATTCTATTAAAAGTCTATTTTTAGGCGCAATGAAATTGCGTAGACTACCAGTGGTAGTGGCACTGTGCGTAATTATAGAATCACAACCATTTGTGCGAGTTGTGTGTTTCTGTTGGCCTATTAGACAGGTGTTTTCTTTAATGTTGCTAAAAATAAAAGTTAAGCGTCATGTGAAATTAATTTTAGCTTTAAACATTAAGCACGTGTATATAAAAATAACTGTAAAGATAAAAAGTAAATTGATGTCAGTTCAATTCGAGATTTCACACTGTTACGTGGAAAATAAGTATTGTCATTCGCTTACATTTATTTATTTTTAGCGATGTTTCGTTTGCAAGGCTAGAAAGTTTTTTAATCTATAATAATATTATAAAGAGGAAAGATTTGTACCTATTTTTGTATGTTTGTAATAAATAGGCTCAAAAAGCACTGGGCCGATTTAAAAAATTCTTTCACCAATAGAATGCTACATTCCTCCAATTCGACATAGGTTACATTTCATTTTGAAAAAAATTAGGGATCCTTGGTAAAATTTGAACAATGTAACCGAAGGAGTAGAAAAATGAGTCTTTAAATGCCTTTCGTCGAATGCGCTGCCGAAACTATTAGCGATAGAACAAAATAATGTACAACAATATTGAAGAACATCATAATGTCTACAAAAAAGCTCCGCGGTAGCATATGTCCAACTATTGTAGTTATGTCACTACAACAGCTTTTTTCATTTTAAACATTAATGAAAATGCTAACCAAATTCAAACCTTGCTATTTATGTGTTTATATTAATCCTTATCCAAATAAATTATTTTATGGTCAAGACCATTCAACTACCTATAAAATAGTTTTTAAATTGACTTTCATTCAAAATATATTACGAATTAAAAAATTCAAAAAGTAAACAAAACCGCCAGAGCGCCGTGGCCGTTGTTTGCGATGCATTCTGAAAAGCGCGCCGGGCCAGAGAATGTAAAGTATAGAGAAGGTGCAAATTGAATTCTGTATGATGTTCGATTTGGTGGCTAACAGACAAAAATATATGTAAAACGACTGAATTCATTATTTATTACTGTTATTTTAATTTTTTGATTATTATTATTTTTATTTTTTATTTTTTCAAAAGTGCCCGCCACTTAAACCATCAAAGAAATTGAACATAAATAGACTTACATACAAATATAAATGTGGGATTTTTTTTAAAAACAAATAAAAATATTTGTGAAAAAAGTGTTTTATATCCAAATTTCCAAAAATAAATAATTGTCTACCCTGTGCGATGCCGGGACGGGCTGCTAGTCATATTATAAATAAGGGAAAAAGAGCGAGATTTTTTTTAGTAAAACTGCAAAATTTTGTCTTCTGCTCGATGTACAAACATGTTTGTATATTTGTGATTACTAAATATTATCGGAAATCAACTGCTTCAAAAAAGTCTCCAAACTGTCACTTTATATGTAGATCTTCAAGCACCTTTGAATAACATGGCATTAAAACTACTTAATTTGAGAACTATCCAAAGTCTCCAAACTTTTTTGAAACCTAAGTTATAAAAATTGGCACAGCATTTATAAAGATTTTGTGAATGTCATTTAAAATAGTAACAATGAACAACTTTTATAAACCAACAACAATAAGTTACAACTCTAAAAATTCCTCAAATTATTACACAAGTGTAAGACAAAAGAAAATACATTAATGATACTGGTATGGGAGCGGAAGGTTATCATCGAAATACAGCTCACTATATAATATATATATGTATGGTATGTAATAGAGAAAGTTATGATATTACGTCTCTTCAAATTTTGTACTCCCAGAAAAAAGTGAGATTTTTCTAGCTAGAGAGGAAAACGCTTAAAGGATAGGATAATAAAACTGTCACTGAACGTTAGGTTTGCTGATCGAGCAGATAGTTTGTGGAAGTTTTCGAGTTCAAAGCCATGTCCGTCTGTTAGTCCGTCAGTTCATCTGTATATCCGCGAATTGGTACCTCAGTTTTTGAAATTGCGATCTAGATTTTGTACACATCTTTTCCAAAAGCTGCTCATTTTTCGAAAACTTCTATATCGGACCAGCATATAGTGTGATGATTTCTACCCATTTACTTAAGGACTCCTCTCGGTGATTACTAATCCGAATATCATTCAATAAGTTTTTTTTTTTATTAGCAATCGCCCATCGACAAGGAATTCTAAATTTTAATTTTTGACCAAACCAAAACTTTCCACTTTCTGCTCTAGCCGATCTAGATCACCAAGGTTGTCAAAAAATATTTCAGTAAGACGAAATACATGAATAGATATCTGTTGGTGGCAGCTGAGAGAAAAAAAATATATATTCAGTTAACAACAGTTTCAAAACACAATTATAAGTTTTTAACATTTCCAATACAAATACTTCCAAAATACTCTAAAGAATCACCTTTTACACACACATTCCTTTCAATCAGCACAAAATATCTCTCATTTGAGGAAATATATGTTTGATACGCCATCAATATCCTTTAGCGGTAAAACCCCACGTCATTTCAAAACCCAGTTAAACGAGCATAAAGCAACAACAACAATAACAAATATGATTGTCAATGAAATCTCTCGCATTACAACTCGGTAGCCACAACTCAGCCAACACGACAGGAACAATAAATTTTTCAACTGTCATTTTAGAGTGCAACAGCTGACAGGAGCAGCTTGTGCGCCTGAGACGAGTTGAACAATGTCCAAAAACAAAATTAAAAACCAAAATTAACAACTACAACAACAGCCGTAATGCTGTAAGTGAAATTTACAACAGTAAAGGGTGTATGGGTGGGAGAGTAAATGAATGGCTGCAAAGTCACTGGCTCAAGCGAGCGAGTGCATATTCATATGTACACCTGCATAAGTATTGGTATGCACAAATGTATGTATATGCATTGGTATAAATTTATGTATGTATGTAGTTGTGTGCATACAGCACCAGCAAGCATATGCCGTATATCGAAATTTATATACATATGTCTGCTGATATGTGCCTTTGGTAATTATTTATGTACGAGCAACGGGTATTTGCATTAAAACGCTTGCGGCGATTGTAACGGAAATTTCCATATGTTACATTCATCACTCATTAGAACGTCAAGTACACCGGTGGCAAAGTAACACCTCACTCTCGGCTTTGTTGGCTGCTGTTGGCCGCTGTAGAGTAACGTTTTTTACTTCTTTGTTTTACTTTTCATAACTATTGTTGTTTTTGTTGTTGTTGTAAGTGACGACAACTGGTCATTGACTAGGGTACAAAATGTCAGCTCTCCCAACATCCCAGTGGCAAAGTGAGGCTAGTTATATAGTTCTTATATATGTGCTTGTGTATACACACATCCCTAAACTTATGGAGAATATCTCTTTTCCGACAGGCCCTTATTGTTGTTTTGTTTTTTGGATACTTTTTTGGTGTTTATTTTTAAAAAACTTATATCCGGGAAGATTGACTTCTTACCATGCCCGATAAGAGGTGGACCTAGTGTATCGAATTTCAGTACCGATTTGATCAAAATTCATGGCAAGGTCAGCTATTAAAAACAAACAAAGTCAAGCCTTTGAGTTCTGACAACGTGAATAAACTTCTGCTTCAAATGGTTGAGCCTCGAAAAACTCGGAATTTTTGGTCCTATGTAAATGATTATCAAATAAGTATTACTTTCTGCTGCATAAATAGTTGAAAGTGAGTATGATTTTATACTAGATGTTTTCCAAAATATACCCATCAAAATGAAAAAAACCTATGCTGTGAATTGAGTCTTCCGACATCTATCTATACTTATCTGAGGACTTCAAAACTTTTTCTAGAACTCTATCATTCATCCAGTACACTAAGAACTGTATTAGAAGATTGAATGAAAGACCTAGTCATGAACCACTTGCCCTAATGGCAACGCTCTGTAATACTCGTGGACTAAAAATACAAAAATTTTTTCTTCTTCATGGGCCAAATCGGTTTCACTACAGAACACCAAAAAAACCAAAAATATAGTAAAATCTCAGCAAACAACTTGAACGAATGTGAAAGCTCTTGCTGGAAATATGTAGCTTAGGAGGTTATAAAAGACAAGGCGACAACAATTTTAACTACTCTCAAATATTACACATATGGAGCTAAAAATAAAGAATATATCTTATCACTAATTCAGTTTCATGGCTCAAGTAAAGAAAGTAATGTATGGTGAAAGATCCGCCAATCAACACAAAGGGGTGTGAAAGCCCACGCTATAAATATATAGTCCAGGAAATTTAGTAAGGAAAGCGGCTTAAATTATTGAATCTTCCGAATATTTTACTAGAACCATAACTTTTTTAAAACGAAACGTGTTCCTTTTTCATATTATACCTTACGTTAATATAGCGCAATTGGGAAGAAACCTCACCGTGAACCTAAATCCTAAACACCATTTGGAAAATTTGCGTAGGATGAACTCGCTTTTACCACAACAAAACTGGGCTTTTAAAATTATAGCGAAAGTCTTGCCAAGATCTTTATTATTTATAAAAGTTGGTATGAAGTAGAAGATTTTACAGTAGGAACCGGTGAATATTTTTTTTATTTTAAACTATCAAGAGATATCGGGATATTACAAGATCTTTGCTATTACCTATGAAACTGATCCGGCTTCAGTCTATAATTAAAATGCTGGTTAGAAAATTTTTTTCTATGCTTTGTTTATAACTTGTCTCTAGATTTAGTGTCAACTTGTGACAAAACATTAGTTTTTTAGCACATTATAAAAAAACGTTGAAATATTAGGCGAGCTATTGATGATCTCTAGTAGTAGATAGATCTCATCTGTACATATATTCTTATTTTGTGTTACTCATTAACTCCTAATAAGTGGATTACCAGGTCCTCATAAATCGATGAAGCATTTTCAGCTCACCACAAATTCTACAGCCACTTTATTAACTTTGCCAAAGGGGTGTCAACCAAGATATTTCAATATTAATCTGGCAGAAGCCGAGCAGTAGAGGAAGTAGTGACGAGATTAACCCTTCGCCTTCCTCCATAAAATTTTTACATAAAGCGTACAACAAAATTTATAGTCGCTTGTGAACATATTTGACAGTGTCCATTCAGAACGCCTACAATTGTGACGGGATTAGCTTTGTTCGGAGCCTGTAGTTCGAAGGACCTCTTGCTGTTTTTTCTGGGCCATAAAGATCTTGCTGGCGCACAAATTCTGATTAATGGCTGGAGCCTGCTAAAATCAATCTTGATGATATGTAACTAGTCAAAAGTTTGTTATCTAATAATAAGGCTTTTTTCTATATTTTCTTGCGAATGGAACTGCTTCTGAGTCAGACCATGTACAAAAAATATAATACAATACTTTTAATAGGACGGTGCAATATCTGGGGAATATGGTAGTTGGGGTGCGACCTCCCATTGAAGCGTTTCCAGATAGATTTTAACGGGTTTAGCAACGTGAGGCCGATCATTGTCGTATGGCAGAGTCATGTTCTTTTGCCGGAACTGACAATATCTAATTACTATCTCGCAGCTGCAATACAAGCTGACCGATAAAAATAAAGTTATTGCATAGTTTTTTAATTTTTTTTTGCCTGATTCATCAAAAAAATTAAGTAGAAATGGAAAGAGAAAAATAAAGAGAAATAATATATTAATATAAACACTACAGATAAAATATGGCAACAAAGTAAAATACTGCAAAAAACATAATTGAGTTAATGAAACATAGCGCCTGAAATCGTGCAACAGCTTATTATATTTCGCTGTTTAATAAGTGCTGTTGAGCAAACTACACACGAGTGCAGCCCAACACTGTATTATTCATAGATATGCAGCATGTAGTGGTCGCTAAAATATAGAATACACAAATATAAAATAAATATAGGCACTAATGAGCGACTGACATTGGCATAAAAATCACAATTTGATAGCATAGCTTAGCTGACAGCTTATCACGCCGCAGTGGAAAATTCTAAAATAATTTCTATAAAAGCACACAAAACTAAATGGCGGATTAATTATGTAGATATGCCAGGCAGGGAGATAGAAAAAAGACAATACCGCGAGTAATAATTTTCAAAGAAAAAATACGCTACAAATTTTAATTAAAAACACATAATAATCACACCACAACAAGCCAACAAGCGAAGTAGGGGCTTTTCGAATGTCTACTACAGCTGCAATGTGTCAGCTATAGTGCGATACTTAAGCGACTCTCCCGCGGTAATGGCTACTACGCGCCATTTGAGCCAGTCATAAAGCCATAGTGGCCGTAAAACACCGAAACTACGCAAACATACATATGAACCATACATGTGTGTGTGTGTGAGAGTAATATCTTTACACATATGCGCCTCCACAAACGCTCATACCCATATGTTTATGCTAATGAGCTTTTGTGTGGTGGCAATAAGCGCAGGCGAACGATTACTCATAAACCATTGCATACTTCGGGGCGCGTACCATGCGCAATTATGCGTAAATGCTTCGTAACTGCGCGCTAAATGATGAAATGCCAGCTCAAACACACATACACGCATTCGTATAAGTGTATTCTAGTATAACGGAGCATTAATATTGCATCGGCAGTCACACCACTCAAAGCAACAACAAATCAAGAGCGGCAACTGCCGCTAATGCTGTTGTAGCTGTGTGTAGATGAGCAGTTTGCAGAGTAAATATACATTTTGGTATCGTAATGAATCAATACGCTGCTTAACATATATCTTGGGTATACTTTACGGCGTGTCGCCCACGTATGTGTGCGTATGCAGTTTAGTAATCACATAGTCTCAAATTGAAATCGTTCATCATTTTTATTGCATACTAAAAGTTAGTTTGAAATTTTAGCGCTGAATAGATAAATATTAGTGCTTGAGGGATTTCGAAAAATTAGAAAATCAAACTTAGTATAGTAATCAAAGAGAAATTTTAAAACAAGATCGATCGATATTGTGTTCTCTAAACAATTGATGTGGTTGAGACACAAACCTTCCATTGCATTAAAGCAATTAGCAAGACATTAACCACTTATTATTTACTTGAATCCATTAGGCCTTAGGTTAGGTTAAGTTAGATTGCAGTGTTGATGCTCGCAACCAGCACAGGAGAGCGCTTGGTCTGCTATCAGCACTAATCCTTGGAGATATTCAAAACCCTAAATACCTCAAAGAAATTTCAAAGGTCGACGAAGCATTTTAAGCTTACCACAAATTCGTTCCTGCGACGAATATCAATCTCAGCCACTTCGCTAGATTCGCTGAAGCTGTTTCTACGAAAATATTTCAACCCCAGTGTTGCAAAAGATTGATAAAAGAGCAAGAAGTGCCTAAACGACTCCACCTAGCCTTAGACCATACTGCTTTGGCAAAATGAATTCAATAAGATTTTTTATAATTTGAGACTATTAGTTAATGTCCAATCTACTAAAATTCCCACGAAGTTGCCAGAAGAATCTCGCAGCAGAACAAATACTGTACATTCACCAGCGCTTGCCGAGCTCACTATAGGTTTGAACCCCCAGGGTTTGATTTTATTTAGTCAGAGTTCATGTGAAACTATTTCACAGTTTCCCGTTTTCTATAATTTCGACCAAGTAAACTTTGCTAAGGGCAAGAAGTTCAGAAACCAAAAGAATGCCGCAACCGGACAAACACTGGATATTAACCAGCGCTTTCCTTACTCTTTAATGGTTTGTAGATCTAGGATTTGGGTTAAAGAGGACAAAAGAGTGTCGCTCTTGCCTAATTCAAAAACTCTCGAAAGCACTAAATTTTAACGTTTGGTTGCAGACCTATAGAAGTGAAACCATATTTGCACTCGTTTATTCAAGAAATCAGTTAACGATTATGCATTTCAAGAACACCACCTCGAACAGCGTTCTCAAAAAGCTCTGTCTAAAAGCAGGTTTCTTAACAAAATCATGTCGCTAAATCTTAAATATTAACCAGCCAATATTTGAGGATCAACGAGATGTTCATTTTCAGTTCGAACTCCCGGTTTCGACCATAAACAAATAATATTTTTTGAATGGTGGGCAATGGCGAAGTTGCTAATCAAGTTTTGGTATCAAACACATATTCAGATAATCAGCTTTCCTAAAATAAATAAGATAACAAAAGAAGCTTGATCAAGACTTTCGCGAAGTTGGATTTTAAACACTTAGTCTTAACCATTTGTGATCGAGATATAAATGTCTTACTAAATGAGTACTCCGTACGAGATCGTCATGATTCTCAGGCTCAGTTACGGTAATTTGTTGAATGGCCGGAGCGTCACGCTCGCAGTTGGAGTATGTTTACTTGTTCGATTTAATACTCAGAAGGCGCAAATGAAAAAGTAAAAAATTGCCACCTGTTCTGATATCATAGGATAAATTGTAACTTATAAAAACTCATACGATAAATATTCTCTATAAGCGTTCAACTGAAGAGCTTTCAGAAAGCTTAAAATTTTTTTATATACTATATTTACATATTTATAAAAATATTCAAGCAAAGAATTTATTCCTATTAATATATCAAGTTGAAAAGGTTTAGAGGACTTTCGTGTTTTAGAAAATTTGTTTTGCTAAGAGTTGCCACCTTTTAAATTTTTTATTTTAATAATATTAAAAAAATGAACTGACAAACGCTTTGTTGCTATTAATATGTTCACAAATTGGATAGTTTTAGACAGCTTTCGACTTTCAGAAAATTTGTTTTGTTAACAGTTGCCACCTATTAAAGTTTTTTATTCAATTGAAATGCTTAGATAAATGTAATATTGCAATATGGACATCGAATAAAAAATATTTAAAAGTTTTAGTGTTATTTTTTATAGGGTTGCCACCTGTTAAAAATGTTTTATTTGATTAAAATGCTAACGAAAATGTTGCTAAGTTTAATTAAATGAAAGATTTATTTTAAATAATTTAATTAGGTATGGCAACCCTATTTTAAAAAATTGTTTCCCTAAAATAAAATTCTTTTATCAAAACTACTATACTCGTAGTGATATTAGATTAATTATTTTTAAATGGCATATCTATTGAATATTTTTCAAAAGGGTTTGTAAACGTAAACATTTAACTCGACAAAATAGATTTCTTTTACAATATTGATATCAAATTTTCCTTTTTATACAGGAATTATTTACAAAATAAAAAAAAAACTAGAACTATATTGAAGATAAATGACTTTGTGTATTCAATCGGAAACATAATTACTATTTTAGAAAAAATATTCTCATCATGAAATTCCTCACCAGCCCACCGATATATCAGGTTCTTGAAATGAGATTTACTATGCTAGAGTATTGAAAATTTTAAAACCTATTTCTCTTGGAATCGGTCGGTTCAACCTGGTGCTTTAACTACTGTAAATTCGTGATATTCTGAAAAATATTCAAATTTTCCATAATCCAATATGGATTTGCACATCACTGGATATAACACATATTTTCCAAGTACTCCCTCATGCCATCCTCTTGCTATTTTTGTGATTTAATTTTCCATTCAATATTTACTCGTGCGCTTACGCGGCGCCGTGCCACATGAAATCCACAAATCAACGCAAACACAACAAAATTTTATGAGTTATAAATTGCTGAGTTGTACACACACAGCGTCACGGTTTTCGACACTTTCAGAATAGAGTAAATATTTGAGCATGCAATACGACTCGAAAAAAAGCAATTAATCACTGGAGAAGGCGGCATGTGTGGACCCACACACATAGTAATGAGGTTAGTAGGTTAAGCCAACGAAGTCTAGTGACCATGCTTTGATTATTACAGCTCGTGTTGGCGATTACATAATATTGCTGCTAAGAAGGTCATGTGGATAGCTAAATTAAAAACTTTCGTGAAATGAGGAGAGTAGTGTACATATGTATATCCACCACATTAAACTTTGAATCGCACTATTGACTAACAGAATAGTATTGACCGTTCGATTTGTGCTTTAGCTACACAATTTAGCTAAGTTGTCTTTTTATGGATTTTTATATAAAACCAAGTTATGCGAATCCTTTTTACCAACTGATCAAATTTGACTCGGACTGGTCATTTAAACATTTTTAACTTTGAATAACATTTTTAAACATTTTCTCTTATGGCCGCAGAGGTAGTTAAAGCCATATCTTTCATCCATCATCCGTCCTTGTGGCAAGATATCAGCGACGATCTTTTGAATAAAGGTGAGAAATAATCAAACTCATGTTTGTCCAGATCTAACCATATTCGCCGCTGTCAGTCAGATTATTTGGATTTTTTATCAACGACTTTTCACATAACCGCATTTTTCAGCCATTTTCTAGGACTTCAATCAAGATTTTCGGACAACCTAAACGAATCAGGCTTATTCTTTATAAATAATAACAACAACTTACCTGTAATGATTTTCGTTAGCTGATCAACTGAGCTTTTTGTTTTCTCAACCTTCTTATAAAATAATCAAAAATCCCGTTATTAGAGGCCTAGCCACTGATTCGACCGGTTGCAGACATGATTTCATGCATGTATGGTAATCTTAAAGAATGCATTTTTTTTTAAACCAATCACAAATTTGTTTCAATGCTTTTTGGCTATGCAGTGACTTTCAAGTCGAGACTGCAGCCATTAAGGTAGAAGCAGATGTACTGCTCTGAAGTGCAGCCTGTCAATATCGTCGAGTTTCTTTGTGATTAGACTGGTATGAGTGTCGGGCCGCAGCGCAATAGCAGGAAATTGCAAAGCTGAGGAGCTGGCTAGAAAAAGCACCCTAAAACCGCTAAGGTAGAATGGGAGCCGGTCGGTGTATATACTTGTGTTCTAATATTAAATAGCTGAGCTTCGCGGAACCTCGATCAGCGCTAGGTTACCATTGGTACAAGCGCTGTCGCAAAAGCCTTTTTGACCCAAAATCGATCGCAGGAGATCTAGTGATATTTTTGCCCTCAGTAAGGCTGGCCTGTTCTTAGTTGTGTGGCTTTTAATAAGCCATTGCCCTATTTACTTCCATATTGTGGAGTTGGAAGTCTTACGAGACGCTAACTGTAGAAGCTGAGGTAGAAACAACTCAGCACTTCCTTCTTAACTGTCCCGGGTTTTGAAGGTCAAGACTTAAACACTTGAGAGCGCATACCTTCAAACATCCCACCGAGCTGGCGGGAGTGAAATTAAACGCCTGTGCAAATTTGTATTTATATGGTATTTGTATATTGAATGGTCATGTCTTCTCCCTAAGTTTTGACCCATCCGTAAAGAAGCTCACTGCCCCATTTCTCCAATGGCTTCTTCACACCCACAACTGCCTCGACGGTATGGGGCAAAGAAGCAACCGCCAGAGTTCGGTTTGTTGACACCATAATCCAAGTGATCCGGTATAAAGTCAAAGTGTGTGAGGATTTCCGAGTGTTCAGACATGTGCTCTATTGGGAACGCAGATTCTCTGAGTCTGATAGCAACTTTCGCAGCCATGCACCTTCCGAAGATCTATGGGCACTATATGCAAAATGGCGTTAAATGCCACAATGCTGATGAGTGCCGCCCGTTAAACGCTATCGCGTTTTTTTCCAAGTGTGGTCCTTTCTAGAGCGTTTCACCACAGAAAAACTCCTTAGAACATAGTGGGCTTGACTATGGTGTCGCAGAGCCCGAGAACCACTTTCGGTGAGAGACCCACCCCTTTGCCAATGGCTCCTCTACAGCAGTATGAGGCAATCGATACCTTTTTTGCTCTCTTCGATATTCGATTTCAATAAAAGCTTCTTATCCAGGATGAGCCCTTGATATTTAACTGTATCCGTCGGTTGTAGATGGATGTCTCCCATTTGCGGCAGCGGTGTCACCGGGATCTTGTGTATTCTAGGAAATAAAGCTATTTCGGTTTTATTTGGGTTGATGACGAGACCACTTCCGACTGCTCAATTTGTTATGATTTGTAGAGGAGTTATCAATATGCGTGCTCATGTTGGCAGTTTTGTATATGATTCTTGTCAGGAATTCCGCAACAAAGTCAATATCTGCCTCTGAGTGATGTTGGAGCCCCCATTACAATCTAGCCATATGCGGTTTTTTAAAATATTTGTCCCTTGGTATGTACCCTGTTGCGTTTTTACTTTCGTATTTACCCCAAGCATAACTGCGCTGTAGTCAGACAGTAGCGCCTAACAAGTGTTAGTGTGTACTTATCTTGGTCTAAAACCTATCGAGAAAGTCAAGGACGTCTCTGATTTTTGTGAGGTCAGCTGGCCAGTAAGGTGGCTCGACCAATAAATCACCGTCAAGTTTTTGTTCCAAATTCATTTCAAATGTGTTCTTCCTTTGGTATTTGTTAAAAACCCGCAGGTGTTTTTGTTCATGCAGTCAAAACCAGCAATGAACTTGTTTTGAAAATTATTCATGATCTGTTCATACATTCCTTCAATACTTGGGATAAAATGTGTCGATGAGTGAAGTAATAGAAAATCATTTCAAAACTACGTACAATTTTTAAATTTAAATACATACAGTTGCAACCATAAATTCGCGCAAAATATTTGCTAACCAATACCAACGTACAAAAAGTGATCCAGCGCAATGGAAATTTTCGCGTCACATAGCGGAGCTGCCTCTACATTTACGAGTTGAACGGTAAACAAGCATGCATGCCAACATAAATTTGCATATGTGACAGTTTTTTGCAATGCACACCACACATAAACATACAAACATATATATATAGACATATGTATAGGTGTGATGGCACATAGCAGCTTTGCTTGAAAAATCACGGAGCAACAAAAAACACAACAACAAAACCGAGTATATAGGTAAAAACCGTGCAGTGACGCGAAATTGAATTGCAACAGGAGACAATTGCAATAACAACAACAACTTAATAATAGCAGCTTTGACCATAACGGCGTAGCGTGTTGATAATAGCAGCAACAGAAAACAACAAAAACTAACACAAAATTGTAGAAAAAATTTACAAAAACAAAAACGATAGCAAAAACCATTCAAGCGAAAAAAGTGCAAAAGTCAGTTGTTAGCCTTCGGTGTGGATGCGAAAATGTACTGGAAATGTGGGAAGAGCATAAGTGAAAAAATTTTAGCGTTTCCGTTGACGCAGCAGCTTTATGACTTTTCATACCCTGTAAAGGATCTGAAATTTAGCACACGCGATTTCTTCTGCAAGAAGCTGTTTATTTGTCGAAATCATCGGTTTAGGGCAACTATGGCATATAGCTGCTATACAAATTGACAAACTGACTGATCAAAAGCAAGTTCATGTTTTAAAAAGTTGTTTTATTTGACAAGATATATACACAAAATCTATCATGCATTATTGTTCAAAATAATGGTACATTTTCCGAAGGAATTGCTTAAATCGGACTACTACACATTATAGCTGTCATACAAACTGAACGATCAGAATTAAGTTGTTATATGGAAAAGTATTTTATTTGACAATATATCTTCGAAATTTTGCGTAGATTATTGCCTAAAACAACGGTACTTTCTCCAAAAGAATTGCTTAGATGGGATCACTATACGATATAGCTGCCATACAAACTGAACGTTTGTGGCAAAGTTCTTGTGTGGAAAACTTTTTTATATGACCTAATATCTTCATAAAATTTGGCAAGGCTTATTTTCAAAGGCAACGCTTTAATTTCCGAACAAATTGTTCACATCGAACTACAAAAGCATATAGCTGCCATGAAACTGAGCAATCAAAATTAAAATAAAAATGTATTTGTACTCTTTTATGCTATAATAAATGCAGCTGTGAAGGGTATTACATCAAATTATAGCGTCGATGCAGCCAAGTTTACATTTTTTCGATTTTTTGTTTATCTTTTTCGTTCTGTTTCAGGTTTCCTACTCAACAATGTGTCAATAGAAAGTTATTTATTGCGCATATTGCATAAAAGGTCTCAATCAAACTATTAATTGGCTACTCAATCACGGCCGAATGAAGTGTGGCAGCCGCTGAACGCTTTATGAAAATATATAAAATATAAAATATATAGCAAATCATTGTTCGCTCGTTTATACGCAATGTATCAACGTATGTATAAGGTAATACTAAAATCTACAAGCATACTTTTGGGGGCAATAAATATATGCACGTTTTGTTTAAATGCTGATATACAAAAAAAATATACAAAAAATTTAAAAAGAAACATATATACATACACACATGTAGTATAAAAATACTCCTTTACTCCACAACAAACACAAATGCTCTACCCGCCATGGCGTATGACTAACCATGTCGCCAAGCTTACCCTAAAAGACTTAACAACACCGTTTGGCTCTCGCATACTTTTGCTTCTCGTCGCTGCATGCCACAGCAATTTGTCCGTGCCTTTCGTATATTGTTGTTGTTGCGTTTACATTTTACTGTCATAAAATTATTAAATCCATTCAATATTCAGCAGGTTACATGAAAATCTGAGCGTGTGTGTGGACAACTAATTGCTGTTGCCCGCAGCGCGCCACTTAAACATTTAGTCCACACCCATAATGATTTTGTAATGGCATAATGGACACTTTTTCTATATTGAGGATGTGCTTTTTTCTGAAAAAAAATTTGTTTTTTTTTATACAAATTGTATTTGAAAAATTTTTTACATTCCGAAAGTGAGCATGAGCAGATTTTTTCCAATAGTCGGAATTAATTCCATAGCTCTGAGTGAAATGTTCAAAGAAATTATAAATTTTTCTTTGAATGGTATTGAAACTCATGCCCAGCCAACTGCTAGTCAAGTACTCTAGGTTTTTGGATTCGTAATCCATTTCATATAAGTTTTTATGTGATTTTTATAGAGAAATATAAAGGTGAACATAACTGATAAAATCCCAATACTTTCGACAAGAAATTTCACCAGTTTTCTCTCACTTGTACGATTCTGTCTATATTTTTGATAAAAGCCCACTAAAATTTTTAACTTTTTCTGATCCCACCTTTAGTTTAAAACCCATTGTATTGTTATAAATGCCTTATCAAGCACTTGATATGATGAAAGAACCTCCATAATCTGATAGTAGAGAAATATCGGTTAAATTCACACTTAAACTTCTTTCAACGTTATCCATATGCAGCACTTGGCTTGAACTTAAATGACTAATTCAGTCTCTAAGATCCCGAAGGTGCCAAGTGAGCTTTTGCTCTAACCAGCAAGTCTATAAAACTTCTAGTGGGTATCCCAGCGGAAATTAAGACTATCCTAGCGCCTAACCCAAGACTCGCAGCGTTAGGTTATGAAAGAAGGCAAGAACTAGATCAGAGGGTAATTTGGTAATATCATCTGCATACACAGTCATATAGGTTTAGAAGGAAACGAAAAAGCAAATGAGTGGACCCGCGGTCGTGAGCAGACAGGAACACAATTCGTCTAAGCTTTTTTTTGAGGACTTTGGGGTAGTGTTGATGGTGGACAGACAGAAAGACTTATACTTTTACGAAAAAGGGACCTTGATGACAGTGTAGACGTCCCGGAAGGGCTTCTACTCCTAAGATACCGCTATCAGAAAGTTGTTAAAATGGTAAAGAATTCTGGGGAATACAGAATATGCGCGAAGATGATGACGAGACTCTAAAACATCACCTTTGCGAATGCCCAGCCTTCACCCGGCAGCGAGGGATATCTTCCACGGCTCCCTATTCGTCTCAAAATGCTTGCCTTTCATCGGCCTTTTCAGACAAGAAAACAAAAAAAATATCTGGGCTGTAGGGAGGATGCGGAAGCGTTGGGATGCCAGCCTTGGTTAAGTAGCTGTTCACAAGAAAGGCGGACCGAATTGACCCTTCATTTGAGTCTCTAGAGGACTTCCACGTAGAACTTGGCGTTGACGGTTTGTCCAGGAGGAACAAATTCATGGTGGGCGATGTCAAAAAAGACAATGGGCATTATTTTCAATTTGAATTTGCTCATTCTTCCCTTTTTTGGGCTAGGAGACAACAAAACAGGCCTGGTGCCACCGAAATACACCACTTCTTGCTAAGCTTGTTTCATCATGTCAAACGTCTATGTTGCAGATTTACCGAGTTTCATACAGAATTTAATGCTGTAACGAACGCCGTATTTTCGGCTTGCACAACTCACAGAAAGACGTCGTGCGAAAATGTTTGTCCTGACTCTCCAGGTGCTCGGGGACAACTGACCAGCCGCTCGTTCGTTAGCTAGAAACGCCCTCTATCGAATCCAATCGGTACGCGCACGCTCCGAAGTGCAGTAGCAGCGGAAGAAAATCAGTCCTTTTCCGTGTCCTCTCAGTCCTATTCCAGTTTCTCAGTACGAGATGTACTATCGGCGATTATATATTATATATTGGCAGCTATCATATGAAGTGCTGCTTTTCTCTCATTGAGGACCCCAAAACATTCCTGTAAAAGAATATTATTCCGAATTAGGCCCGCATTTTTATACTCTTGCAACCAGTTGCTACAGAGTATTATAGTTTGTTCATCTAACGGTTGTACGTATCACCCAAAACTAAGCGAGATAGACATAGGGTTATATATATATATATATATATATATATATATATATATATATATATATATAACCCTATGTCTATATATATATATATATATATATATATATATATAAAAGATCAAGATGACGCAAAAAGTTGCAATCCGGTTGACTGTCTGTATGTCCGTCCGTCCGTCCGTGCAAGATGTAACTTGACTAAAAATTGAGATATCTCACTGAAACTTGGTATTCAGGTTTCTTAGTATAAAAAGAATTTTGAGTTTGTAGATGGATGTAATCGGATCACTGCCTCGCCCACAAATTACCATTAGCAAGAGGCACTCTAAGGCAAAATTAAAAAAAAAATGGGACCGGCCCGCCTTCTAACATGTTTAATGTACATATCTCCTAAACCACTTAAGATACAACAATCAATTTTGCTGAGTACAAATCTTATAAAAATTTCTACCGTTCACTCCCCATATAATGGTAATGTTAAAAACTACTAAAAGTGCGATAAATCAAATACCCCAGAGACATTAAATTTCACCCCGGAGGTATTATAAAAGGGCTTTATGGGAGCCGGTGTGAAATTGGACGATGAACCGATTTCGATAAATTTGGTACGTGGCATTCTTAATTTTTATGTCACGTTGTGAAAATGAGCGAAATCGGACAATAACCACACCTACTTCCCATATAGCACAACTTTAAATTCCACTTCATTCGTTCAGTTTCCAGTACACAAATCAAGAAACAATTAATATAACGGGATAAAACTTTGCACAAGTAATGTCTTTAGTGTGTGCCATTTTATGACAAAATTTTTTTTTAAATCCATTAAAAACTGTTCAAGCCACTAGGAACCGAATATTTAGACTCCGGTACCTCTTGTTGACTTTTGATCAAAAATGTCAGTCAATGCGTGATATACATATGTAACTAAAATTAAGGGATAATCCTTCTCTTATAATCGTATGTCTGAATGTCAAAATAGGGTTGAATCGGGCCAATACTTTGTCCTCAATACCTAATATCAAGATTATCGAACTTTCCGGTGACTTTGTACCGCATATATCGGCCAATGTGTGGGCGATCCTCTATTATCTCTCATATACCAAGTCCTACCGACTTCATACACAAGAAGATCGATTTTATGAAGAGTTCAATAAGTACATAAAGTGGTATAAGAACCAGAGGCTTAAGAACCCGCAGAGCCACATATATAGACAGACAGAGATAAATTTCCCGATAGCTTGTTAAAAGTCACCATCTATCTCCATAAATTTCTAAATTACAATGGAGTCTTCAGTTATTCCCTCTCTCTGACTCTAATTTTGGGAGCCCACATTATCTCTCATATACCATGACACATCGATGTCCTACACAAGAAGATGGGTTTTATGAAGAGTTCAATTAGTATATAAAGTGATATGAGAACGATTGAGTTTTTTGCATTTTCAAACTTGCCCAAAGTATTGGTTTATATCTCATAGTAAAAACTTAAAGACTACTAAAATAATCATCTTACGTCGAGTCACATAATCGTAGCTACCAACCGAATTGAGAACGGATAAAAAACTAAACTTCGGCTCCACAATCTCCAGTAACTCGTCACTTATAAGTTAGGTGGAATCGCAGCTCGCTTACATTGATAGTCTTGACCTCTTCATGAAGAATTTCATGAGAATTTGTGCTCATTTCATGTCTGCAACTTCTCAGTGCCCGGTATTGAAGTGTAACGCCAATAGTTTTCTGCTTTAAATTTAAACTGACACTTGCTTTTATCAAGCACTGCACCCTACTTCCGCTGAAAGTAAGCATTTCCATGGAGCATGTGCTAACGGTAATTCATTCATAAAACTGAAAAATGAATGAAGCAGCACATTCAGCGAAATCAACACAGCGTTTATCAACACTGCATTAATCAACGCCGCATATTTTTTTAACCGCAGAGATTCTCGCGATATGGTAACCACTGCACATATGCATGTGTGTAAAATGAATATAGCCATATGCCATAGTCAAATGAATGCCGAGAAATATGACAACAACTACATTTTTTTACACTTTTACCATGTTACATGTAAGTATGTCTGTGTATGTATGCCGATGCAAATGTGCAGTTAAGTGAAATGCATACTTTATGGTTCCGAAAATTGAATTTCATAATGTTTTTTTTCCTCTCCTTTATTATATGCGCGCTTCGCCGTTGTTTGGACATTTCATTGCAATTCAATGGCGACATTTTTTAGTAGTAATCTTAATTGCTGTGTGGCTTTTCCATGAAATCGCCAAGGGATGTTTTTGAAGAGATATTTCCGTTGAAAGAAATGTTTTCTTTGTGTATTTTTAACTTTCTATGTATTACTGGGGCAAATGTAAATTATCGTGCCTTTAATATTGATATATTTTCGAGGAAGAAATTCTTAGTAATTTACTCAAACAATGCACATCATTCATATTTTAATCAATGATATGAGGTAGATTCGGGTAAGCGGTGTCTACGCCAGTAAAGAAGAAGAAGATATGAGGTAGAGACTTGTGTAAAAAAAGATTTTTGGAAGATTGATGAAAGCCTTATGGATTATTACACGCTAGTACATACTATATCGACGGTTCTAACCAATTATCAGATTCTTGGTAAGAAAGGGAAGTATAGAATATTTCAGATCGATTTTTGATAATCATTCTTTACCGTAAACTTTTTTCAAAATATCATCAAATTAATCAAAATTTCGTTTCGTTTCGGCTCTTTTTTTTCCTTCATTCTGATGATTGCTGAGTTGTTTGCATGCTAAACTCATGAACCCATGTCTCGTCGGCAGTTACCTCCATGAATGTGGGATGGTTTCAAGCACCATACCCCACACTTCGAAGATCGTCCAAAACAAGGCATGTCTTCAACGATCTCTCTACCGCCTTTGAAGTTTTTGAAGTCTTTGTAGGACTCGTAGGCTTGTGTTTTTGATTAGCGTATTCCAACATTCGTAACGATTCCGCAGACGAAATTGGTTAGAAATAGAAAATTTGAGGCAAATTCTTTGTACGATATTTTTATCCATTGTAAAAATCGCAAAGCACTACTGAGATGTTCCAACATAGCAGCTGCTGTGAACAAACTGGTTGACAGATCGCGCTTAATACTACATAATAATAAATACCTTTTTTTTAATATCATTTACGCGGGAAATTTGAATTACAATTTCGGGGTACTTTTTTGTCACAATTATCATAGATTTTCTAATTCATTAATATTCGTTGATCATCATTTTGTTATCAAAAAACCAATCTAATTGAAAGCACTGTGTCCCCTTATCTTTCTACCGCTATTTGTTTATGCCACTCTGTGTGGTTTATACCGGTGGCTTGTTCGATGCATTATTCAAAGTACGGCGATTCTACTATTGAGCGTATTAGCTCAGTGACGCGCTGAAGAAGAAATGTCAACATGTTCTCAGTGATATCGAAAGCTTAATCATTATAGTCAGTAAAAACGCTTTAAGCAGAACTAAGGCGTATAGACAAATTGAACTTCTGAAACAGTAAAACTCGGATTGATTGTCATAGCCGACTAAGTTGAGCTCACGAATACCAAACTTATGGTTGTTGACTTCACAGGTAACCATAATAAGATGAAATCTCGGAAATAGTTCATTTTTCTGATAAATAAGCGATATGTAAGTTAAGATAAGTGTTCCGTGTACTTCCCTATCAGCAAAATTTTGCCCACAAAAGACCAACAGCCACTTAAAGGTGACTTCAAACCTGATTTGTTCTTTTGCAGCACCACACAACTCAAAAATAGAAAACAAGCCCCTGTTAAACACCTAGAAAGATTTAAGGTGTACTATGCATAAATAAATCACAGTTTCGACATAGCGTTGCCAACCATTTTTGTACAATTCATTAGCATTCCCATCGCACTTAAAAGGAATACTGCAATCTCAGCAAATTTGGGTGTTTTGATAAATGTATGTGTTGTGTCCCTGATTGCCAAAGTGTAGTATTTATTTTGCATTTTATGAGCCACCCAGCAGATTTGTCACAAAACTTTTTCGTCCAAAGTCAAAACCAGCTGCACGGTATCATTACTTTTTCGCTTAGTAAAAATATATTCATCTCCCTGGGCATAAATTATCTAAATTTTTTATTTATTTTTATGTTTTTTTTCTTTTGTTTTCTTTTTTTTTTCTTTTTTAGAAGGTGCTAAGCTTCTCCTCTGCTGCACTTCATAACATGCGCCGTACGTTTCTCACTACTTCGTTAAATATTGTGATTTCTATTGTGAAAAAATTATCCATGTAAACAGTTTTTACTATTCTCATATAATAAATCGCTAAAGCTGTCCTTACACTTTGTTAACTTGGTGGTGCTCCGTGCAGACTATACGATTTGCCAACTTATATTTTTTGTTATTTCACTACTCCGCCCTACCCCCTTGCGCTGTCATTGTCTCTGTGGTTTTGTTATTTATTTCTCTTTCACCTACTTCCATTTCGATATACCTATCTGCATACTTATATCCAGTAACATTTGCGCGAGCAAACCTACAAAGCCGCAGAGTCCTTACTTGTTTGGGGTGAGTGTCCGTTAAAACATGTTGCCAGTTTTATCTAGTGTAATTTTTCCCATTTTACTGCTGTTATTTGCGTGCTGTTGTTCTTGATTTTTGCTATCAATTATATGGTAAAGTTTAGTGAGCGAATGGGAGTATCCGGTGGTTTTGTGCTTGCTTTTGAATTTCTAAAAATCGCTCTACGGAAAGGTACTTGGGATATTGTATGGATATAAATTTGTATGCACCTAAATATTTATTTACATTTCATATGACTGGTTCAATTATACCAAACTTTATATACTTCGTTTGAAAAAAGTTCGCTCTGCAGAGTCGTATAGTCCTCTTGGAGCTCTTGAGTCTGAATTTGTCCATAAATTAACTTGTGTGACCGGGTCGCTCTACTAATTGCCTTAAAGTTTTTCACGGATCTCCTGAGCTAAAGCGACTAAAAATACTGTTAGGTTTTGTTGGTGCTTACTCAGGACACAAGCAGCGAAGCCAACTGAAGCATACAAGTATCAATCAGTTTAAGAACTCGTACTCGTAGTCAAAAGTCGCCAAAATCTTTAAAAATCGTTGAAAAATTAACTCTTTTTTAGTTCTTTGCTATGAAAAATGTTCTGCGCTGCTGCGTCTCAGATGGTCTATCCGTTAATTCCAATTTTTGGTGACATGTCCGAGCATTACAGCTGTTAACCGGCAAATGACATGTGTGATGTTTTACTCCATGGCTTGAATCGAATCGGTATTGTCCGCATAGATTTTAGACTTTACATATCGTCACATCTAACGGTCTGATATAACATGATCTTGAAGCCAAATGTCACCGAGATCACGAACTTTAGTTTTAGGCATCACATAGTCGGTTATCATGGCGCGATGATGGACGGCATTAACGATTCTATTCTCGTCGGCACCATTTTTGAAGAAATATGAACCGATGATTCCATCAACCCACAAAACACACCAAACCGTTGGTTTTTCTGGATAAATGGCAGCTCTTGAATATCTTCAGATTGCTCTTCGTCCTTAATGCGGCAAATTTGCTTGTTTACAAAATTTGACTCGAAAATATCGGGTCTTTTTGAAACATTTCAAGAGCCCATAGGGCAAAGCGATGTCACTTAGGAAGGTCTTCGTGTACAATGTCAGCTACGGCTGCTATTTTTCTTCACTGCGTGTTTGAAGTGGTCTATTCGGTCGAATATTATCCAGTAATGAACGCTGGGTCTCAAGATGGGGGATGATGTTGCGAAGAAAAGACCGATTATGTTGACCATTAGTTGAGCGAAGCACGCGAAACACATTCTTTACAGAACGTAAATCTTCAAAATAAAGTTGAATGCTTTTTAAACATTAATCAGACGTAAGTATTTCCATGACGAAATGCCAAGCAATACTGAAAACAAAAATGACAAGACACTTTTAGACGAGATCTGTCAAAAACAGGCTATTGAAAAGAGTACTTGGCGTCCGTCCTTTAGTGCCGAAAATTTAACCTTACTGAAGCTGAAGTTTTTTGAGAAGAGTTTATTCTTGATACTCGAATAAAGTGAAGACCACTTACAACCACACGGCTTCAATTAGGTCTAACTTCGATCATCACTTTGGGTCTCCGACAGCCTTTACATTACGTCATGCAGCGTCTTTTAATATTTCACCGCCTTTCATATTGCAAAGATTTTGTACAAAATACAGTGTAATGTGTCCTCAGAGCTTCTGTTCCGTTTTCTAAAAATTCAGCCATCAGCAGTCTCCAAGCGTTTCGCTAATGATAGTGAATTCTAGAATATATAGTATTTATAATCATGCCAATTTTAATATATGTAGATCTTTTTTTGGGCAAATATTTGGTACTTTTTACGGTTCTATATTAACCCTTAAGACACACTTGGATTTTCGAAAGAATGTTTTTTATTGAAAGCTAAACAAAAGAGTTTGAGGGTTGAAAATATCACAAATAAT
Organism: Bactrocera zonata; assembly: GCA_037783105.1. Taxonomy (NCBI): domain Eukaryota; kingdom Metazoa; phylum Arthropoda; class Insecta; order Diptera; family Tephritidae; genus Bactrocera; species Bactrocera zonata. Next base: position 155,229 of record JBAWJQ010000600.1, read on the forward strand.
TGGTGCTTTCCACAGCTTATGCTAGTTAAGTTAGGTACAGAATTTATTATAATTAAAGTAGATGGAAGAAAATGTGCGAAAAATGATTTTAATACAATAGTTTCACTTGTCCCAAAGTGCTAAGCTTGACAGTATACCTATCTTTTCGTAAATATATTTATCTCAGATTCTCATGAAGGGCAAAGAAAAGGTATGGTAAAGTCCAAGATTAATACCGATAAATTGATGGAAAAGTTATTGCCGCGAAGCTTTTAAGCTCTGTGGTAAATATCTTTCATCACAACATGTCATAAAGTCATTGAGCTGTAGTATAAATTTCCCATCTTATATCAAGCTAGAACTGTTCTACAAGCAAATACTCGCAAAATAACGATTTAATTATTAATCAAAAAAGCTCAAAGTTAATACGAGTACTAAGCAATTAAATATGCTCAGAATCTCATAGCTGAGTAGAAATGAATGAGTATTATGAAAAATTAATCAAATATTTTCTATGCCAAACCGATCTTCTTAATTCATTATAAACATTTTCAAGCGGCAAATTGCAATTGTGTTTCCCATATATATGAATAATAGCTTAATAAGCTCATACGTAAAAGCTCTATCCGTTTTGTTGATATACTACATATATATGACATATTGACTAATAACACAAGAATTATCAACGATTTCAAGTGTATTCTACATGACTACTCTGCGCTAGCGATTATTACATTATAACATATTACTACAAATGTCAAATAATATTAATAAATATTTAAGCTTTATTGTAATATTATTGCTAACGTCAATGCAAGAGTCATTAACAATGATATTGCTGCCTAACTACCCAATTACACACTCCCATATAAAGGGTGATTTTTTAAGAGCTTGATAACTTTTTTAAAAAAAAAAACGCATAAAATTTGCAAAATCTCATCGGTTCTTTATTTGAAACGTTAGATTGGTTCATGACATTTACTTTTTGAAGATAATTTCATTTAAATGTTGACCGCGGCTGCGTCTTAGGTGGTCCATTCGGAAAGTCCAATTTTGGGCAACTTTTTCGAGCATTTCGGCCGGAATAGCCCGAATTTCTTCGGAAATGTTGTCTTCCAAAGCTGGAATAGTTGCTGGCTTATTTCTGTAGACTTTAGACTTGACGTAGCCCCACAAAAAATAGTCTAAAGGCGTTAAATCGCATGATCTTGGTGGCCAACTTACGGGTCCATTTCTTGAGATGAATTGTTGTCCGAAGTTTTCCCTCAAAATGGCCATAGAATCGCGAGCTGTGTGGCATGTAGCGCCATCTTGTTGAAACCACATGTCAACCAAGTTCAGTTCTTCCATTTTTGGCAACAAAAAGTTTGTTAGCATCGAACGATAGCGATCGCCATTCACCGTAACGTTGCGTCCAACAGCATCTTTGAAAAAATACGGTCCAATGATTCCACCAGCGTACAAACCACACCAAACAGTGCATTTTTCGGGATGCATGGGCAGTTCTTGAACGGCTTCTGGTTGCTCTTCACCCCAAATGCGGCAATTTTGCTTATTTACGTAGCCATTCAACCAGAAATGAGCCTCATCGCTCATCGGACACGGACGCGAAACACATTTCGAACCGAACACTGATTTTGGTAATAAAATTCAATGATTTGCAAGCGTTGCTCGTTAGTAAGTCTATTCATGATGAAATGTCAAAGCATACTGAGCATCTTTCTCTTTGACACCATGTCTGACATCCCACGTGATCTGTCAAATACTACTGCATGAAAATCCTAACCTCAAAAAAATCACCCGTTACATATACTCGTATATTCATCGAAGGCAAACAAATCATTATAAAGATTACATAATCAGCAGAAAGTCAAGAACATGCATGCGAGAAAACTAAAGCACATTAGCGCATAAACCACATACATAAATATACATGTGTATGTATGTGAGTATGTGTGCGTCGTTTCTTTAGGCGTCGCCTTGCTGAGCAATGCGTGAAAACGACAAAATCAATTGAGTCATTAGGCGCAGGCACACAAGCACTAAAGATGGTGGTACATAAATATGGGCTATAGAAATGGTAGTGGGTAGGTGAGGGAGCGAGTTTGCGAGTTCAAGAAAATGCTTTATGAAAGCAAAGGCAGTCAAGTAAGCGAGTGCAAGGAATTGGGACATAGAACTAGAAATAGTGAACGCAAACATATACATATGTACACAGGCACACACTAATACATATGCACATATGAACCTAGCTGAGCATGTGTGCACACACATGTAATATACCTCAAAATTTAGCTGCCAAACTCAAGCATATATACCCTGCAGGAAAAGGTGCTCACAATAGCGACGATTTCCAATAATGTTTTTGACCTTGTAAGTGTGTTGATGGATTGTAGCAAAAACAAAAATTATCGCATAGAAATAATATAATATCTGAACTAAAAAATTTCCATTCAAGGACTTGATTTGGATCGACCAGTTTTTATGGCAGCTATGTGCTTTAGTGATCCGATATCCGCGATTCTGAGAAATGAGCAGCTGCTTAGGTAGAGGAGGTCGTGTGTAAAACTTCAGATCGATATCTCGAAAAGTGACGGAATAGGAATTAAGCTCTAACCTTCTAAAATGTATCAAATATTTCAAAAAAAAAAAGCCTTCATAAGTATTCGGGTTTAAGTAAGCAAAAGTTTTTCGGTCAAGGTTTTGATCTAACAACTGTTTAGATTTTTGAACAAACTCAGCTTCTGTCTCAAAAATATCCACTTGTCAGACACAAATCATTATTTCCGTAATATGAGATCTGAATGAGATATGAACCGACCCTAATCATACCAAAATAGGTTAAACCAAGCATGATTACTTTGTTTATAAAAATATCCCTCAAGCTACCCAGATTGGCAGAGATCCCTATATTCGTTATATCAGAATTTCGTGAGGAGTTTTTGCGGGTTGGTAATGTAGTATCTTAGGATAAGACATTGATTCATTGCGACCACAGCCACGGATCCAACTTCAAGAGCTGAAAACCTTGATCTTTGGTAATAACAGTAACTCCCTTATTTGAATCGCAAACTTACAAAAGTTTTTAACATATCACAGAATCCTTACGATACTCTTCCCTTCCTCCATAAAAATTTGGTAATTTTTGTTAAACAAGAGTTTTAGAGACTTCAGTCCAACTATGGTGAAATGAACCTTTAGGTTATGTTAGGTTAGGTTAGTCTGGTAGGCCAATGAGCCACGCATAGACCAGTTTTGGTTGTTTTCGATACCAGATGGAATTCAGTTATTAGGCACATGAGGAGTAGTCATGCTTTAGGATGCCTGCGCTTGACGCGAATTTCAAAAGACTCTGTGGTCTCACTATAGATACCTCTTCCAGTGTTTCATACCGTGGAGACCCCATATTCTTACTCCGTAATATTGCCAATGCTGAACAAATGCACAAGAGACGCTCCTTTGCTTCCCTGGTGCCTTGACCGAAACATTTCCAACAGTCAAGGGACGTGTGTCGCCACCAGTTAGTATTCCGCTCAAGTTCCAACAGTTTCTTCTATAGAGAGCCAATAGGAATTTTGTGTACTTCCGATCTACCGCGTTGCACATGACTTTTGCAATTTTGCACCCAGGTTGCTTGCTTCTGACAGCACTTTCCACTGCTGCCCTGCTTCTTAAAATACTTCCGGCCGATATGCAATACGAGATTACTGTTGACTCTGGAATTGAATGCAGGTGCATTAGAGGCCAGCTCCGCAGTTTTAGCAATAGCAAAGACCTCAGCTTTAAATATACTGCAGTGGTTCGGCAAATTAAAAAATGAATCTTTGCTAAGAGAAAGTATTTCAAATGATCTCTTGCATTCCACTCGAAGTCAGAAAGATCTCACAGCTGTACAAGTAATGGTAGTTGATCAGAGCTTACCGAGCGCGGTTTATAGCTTCAGAGCTAGAATGTACATTGCTTAGCCAAACAAGGTCCAATTGCGTTCTAGCTCTGGACCTGTGTACCTCGCGTCGTTAGTATCGATACTTTCCCACTCCGGTTTCAAATTGTTTACAAAGCTAAACATATAAAAACTTATTAGAAACGCCGCCAAACACCGTACCAGTTCAAAAGCATGCCAATTTCCTGGAGGACATCCACCATATCCACCAAAAATCCGTTTTCTTATTGAATACAGTCAAATAAATGTGACGTACATTTAGTTGCGCGGAGCTCATTACTCAAACTTGCTTAAGCAGCCTAAAGCTGACGATGACATACGAAAAGCTTGGGGCAAAAATAATAAACAACGGAATTGCAATGCAAACAAATAAGAAATTGTCAAAATTTGTTTATGTCATTGACATATTAAAAGCGATTTGACATTGATTGCGTCATGATTAGGGCAGCCTAAGCTGACGCAGACGTTGTCATTATGCAAGTTTTACGTTCTACACATACATACATACCTGCCATGAAACCTAAATTACCCGAAACGCGAAGAAGGCGCGCTTCAAGTTCGCCATCAATGCGAGTAATCAAAGCACAGATTTGCGTTTCTTTCAACGCAGCATTGCGTTCTTTGTAGAGAAATGTTGGCGTGCGTACGCAAAACAAAGTAAAAGAAAACGAAAGCAAGTAGAACATAAAGCAAAGTGGAAAAAACGCAAGCACAAACGGGGGCAACTGACGCCGTAATGGCTTTCGGTCGGCTATCATCATGTGAAATTGCTTAAAAGGCTGGCCAAATGAGACGGCTGGATTTTATGGCACTTTTAAACACATTAACTACTCCAGAGCGAGCGTACAGTGGGCGGCTTTGTAGCGCTACATAAATGGGGGTCGCAAAAGGAAGTTGATAATGGCCGCAAATCCAAGCCGTAGGTATAAAATAATATCGTTAAAAACAAAGGCCGGCCGAAAAGTGTAGTGGGAAGGAGTGCGTTGTATAAAACAAATGAAATGAAGTGGAAGAAGTATTTAAGAAATATTAAGAATGGCATGAAAATAAGGAGGCAATGGAACTGATTATAGTTGGGCAAAAGCATAAAATTGTGGAGATTGAAATCACTCAAGTAATATAAATATATATATTTTGAATCTCGAAGTTGCTTGTGATTTTATAGTAATCAACCCATATTACTATGAGCAAAAAGTAGTAGGACTCTGTTTCCCCGGAGCGGTCGTTTGAGTTTGCTGAATAACCAGAAGTCAAGGGACTAAATCAGGCGAATACGGTGGCATATTGGTTAAAAAATTGATAAAAAACTCACGAAGAATCAATGCTGTATGCGACAGTGCATTATCGTGATGAAAAAACCAAGAGTTATCGGCCCATAATTCCAGCCTCTTTTACGAATAGCCCGCAATCGGCGTATAACAGTTGTATTTCTTGTTGACAGTTTGGCTGGTCGGAAGGAATTCGGAGTGGATCACACCTCGGTAATCGAAGAAAACTAACAACATAACCTTGATTTTTGACCTGCTTTGACGTGATTTTTCTTCTTCGGCACGATATTCGGCCGATTCATCGTCTGTTACTCGACTGTAAATATAGATCTAAGACTCATCACCAGTAATAATACGTTTCATGACATCATGGTAGTCAGAAAGTATTGTATCACAGACGTTAAGGGGCCGTTGTTTTTCAAACAAATTTAGTTATTGTGGAACCAGCCGTGCTTTCACTTTTCTTAGGCCCAAGTGATCTTTCATTATTAGTCTTACTATTTATTATCCACAGTAGTAGAAATAAGGCAGCACAAAATTATGTTCACGGTAAGCTGGTTAGCCTCAAAGTGATTCCAAATTTTTCGAGTAGTAATGAAATTTATTGCTCTTCATTTAATCGATTTTCACTTCAACTTATGAAAAAGAAACTAATGAAACTCTATATGTATCTTGTAGCCAAATAATGCTTAATGGGTGACTTTATACCGCACATATCGGCCAATAGGTGAGTTACCACAATGAAAATGAGAGAACGTATTTTACTCATAATAGTGTATTTTTCTGCGAAAACTGGACTTATCCCCTATATAACTAGTATCAGAATTTTCGAACATCTGGCTGAGTTTACTCCATATGATTGATGACTGTATGTGAGGTACCTTAACA
>JBAWJQ010000602.1:0-114144 GCA_037783105.1 Bactrocera zonata
TTTGGTGTGATCAGTGGGGGTGCTGTATTACGAGCTTTCAAAGTTAACTGAAACCCAGGATTTGCAAGGTAATAACTATCCATCATGACAGTGCTTGGCCCCATGTTGCAAGACCGGTTAAAAGCTATTTAGAAAACAGTGGCTGGGAAGTTTGGCCTTACCAGCCTTCAGGTCCAGACCTTGTCTCTTCTGCCTACCATTTATTCCGGTCGAAGCAGGACACCCTTACTGGAATACGGTTCAGATCACAACTAGATCGAATTTAGAAGCAATGAGAGTATCAAAAGTTGGTTTGATTCATTCTTGGCCGCCAAGCTAGCTTAGTTCTTTGGGATGGAGTCCACAAATTGCCCTAGAACATACCAACATGTTTTGGCTTCAGATGGGTAATACATTGAATAATACTCTTCTACATGTTTATCTTAAAAAACGATCAAATTTGGAGAAACCTGCACAACATATTTATTCACTGACATCTTCGTCCTCCGGTTGAACTCTTATAAATATTTGTAACCAATTTTTAGGTCACACATTTTCCAATAAAGCACCACTGTCGCCGAACTTTGAAGCGCGTGCGCACTGCCGCTGCCTAGGTCTACTATACCTTAATCTACGACAACATTAAGACACAAAGTAGTAGCTCTACGAGTACTAAGTAATCAAAAACGGAAACAAGAGGAAAACTGTCGCACGAATTTACTGCAACGCAGATTTACAAGTCAACGGCTATGGTCGGTTAGGCATTTTTCCACAAAAAAGTCATTTAAACAGCTGTAAGTGCAAATTGACAACACGCTCCAAGCGAAATAGACATAAAAACCAAATATAACTACACATATGTTATTTTACATATGGAGTCCGAGTAAACACACTTGAACCTTTCGCAAATTAAACGCATTCACTCCACAGCAACAGGATGAGCAACAACAAGATGTCGAGCATGGAGAAGTTGTGCGGTTTGGCTTTCATTTTGGTCGCGTTGGCTTTCGATTGGAGCGCGTGCAGCCACTTGCCAACTCATCGCATCGATTATCCCGAGGATGCGTTGACGCTGAACGAACGGTTCTTCAACGACGTGCGAGCGCTGATAAAGCGGCGCATCAAAGAGAATGCCGCGGTAAGCGGATAATTATTTAGCTAACGGCTTAATTTTAAACCTTAATTATTCGCATCACAGTTGCAAGACCTGCATATGGACAATGAAAATGGCGTCGGCGTCGGCGGAGGTGGCAGCGGCAGTAACAGCAATGAGTTCGCAGCTAATTATGAACGCAGCAGTGATGGCGCGGGCGGAGAGGACAGTGTTAGTAGGAGTGTTGTAACGCCACCACCGTTGGTGCCAACACCCGTGCTGGTGGAGAACTGGCCCACCGAGAGCCACTCCTTCGGACAGGTCACAGCCGTGTCCATAGACCCGCAAGGCAATCCGGTCATCTTCCATCGCGCCGACAGATATTGGGATGCTAAGTAGGTCAACAGCTGTTACAATAACTATTTTTTTTGGTGTTTTATAATAGTGGTAGTAGTAGTGTGTGTGTGTTTGTGCAGTGATTCCTAAAAATTTATTAATGTGTGATTTTTTTTGTTTTGTTGTTGTAGCACCTTTAATGACAGCAATATATTCTATTTGATCGAATATGGTCCAATTAAGGAGAAGACCATTTATGTGCTGGATCCCAAAACCGGTGCCATAAAGTCCGGTTGGGGTGAGGATATGTTCTACATGCCACATGGTTTGACTATAGATGTGCATGGCAACTACTGGATAACAGACGTGGCAATGCATCAGGCATTTAAGGTGCGTTAGTCATAAAATTAAATAAAAAAGAAAATAAAAAAGAATAAAATTAAATTAAAAAAATAAATAAAAAATATTAATGAAAAAAATAAAATAATATAATTATATTAAACAATAAAATAAAGATAAATAAAAAATTAAAAAACAAATAGCCATAAACTATAAAATATACAATAAAAACCAAAAATATAATTACAAAAACTCAACAAAATTAAAATAAATAACAAAAACAAAACAAACTGAAAAAATTAAAATAAAATTATAAAATTTAAAAAAAAAATTTAAGTAAATAAAAAAGAAAATAAAAACCAATAAAATTAAATTAAAATATAATAAATAACAAAAAATATAATGAAAAAAATAAAATAAAAATTATATTAAAAAAAAATATAAAAAAATTAAAAAACAAATAGCCATAAACTATAAAATATACAATAAAAACCAAAAAATATAATTACAAAAACTCAACAAAGCATAAAAATTAAATAATAAAATTAAATTAAATAAACAAAAAAATAAAATATAAAAAAATTAAATTAAAATTTAAAAAAAAAACAAAATTAAGAAAACTAGAATTAAAAAAAAAATTGAATGAAGAAAATAAAATTCAAATAAAACAAAAAAATATATAATAAAAACCAAAAAATACATTTACAAAACTAAAATAAAAAACCAATAAAATAAAACAAAAATGAATAAATTAAAAAAAATAAATTAAAAAAAATAAAATTTAAGCAAAAAACGTGACGAAGGAAAAAATTAGAAAGCATTAAATTAAAAAGGATAAAAATATAAAAAAATGTAATTTAATTAAAAAAAATTAAAGTAGATTTTCAAAAAAGTTAAATAAAAAGATATAATATATAAGAAAAATATAATTACAAAAATAAATTAAAAAAAAAATTGCGAAAAAACAAATTTTAAACATTTACATAAAACAAAAAGTTTTGAATAAAATAAATAAAAAATATCGATAAAAACAAATTATAAAAAATGATTAATATAAATAAAAAAATAAACAAATGATAATTAATTTAAAAAACCAAATAAAAATGTAGTTTAAATAATTAAAATTGATATTAAATTAAAAAAATATAAAAATTAATTTTAAAATTAAAAGTTAAGAAGTTAAAAGATAAGACAGAAAACAAAATAATAAAAAAATAAATAAAAAAATTAACAAATAGAAACAGAAGAAATGAAAATATGAAATATTAATAATAAAACAATTATAAACATTATATAAAGAAGTTAAGATAAATTTAATCAGAAAAACATAATAAAATAGTAAATAAGCACAACCTAAAAATAATATAAAAATAAAATTAAAACAAATAAATACTACACGTTGCCTACTTTCAGGCTGCGAAAATCGTGAAAAAAACTAAACATTAAAAAAAGTAACTGAAAGAAGAAACTTATTTCTATTTTCCAATGCTTTTAGTTCAAACCATTTGACAACCAACCGCTGCTAACCATAGGAAAACGATTCAAGCCCGGCTCTTCACTCAATCATCTCTGCAAGCCCACTTCTATTGCAGTGGCAACAACAGGCGAGGTAGGTATTGAGATGAAAAATATTATAAAAGAAAATATTATAAAAAAATATTATAAAAAAAATATTATAAAAAAATTATATAAAAACAAAATTATAAAAAAAAATTATTAAAAAATTATTAAAAAATTATTAAAAAAAATTAAAAAAAAAATATTAAAATAAAATATAAAAAACTAATAAAATAACTGTTATGTTATAAAATGCATACAAAACAAAACTTTTCGAGCATTAAACATATTTAAACAAATGTTACGCATACGCACTGGCTCACTGGATTAGGAAGCAAGGAAAAATGCATACTTCATATAGACTATTTAAAATGGTTTTTGGAAACAGCTATATAATATTAAAACAACAACAATTTTGCTAATTTTTTGCACATTCGTTTCAGTTCTTTATCGCCGATGGCTACTGCAATAGTCGCATATTGAAATTCAACGCTGCTGGACACATTCTACGCACCATACCACAACCACCGGGTGAGCAAGCAGGCAGAGCACACACGATATATAATGATTTTGAATAACTTTATGTTACTTACAAATAAATATTTAATATATTTTATTTTTTTTTAACTATTTTAGAATTCCTCTCACTACAAGTGCCGCATGGCATCACTCTGCTGGAACACCTTGATCTTTTGTGCATTGCCGATCGTGAAAATATGCGCGTCGTTTGTCCAAAGTGAGTTTTTTGAGTTTTTGTGTACAATAGTAATTATGAATTTGTAAATCAATTGCCCATTTCCACTTTAGAGCCGGCTTGAAGTCGTCACAGGGCGAGGGTCAGCCCGCTGCCACCATACAAGAGCCCGATTTGGGTCGCGTTTTCGGCGTAGCCGCTTACGGTGACATTGTTTATGCTGTAAACGGGCCGACATCGATGTTGCCGGTGCGCGGTTTCACCATCGATCCACGCTCCGAGACGATAATCGGCCATTGGGGTGAATTCAAGAATCCGCACTCAATTGCGGTGTGTGTCAACGGTTCGGCGCTGTATGTGACCGAGATCGGTACAAATCATCAGACCAACAAAGTATGGAAATATGTTTTGGTTTAAGTGGTGTTAGTAGTGAAGATACTACAAGGTCATGTGAGGGTGTGTGAAAGTTTGTAGAGAGAGAACGAGCAAAGCAAAATAATTGTTTTTTAAATAAACCACAGCAACAATAACCCAGTGTACACGCAAAATTATATAAAAAAAAATATCAAACTTGCAATGAATTTAATCGAAATTAAATGTAGTAACTAAATAACGGTCATAACGTTTGATTCGCACCAGGAAATGTAACCTAAAGTAAAACATTTTTACCTCGTAAATAACACACACACTAACAAATTATGCAAATTATATTGCTGCAACATAAAGCAAAAACAACAAAGGAACAACTCAAGTCATATCTCGTAGAGGAAATAGCAAATATAACAACAAAGAACACATTATTTGATAGCAATTTCGCAAAAACTTCCATTAAATATATTTGCAAGTAACCACAAGTAGCTGTACTTATTACATACCTATGTGTGTGTGCGTATATGTAAACCATAACCGAAAAGAATTTCACTATAACCTAAAAACACTAGTAACAATTTCTTGAATACATAAAATAAATACAATAAACTAAATATTAAAGTTATATAGGAAAGCACAATACCGTTAGTTGGAAATACAACACTTAAATCAAACAAATGCGAAATGTATGAAATATAAATAGCTTCTAGGAATAATGCAAACACACAAGTAAATATGGCATTGGCGAACAAACTTATTTTAGTTACTAAAATTAAAGCAAACCATTGGTCAGCCACACCCTAGTACTATAATCAACAATATATGCTCTAGCCTAAATGGCAAGTGGTCTCTGCTCCGTCGTGGCAAGCAAATTGCACTAACATTCCTAGACACAAGGTTCTTCCCACTTCGTCTGTGCTTCGGTGGCTTTGGATTTTTTTATTTATAATTTGTAATTTATATATAAGCAAATGCTGATGCAAAAAAAAATATTATAAATTTATTTGTGAATCCTGTAAACCCTGTACCTACCTAAATTAAAGTAACCTATAAACAACTTATATCAACAAAAACTAATAAATAAATAAAATTGTCGTCTACCCCATAGAGCTGTGGTGAGTTTCATTTTGCGAGGAAGGAAATTCAGAAAAAGGAAATTTTGAATTTAACGGAAGTTTAGTTTTAATGAGGAAACAACTTCACAAAGGAATTAATAAAAAAAAATTAAAAAAAATAAATAAATAAAAATAAAATATTATTAAAAAAATTAAAAATTAATTAAAAAAAAGCAAAAATAAGAAATGAATTAAAAAAAAAATAAAAATTTAATTAATAAAAAGAAAAATAAGAAATTAATTTAGAAAAATTATTTAAAAAAATAATAAATTATTAAAAAAAATAATAATAATTAAAAAGAAATAAAAAAACTATAAAAAAAATAGAAAATTAATTAAAACAAAACTAAAAATAAAGAAAAAATAAAAACTTTTAAAATTAAAAATTAACTTAAAAAAATAGTTAAATAAAGAAAAATAAGAAATTAATTTAAAAAAAAGAAAAAAATTAATTAAGGAAAAGAAAAATGGGAAATTAATTTAAAAAAAAATAAAAAATTAATTTAAAAAAAATAAAAAATTAATTTAAAAAATATTAATAAATTATTTAAAAAAGGAAATATTAAAAATTAGTTAAAAAAAATTATTTTAAAAAACTTATAAAATAAATTTAAAAAAATACAAAAACTATAAAAAAAAATTAATTAAAACAAAAAAAATAAAAAACTAAATTAAAAAAAGATTATTTAAAATTAATAGAAAAATTAATAAAAAAATTAATTAATAAAAAAAATAATAAAAAGAAACAATAAAAAACAGTAAATGAAAAAAATAATACATAAAAAGATACATATACTATGTATGTAAATAAAACAAATTAAAATAAAATGAATAAAGAAAAGACAATTTAAAAAAAGGAACTTAAAACCAAAGTAAATAGAAAATATAAAAGAAAAAGAAACAAATAAATAAAACTAAAATTATAATCAAATAAAACTAATAAATAAATTAAAAAATACATAAAAATAAATAAATTAAAAACAATAATAAAAAATATAAAACTAATACGAACAATAAAAAAATAAAAAAAAATACATAAAAAAAATAAATGAAAAATATTAAATAAAGAAATAAATGAATAAATGAATGAAATGAAAAAATAAAAAATAAATAAAAAAAAATTAAAAAAAATAAAATAAAATTATAAGAAAATAAAACAAATAAATAAATAAGTTACAATAACAAATATTTCATAAAATTTATAATCAAATAAAAAATACTCCTGTATCCAGGAATATACTAAATTTATGAAAAAATAAGTAAATTAAAAAAAAATAAGAAAGTAAAAAAATAAATCAATAAAATAAAAAAAAAAAAACACAAGTGAAAATTTTAAAAAATAATAAAACGAAAAAATAAAAAAAATACAAACAAAGATAAACGAATAAAAAAATAATAATACATAACATAACAAAGAAAATCCTACACCCAAAAATATGCAATATATTTATACAAAAAGAATTTAACTAATCAGCTATAAATTCACCTCCTCACCCTTAAAGCATATAATATAAAAAAACCTTCGTAAAATTTATAAAAACCCTTCATAAAATATATAAAAAACTATATTTCCATGTAGCAGGCTTTAATATGCTCAAGCATATAGCTACTAAAATTTTAAAAGCCTACACTAAACACCACAATAAATGATTTATACGCAGTTATAGCAAAAGAATCAACTAACAAATATAATTCATGCAAACATTTGCACCAGCTATGCAACACGGCCTGCTTTAACCGCTAACGACGTCAACCACACCTAGCCACTTATGCACAAATGCCAGCACTTCGTTTAACTGCGCCAGCCACACGTCCAGCTCATCTTGCGTGTCCGCGGCGAAAAAGACCGTCGCGGTATCCACCGCTTCACCAGCTTTCTGCAGCGCGCACTGCAAACAGAAGGAGCGTGCGCGTGCACACAGCTCACGCGAAGCCGCCTGCAGTGGCATGGTTTGCACATTTGAACGCATATCCAGCGTAAGCAGCAGTTTGTCATCCATTTGATTTTCATCCGACCACACGCTTAAGTGTAAGCCGTCAAGGCTGCACCAGCGGCGATTCCAATTATGTTGGGTATGTGGGTCTTGCACGTTTAAGAAGCCGCTGTAGGTGTGTTTGGGGAAACGTATCTCGGCACGGCCGCATAATTGAATTTCCGCGCAGAGATTTGTGGATTTTGTGCGCGGTGTCAACGGCAGCAGGCAATTTTGAGTGCTGGCACGCAAACAAAGTTTATTTGTTTGCTTCGTTTCACATGCCACATATTCGTAAGGCACAAAATTGCGAGCGTTCACAGTGAAACTGGCGTGCAGACGAAAGCGCGAGACGATTTCTTCTGCAGACGAAGAGGAGGATGCTGTGCCAGGAGTGCGTGCGGTGGGGAGTTTCTAAAAAAAAATATAAAGTGAAATTAGTTGCATAAAAACTAAGCACTAAAGTAAGGGTCTTAACTCACCACCACGGCGCGCTTCGGTTCGAGCGATAGTGTCGACACTTTGCGCAAGCGCAGCATAAAAACATTGCAACGCACGACAGCGTCCTCTTCCGACAGACCACTGGCGAATTCAATGCCACATTCACTAAATATCGCCTGACCATTGTGACACTCCGCGGATTGTGTGGATTTTATGACGCCCCCACATTCAAAAGTCACTATATAGAAATAGTTGAAGAAGAAGTCCTGATTGACATCCACTTTGACCGGCAAACGCATGCCGTCTATGTAGAAGCGATGTGTGTGTTGTTCTGCAGCGCGCGTCGCTGTTTTCGTTGCCGCTGCCAGCGGCCGCTGTGGCCACACATCGCGCCGGAGGCGTGAGAAAAGTAACAAACGTTCAGCTTCCACCATTTCGGGTGAAATCTCCACCTCCGGCAGTTGTCGGCATATAGTTACTGCTTGCGCCAATTGCTCCACCACTGGCGCTTGCTCATCCAATGCGAACAAAGTGTCTAGGTCGTAAGTGGAAGTTGTGCTCTGTAGCTGTGGATCGGTTTGGTTGTGCGCATTTATGCTTTTAGTTAAGGCAATATTTGGCGTGGGAAAACTAAAGGAGCTGGACAGACGTCGCGTCTCATTTTTGACAAATTTTGTGCTGCGTTTAAACGATTTTCGCAAGGCATTTTTTAAACGTTGATAACGTGCAAAATTATTGCTACTGGAGGGTGTTTCGATGCAGCTTTGCGCGTGGTTGGTTGGTAGTATGTCACCATAAGTGCTAGTGTTTGGTGTGGAATGCTTTCGTTGTTCTCCCACGACGCTTTGTTGATCTTCCTCCATTATTTGATGGATTTCTTTAAGGCTAGAGATGTGTGGTAGTTGTGCTGGCAAGTCTGATTGCACTTTTCTTGGTGTTGCAGGGCAACTACTGCTCTGCTGATGTCCAGTTGAAGGCGAGGTAAAAGCAATGTCGCTGGAAGGGTTGCGGCTGGACGAGCGTTGAGTGCTTAAATGTGACTGAAATTCGCAGAACGGAAATTAATATATCTGATGTAATAACGGTAAAGTTTGATGTGTACGTAAATGGAAGGGATTGGAAATTCCAAAAAGAATTAAAAAAGAAGAAGAAATAATTAAATAAAAATGTATTCAAAATAAAGTAATACAGTCAAAAAGTTAGATTAATGAAGGAATGAGTGATGTTAGAAAAATCTTACTTGCAATGCGCCGTCAACCAAATTAAATAAAAATTGCATGAGATATGTTTTTTGTTTCCATTTTTTTTAGTAATAAAGAAATGTAAGTTGGCAATAATATTTTAACAATCGTTGTTAAACGCATAATGCGAACTTTGAAAAAGTTAGTAACAAATAGATGATATTTACAGGTATTGGAAATAAAGAAAAACAATTTTAGCCTAATATTTAAGCGTGTCTAAAATGTAAGCTCTTTAAACCTAATAAGAGTCAATGAAAATTTCTACCTTAGTTGTAAATTTGGGAACAAATTGCTTGTTAGGGGTGTTCTGTGCACCCGAAGTCATCGACTCGCTAGCCAAGCTTAAATCTAATTGACTAACACCGGCCTGAGAAATGTTTTCAAAATCCGCATCGTTTGGCGTGTCATAGGAGATGGAATCATTTGGAGTTGGTGTAGAAGTTGAGAAATGGCGATAAGTATTTATGTGGCTCATCGAATCAGAACGCAAGGAACTGCCAGATTTGTTCAGAACACTCTAAAAAATGTTAAAATAAAAAGATAGATATTATGTACTGTACCTCTACTAAATTCTTTTATACTCACATTGTTTATCTTTTCAGCACGCTCTCTGTTTTCATTATCCGCAACCAGTTCACTCCGACAAAGATTGTCTAAAAATATTTCACTACGATGCAGTGACAGATCCGATTTACTCAAATTTCGATCTCGTTTTGGTGGCGAATGATGCTCTTGCATGCGCACATTATTGAGCGACTGACAATGCGATAGCGTCATCGAAGTGTCTGAAGCGCTGACATGTGGCTGCGGCGGCGACATGTACGAAGTGTCGCTGGCTGACAATTCCTGTAGCGTTGGCAATTGGTTGGCACGCGAAGTTGAATTTAAATTGCGCAGCGAATCATGTAATAGCTTTCCCAATGCGATAGGTGATTTTTGTGGTGACTGAGATTTCGGTTTTTTATTAGCCTTGTTAACCCTAGCATATAGCACTTCTACATCCGGTTTAACTGGCAATTCTTTGGCACTGGTTGTATTGTCATATTGCGGAGTGCCTGTTATGTGTATGCTGTCTTCTTCAATTTCGGAATAAATCGGCTCCTGCTGGTAAATATTGCGTTTCTCTTGGCGCGGTCTTGCCGCTGAACTCGCTTCCTGCTGACGATGGTGCCCATCTGTGCAGTCGAACCCAACAGCGCGCTGTTCACGCCTTCCAATTTCCTTGATTTTAAAAATGGGTACATATGTAAAGGTTTAATAATATTTTGTTTTTTACAAATCCTATAAACATTATAGAAAATCTTTTCGAATATTATTCATAAGTACAGGAAGTTTTATATTATTACATACGCTTTCCGTTTTTAAATTCAAATTTGACGTACACATGTATAACATACCTGCTTTAACACATAAGAATGTGAGTGGAATGAAGTAAGAGCGAAATATTTTTTTGTTTCCTTTATCCATCAAAAACAGCTGATTAAACTTTCAGAATAACGAAAATATTACACAGCCGTACAAGGAAAATTTTATCCAATTGGCAAAATAAACCACATAACTTCACTCAACGCTTGAACGCGCCAAAATCCAGCCTGCTTGGATTCGGTTAACATTTGTGGGAGATGTCCAAAATTCTTATTAGCGTTTTAAATTCAATTCAACTGTTTAACGCGACAAAACCATTTGGAAACATCTTTGAGCAAGTGTGGCATTTCCAGACGCAAACGATAAGCAGGTGGCAATTAACAAACAAAATGGGGCGCAGGTGGGAGCGAGTGAAGAGTGAAAGGGAGACGGCAATTGGAAACAGCAAAACTTATACTTTGTTGTCATACAATATACTTGCACAAGATTTATTAACGGAACATCTGTACCTTTACATAGGCGTAGAGCCATCAATGTTGCGTTGGGATCATAGGCTTTTACGTTTGACGGAAGAGATTCAGTACATAAAACCTGATATACTCTGTTTACAAGAAATGCAATTTAATCACCTAAAAAGTTTGGTCAGACACATCAGCTTTAAAAGAGAGCTAGAATATGTATTCAAAAAGAAGACTGGACACAGAACTGACGGATGTGCAATTATCTACGATAGAAGTAAATTTAGACTACTCTCAGAGCGCCCTGTAGAGTATTATACCCCTGGTGATGCCGTTCTAAATCGCGACAATATTGCTTTACTAGCCAAATTTGCGGTTAGGAAGGAACCACAAAAGAAATTCATTATAGCCACAACGCACTTACTTTACAATCCTAAGAGGCAAGATGTACGCATCGCACAAGTGGAAAAACTAATGGCTGCCATTCAGCAGTATTCTGCGGAAACTGATGAAGAAAATAGTGCATTCCTTCCGGTAATTTTAACAGGCGATTTTAATTTTGAACCCAAAACCAGGCCACATCAATTGTTATCTGAACCGTGTAAATCTACACCAACCGCTCAAAAGTTTTCTGAATCTGACGTAGCTGGTGATAGCCAGCAACAAACTAGCAGAGAATATTATTTAACAGCACCAGACAAAGATACAAATAGATTGCAAATGATGCCACTAGATTTCGGTATGCAAACGGCTTCAACGTTTCAGGACAAATGGATAACGGTTGACTACGTACTCCAATCTGTTGATAAGAATCGGAAGAAAATTCAAATACGATCTGTCTACTCGCTACCAAATATTAATGACTGCGTACGTACGGGTGCTATACCCAACAGGTACCTAGGTTCGGACCATTACTCGTTAGGCATAAAATTCTCAGTATTTTAGCACTGGATTTCAAATTATTGCAAAATAAATAAATTACCACATAAAATCAATAAACTAAAAGTACGCTTTTTAAAATGAAACTTCAATACAAAATTTGCACTGGTGAAAACTAATTCTCAAAATAAACATAGGAACATCAAAACTCACCTCAAAAGTTCGCACCGCATGTTCATCACTGGCCTCCAACTTTGCACGTATATTCCCAAGAATATAACCCAATTTGGAAAGCGTCACGTCCTGATCCAAATCGCCATGATACGAACGATAAGTTTTCGTCTTCATAGATGTACTAAGTGTGCCACCGTCGCAAGAAGTGCAGTTTCCTTCTGCACAGCCACCAAGTGGGAAATTCAATTTACGTGACGTAGTGGCTCGTGCAGCCTTTTTAGGAGGCGCTTGAACTGTACGAGAGAAATCAAAATTTTGTGGTTCGGTATCATTGGTATTCTGTGAGCACGTAGGAGTTGTAGTCTGCGTGGAGGTTTGAACAGCAGAATGATAGCTGCCTGGTGGCGATTGTGGCGTAACGCTGGGTTCATAGGGCTGTAGCTCATCTGCAGACGTTTGAATGCCCACACTGTGAGATGAATAGTTCCTACGTGGCTGCAAATTATCACGTTTGGGCGTAACTAAACGTAAAATTTTCTTCTTCGAACTGTTCAAAAGTCCGCGTGATGATGATTTCAAGCTACTTTTTAAGGTGCGATCACCACCTTTGGATTTTTTATTACACCATGGTGAGAGATTACGCCATTGTTCGCGCCAAACAAACTTTTGAGATTCGCGTGCCCTCTTTGGCGTAGAAATGGGCGGTGATTTGACAGGTGTGTCTTTAGTGGCAATATTCGCAGCCAGATTTGAACACACGCCATCGACGGTGTCGAGATCCAACTTTGGTGGTACTTGCCAACCAATCGTTTGTTGTGGTTCAGCCTGCACTGCTTGCGATCTAAATTGTCGCTTCTTAACGGTAGTGTCACAATTGAGCATTTCCGTGATTTTCGGTTCTTTCCAACCGAATGTGAGTTCTTTGACCGGCTTTTCAACGATTTGCCGTATATTTTTTTCATAATTAGAATATTTCTTAGTGGAATCCATAGCGGACCTTTCGAGATCGCTGAGAGAGGGGCAAGATGGTAAGATAGGCAATCGCCGCGGCGATACTTCGGTCAAGCCTATGCAAGAAAACAACGAAAAAAAAATCATAAATTAGCCAATGGAAAACAAAGACTATTATTCATAGGCATTGCAAAACAATATACGGTACGACCAAGTAACCCAATTGAGCAGACAGTTTAAGAAAAGTAGGTTATCTAGATTTTAGTAGACAAAATAAAGCAATGTAATAATATTTCAAATCATTACTAGATAAGAAGAAGGCAAGCGAAAAATACCAAACACTATTCTAAAAAGGAGATCTTCGTTTTAGTTTACCAATCAATAAAACTACAAATATATGATTACGTCTGTAAATAAGGCCAAGACACTTTATTCTATTAAGCAGTTAATGACCATAACAATCCCAAAAATGTAACTATTATTTAACTACATAACTAAAACCAAAAACCGCTATTGCACTACTTGTTTTACTATTTGTTTACGAGTTTTAATAGAACTTACTCGTTGGGCAAGATTTTCGTTGCTGTCGTCTCCTATCTGACGCATACAACACCTTCTCCATTTCCACCTGAGAAGCTTTGTCTAATTTCCCATTGCATTTTTCAATTTGTTTCTCAGCATCCCTTACCAAAGCACCTTTTCTTATCAAGAACTCATCGAGTATGCGTTCAGCTTCACGTAACGAAGGCGAAGTGGAAGATAGGGAAGACACAGTGGATTTTTCCTCTAAGCAAAAGTAAGTACGGGGCGGCTTAGGTGGCGGTGCTTGCAGTGATCGACGTGGCCTATAATGCACTGATGATAGGCTCAAACGCTTTTGCAGTAAACGACCTCCGCCTTTGTGTCTACGTCGACCGCTATCAGTATGCTTTGAACTGCTTGTGAGTGGTGTTGAATATGCGAATGCATCAGATATTGAATCAAATTCACTTATTTTATCTAGAACTGTACCAGCAAACGTTTCTCTTTTCATTTTAACTGGTTTATTCGCAGTATTCCAACTATCTAAAGGTGGTGCAGTAGGCTCACACATATTTCGAGTCATTTGTGTGCGTGTAACTTTCTCTGACGACGATTTGGTTATTTGGGGAATATTTAAACTTTGACTTTGTTGTCGACTAGCTTGCAGTTTGTGTTTGTTAACGCGTACCTCAGATATTACACAGTTGTTATGCAACTCTTGGATGATATGTATTAACGGGGCGTCTGGCGCACTGGTCTCTAAACGACTGATCGCTGTAAGTTCTTTTGCATTGGAAGTAGCTTCAGCAGTGAAGTTTCGTTTAGTTCTTTCTTGCTTAGGGGAATTTTTTGGCAAGGCTTGAGACTCTTTTTCAGTAGGCATCTTGAAGCTAACTGGACCACCATTTCCGTTGTCCACTGGTTTGGTGTAGGACCGTGGCATTAATGTACCGGGCTATATACAATACAAAAGATAAAGTTAGCAATTATATAAAGTAATAAAACCACACAAATAAACTACACACCTCTTGACAATCTGAACGTCTGTGTCGTCTTGCATGTCGCACGGGTACGGCACGTGTGCTCGCTGATGCAGCATTGCACACACCACCCCCTTCGCCACTATCACTTGTAAAACAGTAACAGAAACCAT
This sequence comes from Bactrocera zonata, assembly GCA_037783105.1. Classification (NCBI taxonomy): domain Eukaryota; kingdom Metazoa; phylum Arthropoda; class Insecta; order Diptera; family Tephritidae; genus Bactrocera; species Bactrocera zonata. The sequence goes on from JBAWJQ010000602.1 coordinate 14,640, forward strand.
CACGGCAGGGTTTACACTTGCGCTCATGTTCTTTGTTAGAACGGTTCTGATTTATCAAATCGGCATCGGCTGGATCGGGGAAAGTTTTCGTTTCAGTTTTTTCTGTTACAAATCCACTCGCTAATTCGTCGATTTGAGTTACTTCACGGCTTTGCGTGGACAACCGACGTATACGCCGCGCACGAAATTCATTTATGCATTCCTGTAAGCTGAAGGATGAGCAGGAATTAGCTTCATCTTCCTCTTCCCCTAAACCCTCAGAATTAGATGAAGCTCCAAAGGAGTAATCTAAACCATTTCACATAAATAAACACATATGTATACATAAATACATAGCTTACAAAGCATGTTTTTGCTTACCGTCCAAATTCAATTCTACACCATCATCAGAGTCATTTAGCACATTTAGCAGCCCATTATTTTCATCATTTTGTTGATGTTGCACATTTACAATAGCCTCGCTAGATTTTTTATTTGATTTTTTTATTTTCGGATTGGTCATACTTGCATCCGAATAGCATTTGTGCTACCGCTCACTGCAAGATGCACCAGCAGAACTGCACTCACTAACCTTCGACAAGACAAATAACCCAATTGCCGCTGACAGACACAATCCAACTTGTCGCAAGCGGCTTATCTGTTAAGTGCAATATGAGTTTGATATTCTACACGTTGCACTTGTAAAAAACGAGTTTTCTCAGCCTATTCAAATAAATTTCAAATGCAAGTCAATTAACGTTACTTGGCGTTATCACAAAAATTTTCTTCTTATTACGCTTTTTGAACTCATTCGTGCTGCTTAACTCAGGGTTGCATCTGAAAGGTTCCTTTTAAATTTTTTTATTAGATTTTAAGATTACGTTATTTTTGCTTCCACTCCTTATTTTAACAAATGTATGGAGTACCCTTTCTTTGCATTTCTTTGATAATATCCTGAATATTATAGATCATGTTATATTTGTCACACAGAATGATGAATTTCCACCACTCCTCTGCTTTTCGAGTATTATCTCTCTGTGCCCTATATCACCATTCGTTTTATCAAATATGCAAACGCAGCACACGCCTTAATGTAGAATAGCGCATCAAAGCAGAAATAACAGAACACAAAATTTTGCTGACGGAATTTGTGGAGTACATTGCCGTTGGTTTCCAAGTTTTCTTTTGTTGATTTGTTTGTGGTGAACGTATACTTTTTGTACGTGATCTTTATTGTGATACGTTTAATAAAAAAAGTTCAATATATTTTGTTCTCACGCTGTTTGCAAAGCAGAATCGTTGTGATGTTTTCGCAAATGGCAAATATTTGTCTATATTCCCAACGCACTACCTCCCTGTTCAAACACATTCCAGCACAAAAAACGTCAACCAACTGCGATGTCTCTACGTGCAATTAAGAAACGTGAAAATCAGCAAACTTCGTCAACTGGCGCACGCCAAACGCTCTTTAAGAAATCCAATACTTCTCCACAACAACGCAAGCCACTATTAACGGCAAGTGGTGCTAACAACAGTAACAATATCTTGAAGTCTAATAATACTGCCATTTTTAAACAATCAAGTAGTCTACATTCACTACGCAATCTACAGAACCAACACACCTTACTCGACCGCGCCGTACACTCCAGCCCGGAACTACGTCACCCGCAAAGTGCGGACAACGATACGGTTGAAAGCCTCGCGCATGTGGTACGCACCAAATCAGATGGCGATTTGCGTGCATTGCTAAAAAGTTGTACGGGTAATGCAGCTGACACTACTGGCCGTGGCTTAATTGGTGCTAAATCAGAGGTGTGCTTAGAATCCATTTCTTCGCATAGCTACCAAGACGGAAGTCAAACCACATCTATATCAAGTGATACAACTCCAACACCACCTACAACATTGCGTACAAATATTATTAAACCTATTGGTTCGCTACATCATCCAACAACCAATACCACAGGCAATATGTTATCCGGTGCGCGCTCACATCGTGACCTCTCACAGTCAGCTTACGCCGCCAATACCGGCACGTATGACATCACACTTTCACCAACAAGCCGACGTATGAGCGAGTGTAGTTTAAATTCGAGTACGAACTTTTCGCAACGCACTAGTGCAATGTCCAGCAGTGTATTAACACTGTCATCAAATAACCCTGCCACAAATGAGCCGAACACAGTGATGCGTGTGCCCATAATCGGTTATGAGGTAATGGAGGAACGTGCGCGTTTTACTGTGTACAAATTGCGTGTAGAAAACCCAATGACCAATGATTGTTGGTTAGTGCTGCGACGCTACACAGATTTCGTGCGTTTGAATACGAAACTTAAACAGCTGTTTCCAAATGTTGTGCTGTTGTTGCCGCGCAAAAAAATATTTGGTGACAATTTCAATGCCGTCTTCCTGGATAATCGTGTACAGGGTCTACAAATATTTGTCAATTCCATAATGGCCAAGGAGGAGTTAAGAAAATGTAAATTGGTGCGCGAGTTCTTTTGTTTAGATGAACCACCGTCATACTCTGAATCTATGGAGGAGTGTAGGGTAAGTCAAATATAATTGATAAGAGTAATATTTTCCTTTTAAACGAAATTTTTAATTTTAGGCAATTTTTGAAGCACAAGAAGAAACGATAGCACATTTAAAGGTGCAAATAAATAGCAAAAACGAATTGATATTAAGTTTACAGCAAAAGCTAAGAGATGAAATCGCGGAAAAAGAGCAGCTAAAAAATGCAATCAAGTAATGATATATTTATCTTATACAAGTTATTTAACAAATTGCTAACATTGCACTACTTTTGCAGAGACGCATCCACCAATTGTGCGCAGTGCGCTGCTGCGGAGCAGAGTGCTCCCTAAAACAGGTACAACACATCTCACACAAATAATTACCACGTAAGATATTAAGTTTAATTGATTGACCGATTGTCTGTGTTATGCAAAGCATAGCTGTCGACAATTAGGAAAACATTTAAAAGTTGAAAGAGAAGATATTCTGCTGCAATAATTGCAAAATAAAACTTCGGGCAAAGTTCGAATTTCGTATTAATTAATTTAAATTTAATTATTTTCATTTGGATAAAAGAAGACGTAATTCAAAATGCAATTTGCGTTCCAATAACGCTCAACTATTTCCGTTCTCGAACTGTGTGGTATTTTTAATAGTTTAGTCTACATTTCGTCTTGTTAAACAGGAAGTGCTTTAGTTTTAAAATCGATATTATAGTAAAGTACACAATATTTTTAAACAACAGATTTTTCAAACAAAACAAAAAGTAATGTGTGTAATGTATAGTTAAAATAGCATATATGTATATTCGATTATTTTCCTTATGTTAAGATAGTTTATTAGCGTAATTTTGCTAAAGAGCTATAAATGTTAAATGCAATAATAATGTTTTCAATTAAAATACACTTGCTTTCCTTATAAAGATACTTAGAAACAATAAAATAATAACTAAACCACATAAAATAGTTTTCTTTAATTTACTTAAGCTAGTTTTAAGGCATTTATTGCAGGCAAGCGGAAGACAGTAATTGACAAATTTTGGATAATTTTAAAGGCTGGTCATGGCCGGTGGTCGTGCGTAGGCCTTCGGTATAAAACCATATTTCCTCGTTTTTGGAGCGTAGGCCCACAGCCAGCCATCCACCGTTTGATTATTCAGATCTGCATAAATCCAATCGCCTCTGCGCACATTCAAATCATCTGGCGCTTGCGCCTACAAATACACATACATATGTATATAAAAATGATTATACACTTACAGTTTATAGCTATTCGTAAAATGTTTACCTTATAATCGTAAAGCATCACCAGCTCAGTGCCGTGGTAACGCAGATCATCTGCGCTAATGCCACCAATTTGCTGTTGCTGCTGCTGATGCTGAGCTGCATTTTGTTGTTGCAAGTTACTAATGCATGTTGCATCCAGTTGTGCGGCCGATGTGGTTAGCGTTTGACCCAACGATGTTAAATTGCTATTCAAATTGGCCGCAGTAAGCTCTAAATTTAATTGCGTTTGTGATTTGTGTACGGCACTGTTATTGTTGTTGGCGCTACTAATCAAAGCAGCCGTATCTTGTACTGTGCCACAGACATTCAACATTTTCTGTTGTGTTTGCAGCACACTTTCCGCTGGGAAGACAAAAGCTGATGGTATGAAACCCTCCTGGCCATCACTGCGCACAATCCAAAACCAATCGGGATCTTCACGATTCAAAACTGTAACAAATTCGCCACGTTCCACAGATAAATCATTTTCATCGCGTGCTATGAATGTGTACAGCACAATATAACGGCCACTGGGTTCTTTATGGAATGGTGTGCACTCCGGTTCTAGTAACAGATTTACTTCGGAATTTTTCGGTGGTGCACCAATAGCTCCGGCATTAGCGTTGGTGCCACCACAGCTAGGCACAACACCACCACCATTACTACCATTTACGACGGCGTTGACAGCACTTACATCGTCAATTAATTCCATCTTACTCTCGGCGCTCAAAAGTGGCATATTCTCCTGATTATGCTCTTGTACGTTGACATTTTGATCGCGTGGTAGTTTTTTCTTAATAGCAAGATCTGCCAGTTGTGTGTTGTACGGCGCACAGTATGAGTATGGTATGAAGCCTTCCTGTCGCGTATCCTGACCAATTACGTAGACCCAGTCGTTCTCACGATATAAAATGTTGACTATTTGGCCACGCTTCACTTCAAGTTCATCATCCACACAGGGAGTAAAGTCGTGCAGAACAACCATTTTTGAGTCTGGGCTGAGACCGTGCTCCTTCTCAATGCCGACGCGTACTAATGTTTCGATGCTGGACGAACCGGTTATGCGGCCTAAGCCAACGCCAGGGATGGGTAAATCGCGTTCTATATTGGCGTTGGTGGCTTAAACGAATTAAAAATTAAAATAATGACTAGCACAAAAAAATTTTGCAGAGAAATAAAACAAAACCAAAACAAGTATGCAACTTAAGTCTTTTGTTTTAACTATAGATAGATGACGAAACTTTTTGATACAAGTAAATTAGTTTTTTTTTAATAACTAATGCTTAACAAATTTTAATTATTAATTTATATGTAAGTTGCCTTTTCAACTTTTTCTTAAGTTTTGTTTACGTTTCTTGTTAAAAGTCGGATTGGTAGTGTTAAGAGAGGCTACCTTTCTTTTTATCGCGCCGCATGCGCACGGGACACAAAAACGCCATTTTCGAAATGTTTTACTTTTCAATTAAAACAACAAATACACTTTTCACATTTTTTTTCTAATTTAGTTTAGTTTAATAATTTCTATAATTTTCTGTGCTGTAGTTTATTTGCAGTTTGAAAAAATTGTTTGCTTTGGGCTACATTTTACTGTCTTCAGCGACATCTATGCGATGGAATGCCATTACACCAGAGAACGTATATCATTTACGTTCTCTGATTACACTGTAATTCTGCACACTTGATCAGATTTTTCAAACTAATTACTTATTTTTATATTGAAAATAACATTATTTTGTTGTAGCACTGTAATTTTGAAATAAAAACTATTGCCAAATTAAAAATGAAAAATAAATTTAAAGTTATGTACACATATAAATAAAACAAAAATAGCCTTAAACCTTATTTTGAAATTGTTTAACATGTGCAACCCTGAGTGCAATTTGCTATTCATGTTTACGTTTTATCTTGTCGCCCCAGTTGGAAATTCATTTACATATTTATTTTTAACAATTATCAAAATATTTATTTCCACTATTTAATGTATATACATATATATATTTTTTTTATTATTGATATGCTCTGAAAATATATGATATTAAACAAATAAAAATATGTTTTCTTAAACCAGATTTGCTCCCTATAATTTATTGGTCTCGCTATAATCCAATAAGATTTCTCTTAATTTCTCTTGCACCGTACTCTTACACATGGAATGTCAAGATAAAACAAACTTGCAGTTTTTGTATATTTTTTGTAATTCTTCTTTAACCATACACCCAGTATTGCCATGCCGACATGTGCATTATGACCCTAAATATGCCTAAAAAATATTATTATAATTTAATCTAATGATTTTGAATTTTACTCAAAGAAAATTTGAATAAAATTAATTTCCATGTTAATTTAAGAAATAAATATTTATAGTAATAACTAAATTTACTACTTGCATTTTAAAATATATGTGTCAATCATTTATGTAAAGAGCAAAAAGCTCTATCAAATTTGCATAAAAACTTGTAGCGGCAACTCTGTTTGCAATGCATTTCTGTTTATATCCATTCGGTACAATTTCAATATCTATGTGCATGTTACAAGTGCCAGTATATGTGTATTCTATGAAAAAATATAAAATAAATGTTTTAGCCTTTACAAGTGCATAAATTGAATAATGTACAAATTTAGATGCAGAATCGCGGTCAATGATTTAAAATACTACTAAATCATTGAATATAATTGAACCGGGTACACGAAATAAACTGTTCGGCAGCGGCTCTTTCTATAGCTGCAAAGCCGCAGTGAGCGTATTAAACCCAAAGTTTTTAATAATTTTCTCACACGTTTTGCAGACTTTTTTTGCATTTCGTTTAGCAAATTCAACCACGAATAAACGAATCAGCTGCACAATTCTAAGGTAAGTAATACAAAGCTAAATTAATTGTGCAATACGGTAAAATCGCTATGTGGAAGATTCTAGTACAATCATGCTGTTTTCTATTGTGCAGTTAATTTCAACAATATCCATGAAATTTGATGGAATCATGTACAATAGCATATTACTGAAAAGGTGAGATGTGCTCTTCAAATGAATAACCTTGACATATTTCATCAGTTTTCTAAAACTGCATTCCACACCGATGACACCATACATAAGTATGATAATATGTATGCGCAAGAACAAGAGTGATTGCGATTCTTGATGCAAGAACATTAGCATGTGTTTGTGTTGCGCAACAGTATAGGGTTGTTCCTAATATACATACATATGTACATGCAAATGCATGTATATTTTGCTTGTCCAGGGATCAAGGTTACTTCTCTCAAATAGAAGTAAAACACAAGGTCACTTTAAGTCATAAGATAATAAAAACGAATAAGAACGTTTTAGGTAGATTCTCTTGATTGCGTTGTCCTTGGACTTCTTTGTATAAATTGCCTATCTTCATTTCTTTAGTGGATTTTTAAACACTTTTAGGAAAAAGCGACAAGTTAAACTTCGTAATTTGCTGTTCGTTTGTATACAAATAAATGAATTGGGAAATTGAATATGTAAATATCTAAACTTATGCAAATTTTTCAAAAATACTAACACTATTTGGCGCACACCGCGTAAAACAAAAGCAAGTAACAATTCAAACAATTTTTTTTAGTTCAATAATAGCTTTTTCAATAACAGCCCAATCATCAAAACGCAAAACTGAAAAACATTTTGTAAACTTATCTTACTGGACAAAGGCTCATTAGCTGGAACGTGTTAAGCGCAGGTTTTCGATTTTCCGAATATAATATAGCCTACATACATATATGTACAACAAAAATAAAATAAATAATAAAAATAAAAGTATCTTTATTGTGATCTTCAGTGCGCTTCTTTTAGAGCACAGGTGCTAACTATTTACGCCACACTTTTACTGCCATTTGTTTTTACTGCTTTCCGTTATTGTTCGGGTCAGTAACAGACCACTTGTTTGCACATCGGCAAACACAAGTGAGCGCAACCTTCATTATTGGCTCTCAGCAACAAGTGATCGCGTCACATGAGCAGCTAATAATTTCTTGTCCTTGACATGCACACACAAACACAGTGTTCGCTGCACTTGTTGAGGAAGTTTCTGGCTGCAGAAGTGCATAACGCGTTGAATGATATTATTGCTTCACTTTTTTATACAAATTAACTGGTTTCCTCGGTATATTGAGATTGTGATGAGCGGATGAATGATGAATGGCTCATTACCAGATACTTATCATGTGAGCGGCGAGCAAACGGTTTAATGAATGAAAGAAATAAAATGATATAATAAAAAAATATAAATCTGTCAAAATATGTCCGAAATGAAATGTCTAAATATTGAGCTCTGCTGGCAAGCCTTCAAAAGTGTTTAAAAGTGCATAAAGTCATATCAAAGAGCTTTGAATAGGTTAGTGTGGTAATTTTTCTCCATTTTTTCAGTTAATTTGCTATAATATTAGGTTGTCGCTGAAAGCGCGTAGTTCTGGTTTTATTCGTTGCATTCGTTTCTTTTAAGTCGTTCGTGAGTTATAGCGTCGCAAACATGGAGCAAAATAAAGAGAAAATACGGCATATTTTACAGTACTACTACGATAAAGGCAAAAATGCATCTCAAGCCGCCAATAAAATTTGTGCAGTTTATGGACCCGATACAGTTTCTATTTCCACCGCACAACGATGGTTTCGTCGAAAATTGCGATAAAATCGCTGAATTGGTCGAAAGAGACCGGCGTAGTAGCAGCCGTAGCATCGGTCAATAAAAATACCGCAAGACTTTTTTGACAACCTAATATGTAGTACATCAGAAAGTAGAGATTTCAACATAGAAAGGGCCTGTCGGAGCTTTATAAAAGATATTTCGACCTAAGAATTTTCGTTTTAAAAATAGATAAGTAAAAATAAGCGATATTAAGTCGAAATGCTCCGATAAAAAATTAATTAATTGCATAAATATGCATAAATTATAAAATGTATATAATATAACATTAAAAAAATATATCGAATTTTTTTTAAAATTCCAATTAAAATTTTAACCGTCAAATATGTACGCATGTCTGCACATATACAGTACTAAAATAATAATAATAATAATAAGTGGCGCCATTTGTTGGTTTCGCCATTCATTCCGTCGTCTAGCAAACCCGGACCCGCAGCGCCGATAAGCTAGCGACTGACTAAGCGACCTGGCGACGTTTCAGTGAATGGCTGAACATAAAATTAGCCCATAAAAACAAACGCTTGCAATATGCAAGCGATCACATGACAGCTAAATTTCAGAAATCTCTTATCTTGCCAAACAACTCCGTGCGACGTGGTTTGTTTGTTGGGAGTTAATTAACGGGCAAACATAAAAGAGCTGCGAGTGTGCCACTTTGTCTAGCTGCCTAATTAGCCAGCCGCACAGTCGGCTATAAACCCAATAGCGGCGGCTGCGCGTGAATGAAACAAAAGTGACTACGTGCCAGCGCCGACAAAGCTGAAATACCAACATGAAGCCACACACACACATACATACATATGTATATACATAAAGGCGCATAATTGCAATAAATTATATTTCTTTGTCTTATTTTTTGTTGTTTGTTTACTTCTTTAGTTGTATTTTTTTGTTTTTGTTCGCTAATAGATCATGTGACAGCGCTAGCCAACAATTCGCCGCGGGCTTGCCTTGGCATTTCGTCTAAGGCGATTCCCGTGCATTGACCTGTGCTGTGTTGCAGCGTTGCCGCATTTTGTGGCCAAAGCTATTTGGCGCTGCATTGCAACTCGCACGCCATTCCATTGCAAAGTTAATCGTGTTTTATTTATTTATACAATTTAACGCCCACGATTAGCGGCTGAGTGGTGTTAATAGCGTGGCGGCACTGCGTCGTTGCAAAAGTGGAACAAAATAAACAATAAAAGTAAATAAAAAACAGCTGTAGTGCAGGGTTGAATGTGCTTTGTGCTGGAGGCATAGAATAAAGCTCGTTTTTCGTTTAAAAATTAAATTTACACAGCTGATTGGACGATATTAGGAAACCAGTTTGGTGCATTTCAGTTTGTTTCTAGATGTTTTCTTTTATGGTGAGACAGTAAGTAGCAAGGCGCTTTGGTTGCACAGTCAAGCAGTGAACGCTACGAATATATGTATGTATATTTGAGTGTGAACGATGAAATATGGTGAATCATAGAAGGCCTAATAAGAAATGTGTTAGTCTAATAAGGGTCGGGGCGCTCTTCTAAAACCAATAGAAAGCCGCGGCTACGGAGTAAGTATAACTTGAGAAACTAGTCAAATATACTATATGTTTCATATGTATCTATTTTTCATAACAACATTGCGTTGCACTTCAATAGTGCCTCGCCATGATATTTGCCCAATCTTGAGACCACTAAAGCTTACTTGCTCATATTATGGATAACAGTCAATAATAATTTTAGCAAAAATTGTCACCTCGCAGACCCAGGAATGTTAGCCGTTCAAAGTTATTCTGCCCGAAAAATGCAGAGTCTGGTAACACCGTATGATCAAATTTGAACCGAACTGACGAAAATAATAAGTATTTTCATAAAAATTTTGCCTCCAATATAGGCTTCTGAGCCAATACAAGCACGTCGAACATTATTTCAATTTTTTTTATACTTTTTATTAGTCTCGACTGGTCGAATTTTGGGGTTTTAATTTTAGCTAAACTTGTCAATTTGTAGACCAAGAAATTTTAGCTGTTTACAGTTTTTTTGGCCAAAAATACATTATATGGTAATACCATATGATCAAATTTGACCCGGACTGACCAAAAAACTACCTATTTTTATACAAATATTTAATTTCGCCGCAAATATGGACTCCAGAACCATTATATGCATGTCAAATTCCAATTTTTTTTACACTTTTTACAGTCTCGACTGTTAGAATTTTGGGGTTTTGGTATAAGTTTATTTTTGTAGCACCATTCACTAGATTGTTTGACAGTCTCGACCTACGTCTCGTTACTAATAATGATGCTTCCGCAGCTACCTCGTCCAGCGTCTCTTTTACGACCTCCAGTAGACGTTATTTTATCAAAAGAGTCTGGTACGAGTCTAGCATTGACCTCTTCATACCCAAAACATTAACCAAAATGTGTTGAGTAATAATGAACTTTTCATTGCATTGAAGAAATCTTTCGTTTTTTGTAGTTCAATAAGAAGCAAGCATTACTCAATAATCAAATCAGGGAATGCTTTTCGTTTAACAGTTCTTGATTAGATACTAATACGAATCCGATCGTAACACATGGAACCGAAGGTCATACAAACCGGAAGTCGTACGTTCGGCTGTTGTTATAGTTGTAGCGGATTCATAAACCCTGTCAATTGTTAATAATTGTCATCGAAGTCAGCTAGTCAGATTTCGACAAAACGAATCGTTCCGACTTTAAGTCCGGGTTCCGAAGGGTGTTAAATTGAGGGTTAATCAAAGTAAGCCAATAAATTTAATTTCTACTTAACCTTCTTACACAAATTTTTACTTCAATTCGGCGTCGAAATTCTCAATCTAACTTCTACACCTGAACATCTTCTATTTTTATGGCCAACACTGTCGCGCCAAAGTAATTTAATCGCCGTACATTTACAAATAGTTAAAACATGACAACAACAGCAACAATAACAAGCACAGCTAACTTGTAATGCCACTGAAAATCAGCGCAAGGACGTTTGTTGCACCTAAAGCATAAGTGACTGCTAGCGAATGCAACGAGCGCGAACAAAGGAAAAACGAATGCAACAAACAAGGGTGCCACAGCCGAAGCCAATAACAACATTGGCGCACAAATGCAATAAAAGCCAATAACAAATAGTGCCACAAAGGCTAAAATGCAATTAGTACTGTATGTGTGCACGCCATTGTGTGTGCGGTTTGCTGCCAAACTTGCATGGACGCCTTGCGGTAGGCAACACACAACGCAAAAAAGTGCAAAAGTAGAGCTGAAAATTCGGATTCTTCTTTATGTATGCGCGTGCGTATGTATGTAGGACGTAATGTTCGCTAAATGTTGTACACTTTTTGGCGATAAATATTCGGCTACACCAAAAAAGGCTTTAATTGCTTTTATGACTCAGCTGTTTGGTTTAAGCGGTGTAAATGCTGCTACAAAATTATGTAAAAGAAAAAAAGAAATAAATATATAAAAAATAAATATAAAAAATATATATGAAAATACATAAAAAACATATAAAAAAATATATTAAAAAAATATTAAAAAAATATAAAAAAATATAAAAAAAAATATAAAAAATGTAAAAAAATATAAAAAAAAATAAAAAAATATAAAAAAATATAAAAAAAATAAAAAATAAAAATTAAAAAAAAAATGTAAAAAACAAAATAATAAATTTTAAATATAAAAAAGAAAGAAGAAAACTGTATATAAAAAGATTGCCTTATCAACTACCCAACAATTGCTTCGAGATTTTTTATCTTTTTTGGAGCTATTGTTGTTTCAGTGAGAATTTGGTGACTCAACTCAAGCAGATTCGATGGAGTTGAACCAAAAGCAAGTAAATATAATAAGAATAGCTTTAGTAAGGAAGCACCTTTTGGACACTTTATTAATCGAAATAGCAGAAATTAATTGATAATTTCATTACAAATCGACGAAAAGTGTTTTTTTTATTCCTCTTTTTTCTACCTGTAAAATCTCAACACTCTGCAACCTCAGCTAAAGCCGTCATAATCGTAAGTTGTTGTTGAGCATTTCGCCTCCGTCTACATAACACAATTTAAATACTTGAGTGCAATGAATATTGGATCATTGGGTGGTGGTGGGCAATGAAAAATGCATTGAGGTTGCAATTGCTGACATTATAGCTGTAAATTATACGAGCATTAGCACAGTTGGCTGTCACGATAGTGGCGATTGTAATTTGCATATCTACATATACTTATATCCACATACATACATACACGATTTTATAGTTACTTACAAGCATACAATGTTTTTATTTAGAAGCTCAAATGATTTAGAAGGCATTCCTTATACCCTGAATATGGAAGAAAAATTAAGTTTTTTGCGAAGAACATCCTGAAGGTAATGTGCGAGACAAATACATATATTGTCGCTCTGTTTTTGAGATATCAACCTGAATATTAAGTTCTTTTCTACCGAAAAGCATGAAGCTCGTTTGCCAGAACAGCCAATATCGGGTTACTATAGTATATACTATATATCGTACGATCAAAATCAAGTTCTTGTATAGAAAACATTTTTAGTTGACGAGATACCTACCGAAAATTTGGCAGAGCTTAAGTTCACGGTAACGCTGTAATCTCTGAACAAATTTTAACTATCTCGAGATCGCCGTAGGCCGGCTTTATTTTTAGATTTATTTTTAGGTATATATAAAGGTTGATCGATTTCAAGGTTTCCTACTATTTAAAAAAAACACTGAAACTTCAGATTTAATTAGAACTATTTATTATCATTCGAAAGAATATTCTTTGGCATTTATTTTTTGAAGAAGGGTCTCATCTTTGAACAAAATTTGTCTCGAAAACGTCGGATCTCCTTGGAACTTTTCAAGAACCCATAGAGCGAAGCGATGTCGCTTGGAAAGATCGAGTGTAAGTAAAGTCGTCAGTTCGAGTTGCTGCGAACGGCGCCGAATTGACTCTCCACGGTCTTTGTGTACACTCTCAGTTACGGCTGCTATATTTTCTTCACGGCGCGCTGGACGTGGTCTATAAAATAGACTATTGAAAAAAGTACCTCTACTTGGATCACCCGTTAGTTACTAAAAAACACACCTGTGAAGGGTATAACACCTCGGGTACAGCCGTTTCTTCTCATGCTATTCTAGGTCTACTTGTTTGATATTGTCCAGGCTTCAATGCTGAGTGTCTTACAATTATATACATACATACAAACATACACACTTCATATCGGAGAATAGCATTTTCAAGCGCTTACCATTCGATTGCCTATTTTGGATCAAGCCGTTCGCCGCTTGTAAGCCTACACACACACCGCGCATAATGCCTGCATAGGCGCGATTGCCAGAGGTGCAGTATGTCTGTCTGTCGGCTTGTTGTAGCGCCGTTTAAGTAGCTATGACAATGTCGGTCGCCCGCGTTACGGAATCCGTGCAATTTGCGTGATTTATCAAACGCTCGGCGCGGCGATTCTGACACAACCGCAACGTCGCGCCGCCGCCGGCCAGGTTTATTGACCTCGCGCATGAGAAACATAGCAAATGGGAGAGTGTTTTTCCATTTGGTTTTTGTTGCCGTTTGCTAATAGTATGAAAAGTGAATGCGGATAAGTAATTTGCATATCAACGAGTGTTGTAACATGCACACGAGTGCGATTGACTGTGGCCGAGCGAATGGAAGTGTGTGGCGTTGTGTGCTTTTCTCGCTTATTACTTTTTAATTTGATTTGCACTTTTTTATTGTAATTGATGCATTATTGAACGCTTATAGATATGCAAATATCTGAAATTGCTTTAAATGGTTTTTGATTTCTGTTTTTTTTTTTGAATGTCTGGCGAATTTTTTTCGTTAAAAAAATTATTTTTGAAGTGTTTAATGATGATTGCAGATGATTGCTCGGATATGGGAGATTAGTGAGATTGATGAACAAGTTTTTGGCTCGTTTGTTCTTTTTGAAGATGATGTAAATAGGGACTAAAGCTCAACAACGCTTCTAAATTCTTTCAATAAAAGATTGTAACCATGTTTGATGCTAAACAACCAAGTAGCCCACAAACTCGAGTTTGTTGTGCCAGAAAGAACAGCTTATGGCTGGTTTGCATAGAACGCATTTTTTTTATTTTATTTTTATTTTTTAATTTTTTTTATTTAATTTTTTTTTTAATTTTTTCTTCAATTTTTTTTTTAATTTTTTTTTTTAATTTTTTTAATTTTTATTTTTTTTTATGTTTTTTTATGTTTTTTTTTTGTTTTTTTTATATTTTTTTAGGTAAGAAGTGTTCATTTTCTGGTAGCAAAGTGGAGCATAAAGAGGAAATGTGTCTTTTCTCCTACAATGAAAATAATGAATGAGAAATTTCTTGAAGCAAGTAGTGTATTGAAGTTCTTCAGACTACATATGGAGTCTATTTTAGGATAAAAGAGTATCGAATAAATTCAACAAGTATCTATGAGCGACTTAAAAAACCTTTGAAGCCAAGAATCCGCAGGATTTGATTCAATATCTACTGCAAATTGAATATATTCCTTCAATTTTCAGTTAGTCAGTCATAAATTAAATATTTTGTATTTTTTTTTTGTAAGTAAAGAGGTATATTTGGAAGAATGATACTCATATTTGAGTTATAAGGTACTAAGAAAAATATTTAGTAACTTTTTGAAGAATGTAGAATAACTGTAAATAATACAATAATATCCGAAACTATAATAACCTTCACTAATAAAATGTTTTTATACAAGAACTTGATTTTGAGCGATCAGTTTATATGGCAGCTATATGCTATATTTGGCGGATCTGACCACTGTTTTCGGAAATTGTACAGTTACCTTTAAAAATTATTCATGCCGAATTTCGTGAAGATACCTTGTCAAATAAAAAAGTTTTTCATACAAGAGATTGATTTTGATAAGTCAGTTTGTATGACAGCTATATCATATAGTAGTCCGATCTGAACAATTTCTTCGTACCCTATAGCATTGCCTTTGGCAATAATTCTTGCCGAATTTTGTGAAGATACCTTGTCAAATAAAAAAGTTTTTCATACAAGGACTTAATTTTAAGCGTTCAGTTTGTATGACAGCTATATGCTATAGTGGTCTGTTTTGAAAAATTTCTTCGGAGCTTATAGCATTGCCTTTGGCAATAATTCTTGCCGAATTTCGTTAAGATATCTTGTTAAATTAAAAAGTTTTTCATACAAGAGCTTGATTTTGATCAGTCAGTTTGTATAACAGCTATGTTAAATAGTAATCCGATTTTAATGGTTTCGACAAATGAGCAGTTTCTTCGGGATAAAATGACGTATGTAAACTGTCAGATCAATATCCCGAAAACTGAAGGACTTATGCGCCTCTATGTATGTAAATAGCCAGACCGGCTTGGTAAAATCGACTCAGCTCGTCATTAATATATTTTATGGGGTTCAAGTTTCCTTTTGAGTGCTACGAACTTCGTGGCAAACTAAATGTATGTATCTTATTCAGGTTATATTACATAACAATAAAATTTAATCCACCGCTTTCTATAATCAGCACCCAACAATTAAACAAATTCCGTAGAATTAGTAAAATTTTCTTTACAACAAGTCCAATTCATCAAGAAAACCTTGACATAACTATCAAGGACACAAACATTATTCTTAGTGTCAGCTGCTTTGTTTGTTGCCAGAAAGAAAACTATGTAAGCATATCAATTGCTTTATGCAACGGTGAACTATTTTGTAAAGCTTTCCTGTCTTCTCGGCAATACGACTCAAAATGACAAAATTTCAACTCGCAATACAAAAGTGAATGTACATATGTATGTAATTGTGCCTGTGTAAGCCTTGAAAAACGCAGACTATATTGCAAACGGAAAGATTTTCATTTTTCTTGCTCCCCCTTCCTCCCTGTTGCTGGCGCAGCGATTATGCGGCGTTAGCCATTGAAAGCCGCAATTTCGCATGAAATATTTTCGCCTACGCGAAACGCACAACAAAGAACAGATTGCAATGCAATGTACGTCACTCGCCTAAGTGGAAGGGAATGCACAAAAGTATGAATGGAAGTGGCTGCATTGGTGTCTGTCTCTGTCCAGAGGAGATTTCGACGCCCTGTCAAAATGTATGTGTGGCAGCTGATGGGTTTGATATGTCGGGAATATGAACTGGAAGAATGCAAATGAGCTTTTATTATAAGTATAATGCCATATTTTCTCCGAAGTAAATAAATTAAGTAAATATAAACATATGCACGTAAGACTTAAGTCATTGACATACCAACAACGAGTGGGTCTTAACTAAATAGACTGTGAGTGGAAGCAGAAAGTACAGCAATATGTATTATTTTTCGGTAATGGAAAATTTTTCTGACTTAAGGCATTTATGATTACATCTTTGCCAAAGGTATCGATTCGTTGAAGCGAGTTTTGAAAAGATATGAAGATAAAGGTAAGAATATTGCCTATGTTGGGAAGGAAGTTATGGGCTAAACTGATAATATATAGAGAGAATTTATTATCTTAATACACCATCTGATCAAATTTGCCTGGGACTGTCACAAAATTTTCTTGTATTTTAATACAAATCTTTATTATCGCCTTCTAAATAGACTCTAGAGCCAATATAAGCTTGCCAACATTAAATCCAAACTTTCATATATTTGTTCTAAACCTCGGCTGGCTTTTCATACACTTTCTGAAAACATCGGCTGGGATGACCCTCGGTGTTTCAGCTAATTTTTATTTTTTCAGTTTCGGGTCACTCTTGAATCGCCATTCGCTTGATTATTGGACAGTTTCGGCGTCATTGATTAATGGAGGGTACTCAGCTACGTTGTCAAGCCTCATTTTACCTCTACTCGATGTCATTTTTGCAAAAGATTCAGGTGTTTTGGTCTAGCATTAAAGTCCAAGCATATCTTCTTTCCTAAAATACCGTCCCAAAGTTCCTATATGCCGAGTTGCTGACAAGTGCTTTCAAAAGGCATGAGTGCAAGTCGAGTAGAAAATTGTTCGAACCTTCCTTGTGTTTGTTGACGTGCGTTTTTTGCTGCTTAGAAGCGGGTGCGTATCTTGGCTGCAACCGATTCAATATAATTGGGGCGGTTTTAAGGTGGAGCATCCTGAACCCAGCGCACAACGGGTCCTCTCATCAAAACATGTACCCAAAATATTAACCAAAATGTGTTAAGACAATCCATAGAGAGATGGATCCCTGCATCACTTTGATGCCAACGCGACGATTTCCAAGAACTGTTCCTTTAACTGAAGGCAAATTTCGATGACTTCACGGCCTTCATTGAATGCTTTGAGCATCGCAAAATAATTGTGTTCATGATAAAATAGACTCTCCAAAAAACTTAAGCAACATCTTCAACGGTTTCGTAGCCGTGATTAAAATGGAAACACAATACATATATCAAGCAAACTCGTAACATTTTTTTTCAACTCAAAAATCGTCTGCCAAACCCTTCTCGATGTAAAGAAAGTACTGTCAAACACACACTAATTGAGATAAAACTTCACTAAAACTTCACTAAAACATAAAAAGGTAGTACCAAACTAGAAAAAATATTTTTTCGATTTCGATTGTACTACCAGCTTGTATGGGCCAGTCCGGGTTAAATTTGATCAGATGGAAAAAACAAGGCGAATCCATGATTGCCAGCTTACGTTGTACGCCATTAGTTTTAGAACATTTTAAATGAACAAAATGTCTTACCTTCAATATGCTCAGAGTGTCAGCTTTCTGATCAACCTTCTTTTACCGTTATTCAACATTTATGAACGACATTTCTTACATTCTATATCCTCGATATCCTCAAGATATCTGCTTTCTGGATCAACCTGTTTTTACCGTTATCCAATTTCTTGTGATAAAATTTTCAGCAACTGCAATACTTTATTTCATGCCGTCGGATCCTTTGTAGTTCGGTGGTGTAAATAAGCTGCTTTGTCATAACAAACAGTTCGTATACTTATGATTATAGATATACTGTGGTATTGAACAACAGCAACAACAACCTCATCCGACTGTGAAGACACAATTTGGACTTAAAGCAAGACAATACAAGTCTCTCTATACACATGTGGTTTTCGATTTAACTGCTGGTCATGTGAATCTCCCTGCATACAGTCGGCGAAAATTGTGAAAAACCTACACATTAACTTTTCTATCAGGCAATGCACTCTATTCATGCCAAGGCTATAGCTTTCGCTGCAAAAACTAGCTCGAACTTGCGCTGCAAGTAAGTATATCAGCTGAGGCACATACATTTCAAAAAGCGTTTGTCTGTCGGTAAGCCAAATATGCACGCTCATTGATTTTCATACATTTCACGAACTTTTTACTGGGTGATAATAGAACTCGAAGCGTGCAGACGCGTTGCAAAGTCTACCCGTAGTCTTCTCCACCCAGCCAAATGCCAAAAAGTCTATGCTCATTTACATTTACAGCAAAAAAATGCTGCAAGGACGTCAAAAATAGCCAATTTCATTCATTGGCGAGCCAAAAGCGAAGAGGAAACCCAAAAAAAAGTGAAAAAGCAACAACTTTCTGTCCACATTAAAGCCGCTCTACTCATAATTTGGCCTCAACTTAAAGTGGTTGGCGGTGGCAGCATGACTTTTATCAACCTGACATAGCATATGGCGGTTGCCACCCCCTCCCTCTGTTGCTTTAGCGCAGCCGAAGGTATGCCGCACATCACGTACGCGGCTTTGGCTGTTGCCACGAGGGCACTGAGTGCTTCGGCGAGTATCTGCGCTTGTCGCTACCTAACCGCCCATGGCAGGCGAATGCCAACGCACCGTTATAAAAACGCATAGCCGCCCCCCACTTCCACACACCAGAGACACGCGCATACATACCGACCGCTTTCCGTTGCACCTTACCACACCACAAGAAAATTATTGCGCAGCACGCAGGAAATGTGAATTTGGCGAAATGTGTGCTTCGCGTGGAAATCGATAAAATGGCGCATGCGCCGAAATGCGAGCCGAACAATGCGCGTAGCTTTACACTGTCGATTTTTGGCGCCATTCACGAATTAACGCGTGGAGAGCGACACAACCGCTCTCCCGTGTCATTTTCTCTACATAATTGAAATATGCAGTTGCATTTGCTCTCTGCCGCAGCTGTTAGCCTTGCAGCATCCTTGTCGGCGCTGCGCTTGTAATAATTTGTATTATTTCTACATCAACATGTTTGCATGTGTTCGCCACTCTATTTCCTTTATACGCCATAAATTTCTCGCAGCTGAGTTACTTCACGCCACATTCACACCCATAACGTGCTTGTTGTTGTTGTTGTTGTCCCACAAATTTATTCCTTTGTCATTTTCATTTCAACTTTTATTATCTCTTACATTTGGCTTTAGGCGACAGCACAGAAAGCAAGCAAAAAATCAATTTGACCTCAATTTTAAAAACATTAGGCGACGCTGGCGCTTCGTTTTTATTGGCTTTCGTCCCTTTATGGACGGCACGCGTTCTACCTTCTGTTTCCAAGTGGTTTGCAAACTTTTTCAATGGCGATAACGGTTGATGTGTTCTGATACTAGCGGTGCCGAGGCACATCATTCAATCATTATGTTGAGAATGAGAAATGATGGTGTGCTGATTGAAAAATTAACGAAGAATTATTCAAAGGGGGGAAAATCTGCAAATTCGGATTTTCTAAAAGTCACGTTCTTACTATACTTAAACTAAGATAGTTAGCTATTACTAAGATAGTTATTAATT
Organism: Bactrocera zonata; assembly: GCA_037783105.1. Taxonomy (NCBI): domain Eukaryota; kingdom Metazoa; phylum Arthropoda; class Insecta; order Diptera; family Tephritidae; genus Bactrocera; species Bactrocera zonata. Next base: position 34,742 of record JBAWJQ010000602.1, read on the forward strand.
ATGGGAATTATATTCCCAACGATCTGATCAAATTTGACCCGGACTGACAACATTTTTCCTTCTTCCTTCTACAAATCTTTATTATCGCTTTCAAAATAGGCTCCTCTCAAGCAACTATTTTCCAAAGAATTTAGTTATTTTTTACGAGTCTAACATTAACTCCCTTATACCCAAAACTTTAACCGAAATTTGAATTGTTTACGGTCCTCAGCTATGATGTCAACCATCTCTTTTCAAAAGGATTCAGGTACTTTTTACGAGTCTAGCATTAACGTAACTTAACTTTGACCAAAATGTGCTGAACTGCTCCGTAAAAGATGTTGAGATACGCCATTTCTCTATTGCCAACAACTTCACACATACGACTTTTGTCGTCGTCAACAGACTAACACATTCTATTGAATTTTACACGAACCTAAAAAAAATTATTGATCTGGACAGTTGGCGCAGTTTGAATGTATCAATCCGGGTCAAATTTGATCAGATAGTATAATCAAAAACTACATTCAAACTCTTCCCGACCCTGGGAACTACAGTGCCTTTTTAATACATCACCATATTGTCCGGGTCAAATTTGATCAGATATTGTAATCTACATCCAACCTTTTTCCTGATCCTGGGAACTGCAGAGCTTTTACTTTATATATCACCACATTGTCCGGGTCAAATTTGATCAGATAGTATAATCATAAACTATAAAAACTCTTCCCGATCCTGGAACTGTAGTGCTTTTTCTTTAAGTTCTTATAATAGTTACAATTCGAAAAGGGTTCAAGAGGAAGTACTCTTGGTACTTTAAGTGGCAACTGATATTTCTTCCAGTAAGCAATTTCAAAATCTTCTTAGGAAAGTAGTGTCGAATATGAAGAATACCTCTAGTAACTTCATAATCTAATGATTGTCGCTCGAAAAAAAAATTCCTTTGCTCGGTCGACCAAGTCTTTAAAAATGGTATATCAAAGACCTGTGTAAAATTTCGTAAAGATTGCTTCCATAGTTCTCGAGAAATCTTGGCACCCGACTTCAAAAACTTTTCGAGAAAAACGAATTTAAAGACGGCGCACTTAGCCTAGCTAGTCTGGAGTACTAGTTCTCAAGGCTGTATTTGCGAAATTATTACTCTATTACCTCTAGTAACATCATAATCTAATGATTGTCGCTCGAAGAAAAAAATTCTTTTGCTCGGTTGACCAAGTCTTTAAAAAGGGTATATCAAAGACCTGTGTAAAATTTCGTGAAGATCGGTTCTGTAGCTCTCTAAAAATCTTGCCACCCGGCTTCAAAAACTTTTCGAGAAAAACGGATTTAAAGACGGCGCACTTAACTTAGCTAGTCTGGAGTACTAGTTCTCAAGGCTGTATTTGCAAAATTATTACTCGGATCTACTTGAAAATTATAGGACAATACTCTAGAGGTGTTATAGAATTTAATAAGACCATAAAAAAATTAAATTTTTTGAAACGGTAAACCCATGTAACTTTTTAAGGGTTAGTTACCGGTATTCGCAGCATAGAAATGATAAATATGGTGGAAAACCAAACTAAATTGACCCATAATCCACGTCAACTGCCTTTTAAGGATTTGAAGAACTCCATACCTTTAACTACCGTAAAAATATTAATTATGGATTGATATATTTTTATATTATAGCAGATGTGCTGAATTTCTGAGTTAAAATGGGCCGGCTCCCCTCGACATTAAAGAATTGATAAGCCCCAATTCATTTCCACTGCGCTCTAATCAATGTTTGTATTAAAAAAAATTAAAAAGCTTGTCGCTTTAATTTGCGTCAAAGTGGGATTAGCCGTCCATTAACTTTAATAAATACGAAATGTCAACTGCCAATTTAATTTGTCAACTTTCAGGCTCTCCCATTCTCTCACTCTCGCTGACCTTTCTTAACCGCTTTTCGTGCTCACCGCCTAATCAACTAACCTTATTTGCCACACTCCGGTGTGCGCCCTTGGGATCCTTAATCTAACCTCACCATAAGCCACCAAATACTTTGTGGAATATAATTCTAATGAACACCGGTAAAGCTCGTGCGCTCTTCCCACTCAAAATTCGGCGAATTGCATTCGCTAATTAATAAGTACTTCTGATATAAATATAATTACAATTGTCTATCTAACGCTTGCCCCCCTCAGCTGTCGGTAAAATTGATTAAATGTATATGAAATTTACAACGTCTACGTTGTATGTTTGTATGTGTGTGCGTGTGATTCATCTAATATTCATGGTTAAATTTGTTGATATTTTTCGAGCTCACCCTAAATGTTTACATTCGCTATTGTTGTTGCCATTGCCGAAATGAGTGAAAGGTGCGAAAAAGTTGGCCGGCCAACCTGCTAAGCGTGTAGGTGTGTAGGCGGAAGTTCAACAAGCGTCGTAAAAAGTTTGCGGCAAATAAAAGGAGAAAAGTAAACAAAAATATTTGCGTCGTAAATTTCCTTCTGCGTTGCGTACTTTTCCTTCCTGTGTTTTTACTCTCGTCCTTTTATTTTATTTTCTGTACATATTTACTTAATAATAATCCATTGATGCCGTGTATTTGTGTGCCCGTGTGTTTCTATTAGTACAAGTACAGGGTCATTAAAGCTTTTCACAATGGAGATACAAATTTATAAACATAAACCCATTCATGTTTATCTAAATATGCATGTATATGTATAAATTTCGATTGAAATAATATAGATTTCTTAAATTTTGTCTTTGCACTTTCGCAACTTGTTGTTTACCAGAAGGTATTTAGTAAATATTCTGCTTCTTCTTCCTCCCTTTGCTTTAAAATGCTTAAATTGTAATGCATTTGATTTTGAATTCATTGAACAGTTTAAAGTACAGTTATAGTTCGTTAAATAAAGTAGCTTTCTCTAAGAGAGTGGTATGTGGTAAAGCATCTTTTCTCATTAGGGGGGTATTCTAGTCTAAAAGCATGAATTTCAGGTAATTTTTAAAGGGTAGTAAAAAAAGGCAATTAATATTTTTACTATCAATTTTTTTATTAGTTATTTTTTAATTTTAGAAGAGTAAAGAAAAAAATTAAAAACTAGAAAAGTAAAAAATTTCAAAAATTTTGAGCTGACGAAGTGGGGGGTCTCTAAAAATTTCCACGTGACCATACCCATGATTTCAACCCTCCTAGTTATCTGAAACCAAAAAGAAAAAAAATTATTAATCTAGAATAATGTCGCAATGACCGGAACTGCGGAAAAGTGGGAAACATTTTTTTCACAAAATGGCGACTGCCTGAAAAAAATTTTATTTGGATCACTTTTTCTGACTATTTAGAATTTTTAAAAATAATAAAAATAAAAATTTGGGGATGGGGCTAGTTCCAACCATAGACAAGCCTATAAAGAAGACTCTACAAAAACTTCAAGTAAATCGGTCCAGTAGAACCTGAAAAATCGTGGCTATCGTTCTGAAAAAGTCTTTTGTTCGATTAGTTCCGGACCAGTTTGGATGCCGGGTCAGAAAAATGCCTATATCTCCAAAAATAATTTGAATTTTGAAAAATCTTCTTGTACACATATTCTTGAATAGTTAAACTTTGAAAATATAAAAAAAAAATTTCGATTTTTTTAAATTTCAAGACTAAAATACTCTCTTAACATAGTTCAGCTCACAAACCTTGGCCACTTCGAATACAAATTAACTGATCCGTCCGTAGTTTTTAGGAGGTTGAACCGTTGTGACTTATCGCCGGAGACCTGTAACCTTTGGTTAAAATATTAACGGAAGATCGAAAAAAATTCGACTTCAAATCAGCAAGAAATTCAGGATGCAATTCGGTAAAGCTCTTGAATTTTTATAGAACGGAATTGTAAGAGATGGACTATTATAATTCTTAAAGAAAAACACAGAAGCTTCAAATTTAACTAGGAATGTTCATTATCATTTAAAATAACATTCTTTGGCATTTTGTTTTTAAAGATTATATCTTTCAAATGTTGGAGGCGGCTACGTCTCCGATGGTTCATCCGTTAAATCCAATTTTCGATGACTCGTTCGAGCATTTCCACTGATGACTGGCGAATGACACGCGTGATGTTTTGCTCCAAGGCCTGAATCGAATATCCCCATAGGAAAAAGTCTAACGGTAACACGATCTTGGTGACTAATTGACCGGCCCAAAACGTGAGATTACGAGCTTTAATTTGAAACATCAAATAGTCGTTAATCATGGCGCGATAATGGTTGCCATTGACGGTTACGTTGTCACCGGCATAATTTTTGAAAGAATATGGACCGATGATCCCACCGACCCACAAACCATGTCAAAACGTTGTTTTTTGGATGAAATGTCAGCTCTTGAATCGTTTCAAGTTGCTCTTCGTCCAAAATGCGCTGAACAAAATTTGGCTCGAAAACGTCAGATATTCTTTGAATTTTTCAAGAGCCCATAGAGCGAAGTGATGTCAGTTAGTAAGGTCGGGCGGTCTCAGTTCTTGCACAAGCTGTATTTTGTACGCTTTCAATTAAAGATCTCGAGGTAAAATACGCCAAGTCGTTCTATATGTCAGTCCGAGTTGCTACTAACGGCGCCGAGTCGACTCTTCGCGGTCTTTGTGTATACTCTCTGCTATGGCTGCTATATTTTCTTGAGTGCGTGCTGTACGTGGTCTATTTGATCGAATATTATCCAATAATGAAGGCTGGGTCACAAAATGAGTGATGGTGTTGCAAATAGCACGCTTAGTACGCCGATTATAATGACTACAAGTTGGGCGAAACGCACGAAACACATTATTTACACAACATGCATTTTCGTAACAAAGTTTAACGATTTGTAAAAGTTGTTCAGGCGTAAGTCCTTCCTTGATAAAATGCTAAATAATGCTGAACAAAAATAACATGACTGCTTGACTTGATTCACACGTGATCTATCAAATAAAGACTATTGAAAGGATACCCTCTAACTTTTCAATACCATTTTGGTGGTACGATTTATCCTTTGCTTGGAAATACAACAACTACACTTTACGGTCAACCAAAAATTTGTGGACTTTTTTGATGTTTTCGTCAGTACTAACAACCTCTTTCGTGCGTCCACTGAGTTCACCGTTTTCGGTGCACATATCACCACGTCTAAAGTTCTCATACCAATCTTTGATGGTTGATTTTCCTGTGGCACTGTCCAGAAACTCGTCATCAAGGCAAGTTTTTGCTTCAACTATACTTTTTCCTTTCAAAAAGCAATATTTTATCAAAACGCGAAATTCCTTTTTATTCATTTTTTTTTTCATAATAACAAAGTTTGCTTTACTCAAAGTGATATAATTCATAAACTAATAATCCAACAGCTGTCAAATTTACACACGCGCTTTGACAATTATACTAAATATTCATATTATATTTCGGGGACTAGTCAGCTGTAACGATCAGTCGAGCTTAGCGTGCATAAATAAAATAATAGCTGTTTTGCAAACGAAATTGCTTTCAAATTACGAAATATGACGGAATAACAAACTTTGTACTATGTAGTACAAACGATTCACGTATTACTTTATCGAAAAATGTGTAACACTTCTGGCAGTTATTTCACTATAAACTCGATTGGCTGTGCTGGCATTTAACCCTTTGTTTTGTTTACATAATAAATTCATATTGGAAGCCATGGAAATGAAAGTGGAAAACTTTCGCACTTTTGAAATGCGAATGATGTGCGCAAAACGGTAAAAAGTTAGCAGTTAGCAGTTGACAAACTGACACTTGGCAGTTGCCAGTTGGTAGCTTTGACGGCTGTAAATGACGTAATCGATTGGGTTTGATTTGACGGACATTTGACGTAAAGGAAGTGGAAAATTTAAAATGTTTTTTTTTAATGACTTTGATGTATTCTTTTGGGTTGCTATTTTAATTATATTATTTTTTATTATCGCATTATATTACTAATTCAAAGGCGATTTAGACTTCTGAGACAGCATAACTCAAATTATATAAATTTCAACAAAATAATTTACAAATTACTCATTTATTTGAGACGAAAATTTACATTTTGGCAGCGACTTTGATCCCAAATTTTAGTCATTAATTAAAATGTGCACATATTTAACAGAAAATATTATGTATATTCCCTACAAAGTGGTGACTTAGCCTGTGGGGCGATATAGTAAATATTTACGTAATATTTATTTGTGTATTTTATGAAAATAGTTCCGCCTCGATGAAGGCAAAAATTAAATGTGTATACTAAGCCATTTTCATTTCTATAATTGAGGGGTGTGCAAAAATTACATTTTTTGGCTTGACGCCAAAGGCAATTTGTAAATGATGTAAACATATTGTATAGAAAAATGGCCCAACTGTGAGTTTGTCCCATGAAATAGACAGGCGCATTAACGGCAATTTGTTGGAAGAGTAGCAGGCAGACACAAATTAGAAAGGAACTAAAGAAATTTATACTTATATTTATGTAGTGTACGCTAGAAATTAGTAAATATTATTAAAATTAAAAATTTTTTGATTGTCTTTTATTAGATACCATTATTATAATTTTAAATTATTTTAGCTTAATATTGCAGAAATTGTTTTTTTCCATTATTTTTAAATAAAACAATAAAAATAGGTGGCAACCCTTATAGACATATTTTTCAAATCTAAGTCTTCATTTCATCTGGTATAATTTAAAATATTTATTTGCATTAAGATTTTCTATAATTTTTAAACAGGTGGCAGCTCACTATCTCTTTTATTTTAAATATTACATCGAAAGATTTCAAAAGATAAAGTAGGTATTATTAAAATTAAAAATTTTCCTTTGTATTTCATTAGATACCATTATTAAAATTTGAAATTATTTTAGCTTTGGCAACTCTTTTCAAAAATATCTTGAAAAACAAATTTTCTCACTCTAACTCACTCATTTTATTTTTGATGTTCATATTGCAATAATTGTTTTTTTTTTTCATTTCTTTTAAATACAAGTTTAAAAACAGGTGGCAACCCTCCCCGAAATTCTTTTCAAGCCTTAGTCTTAATTATATCTTTTTATTTTAATTTCAAACATTTATTTTCATTAAGATTTTTCTTGAATTTTCAAACGGGTGGCAACTCTCCATCCCTTTTTTAAAAACTACTTCGAAAAATTTAAAAAGATAAGGCAAATCAGTTTAGTTTTAGTTTGATGTGTTTATTTTTTTACTAGGAAAGTGGCGGTATTTTGTTGCGTCACGCAGTTTCGTTGCAGTCGCCGAAAACGGAGTTATTTTCGAAAAACATTCCCTAACTCGCAGCATAAGAAAAAAATTAATAATATTTAATTACAGGAAGCATGCTGATATTGAAATTTAAACCGCTGCTCAACAAAGGTATTCAAAAAATTGAATGCGTCAGCTTGATAATGAATAAAAATGCGAATGAAACATAAATCCAATGTGTCAATACATACAAATCAGCCACAAGAAAATTTTTATTAAACATTGCATTTGATTTTGCCAAACTTTTTGTAGCCGCTGACGCTTTGATTGATCCATTTGCAATTTGTTTTCAATTCATGCCGGCGCATACATTTGATTTTATTGGCTTTTTGTTGTTGCGCATTTGTTTGCCATTTAAACGCGTAGGTTGACCGGTGATTTACAGCTTTGCACGAAATGCTTTCTGAATGCTTAATATGTGGGAAGAACGCATCAAATGTATTTTATTTGAATAACTTATGCCACTATTGATAAGTTAATGCAGCCATTTTCATGATGAATTGCCGTTATTCACCTAAAAAATAATGGATTTACTAATGGCATTGTGATTATACAAAAAGTTTCCAAAAAAAGTAAGGAGTGTATTTAATAAAGGTCGTAGGAAAAATTTCTGGTTCGAAAGTGACTTTACAGTTAGTTTGATCTACGAGAAGAACAATTTGCAGTAGTTTTGGTAAAACACTATGACATTCAGAGAGTCGTTCCACAATCCTCTGAGCTCACTGCTTTTGATAAATAATTTTTAATTTCCATTATTATTAAAAAATAGTGTTATGGAGCGATTTTCATCATAATAAGCCAGAAGGACGGTGATCCATTTCGCGGTTCCCTACTTTTTTAAAGAAAACACTCAGAAACTTCGAATCTAATGGAGAGTGTTTATTATATTCTAAAGAATACTCTTTCTCATTTATTTTATGAAGATTATTTCTTTAAAATGTTGGTCGCGGCCACGTCTTAGATGGTCCATCAGTTGAGTCCAATTTTCCATGAATCGTTCTAGGAATTCGACTGGTAACTGATGAATGACACGAGCGATGTTAAGCTCCACGGCCTGAATTGAAGCGGGATTGTCCGCATAGGCTTTACATATTTCCATAGGAAAATGTCTAACGGCGTGATATTTCACGATCTTAGTGGCCAATTGACCGGTGGAAAACGTGAAATTACTTGCTCACCGAAATGTTCACTCAATATTTAAAACCATTGCTGGATGGGATGTATGGGAAGTGGCACCGTCTTGTTGAAACCACGATCTTCAAGTTCAGGCATCAAAAAGTAGGTTATCATGGCGCGATAATGGTCGCTATTCACAATTGCATTCTCACCGGCATCATTTTTGAAGAAATAAACCACACCACACCGTTGTTTTTATCTGAATGAAATGACAGCTTTTGAATCTCTTCAGGTTGCCCTTCGTCCCAAATACAGCAAATTTGCTTGTTAACATACTCATTGAGTCTGAAATGGGCCTCATTCCTCATTCCGGAACAAAATTTGGCTTGAAAACGTCGGATCTTCTTGGGACTATTCAAGAGCCCATAGAGTGAAGCGATGTCACTTGGGGAAAGACGAGCGGTTTCAGTTCTTACACAAGCTATATTTTGCACGCTTTCAATTTAAGATCTCGACAAAAAATGTGCCAAGTCGTTCCATACGTCAATCTGAGTTGCTGCGAACGGTGCCGAATCGACTCTCCACGGTCTTTGTGTACACTCTCAGCTACGGCAGCTATATTTTCTTCACTGCGTGCTGGACGTGGTCTATTCGATCGAATATTATCCAATAATGAATGACTGGGTCTCAAGATGGGTGATGGTGCTGCGAATAGTACGCTTAGTAGGCCGATTATGTTGACCATAAGTTGAGCGAAGCGTCACGAAACACATTCTTTACAGAACATGAATTTTCGTAATAAAGTTGAACGATTTGTAAACGTTGTTTAGGCGTAAGTCTTTAAATGATGAAATGCCAAACAATACTGAACAAAAATAACATGACAGCTTGACACGATTCACACGTGATCTGTCAAAAAAGTCTATTGAAAAAAGTACCTCTAAAAGTACCAAAGAAATAAGTATTCAATTACTTAGCTACAACCTACCAATTCATTCGATTCTATTTTCAGCGTAGCATCATTAGCAGTCGTTAATATCAAGAACTCTTCAAGTTGTAGGCTCTTACACCCTACATTGTGTCTCACTTACCAGGAATGCGTTTTGTTTTGCTCAAACAAAACAAGCTACATACGTATATATATATATAAATTGGCTGGTTTTGAAATGGCCTCCTTTGTTCGAACAGCTGCAGGTGAAAGATAAAAAGCCAGCGATTATAATGAGAACATCGAATTTCAAAACAAGTGACGTCATAGCGCTGATTACGGTGCGCTGATGCGGTTGAAGCGGTGAGGGTAGGTCAGTTGTTTGTTCAGTTGCCTGCAGCTGGCTGCTCCAGTGGCAGTTATGTGTATTATAAATAATTTTTTAAGATCTGTGAAAGGCAGCAAATATTTAAAGCAGAAAAAAATGTCTGTGCAAACATAAATATTTTGCAGCTAAATTGTCTATTTTTATGGGATTTCCCACGAAAGCAATTATTTCTAAATTTGTATATTTTTCCACGCATTTCTATAATTTTGTGTTGATTCTCTTTTATGTATATGGTATGTATGCTTTTGTATTATGCCGAGTTTGCCTTAAGCAGCTTATTCCATTCTCTGTGCGCTTTGTGACGCATACACTTGTTTAAATATAGTATTTATGTATATGGTAAGTATAAATATATATGTATTTATAGATATGTCAGTGAATTCCTGGCCCAATTTTTGTTTATCCAGAACTGTTGTTTATTTGCTTACGCTCGTTGTTGCTGAACAATCTTCTGTTGGAGGTGTGTCGTATGCAATTCTGTAATTCCTCTGCTGTTGGTTGTTTTTGTCTTTACAATATGATACGATGCTGTGCCTCATTAGTCGAATTTTATTTTGGTTTATTTTTCATTACATAAAGAAAATACTTTTTGTACACGTCAGCTTTTGCTGCCATGGTGAAATAGATTGCCTGTCTATAATGCTTGCACCAAAATAAAAGTATATTTTTATATGTGTGAATCCAAAAAGAAAAACGTTTGTTTATTCCAATTGCTACTTGCTTGTTTATCCACTTATTTGTTGCGCCCGCTGGTGCTGGAAATTGCCGTCGATTAGCGGCTATATTTCATGGGAAAATATGCTTAATAATCTAGCTGCTGTGTTTGCGGGTGCTTATCGCTGAATTATGTTGTGCTAGGTCATTGTTTTTGAACGATTTAGTGAATTTATAATTTAGATTAATGAGAATTTAATTAAACAATGTATCTATATTAAATTTAAAGTAAATATTGGATAGTCGAAAAAGTCGTTTCGTGTTTTGTCAATAGATGTCGTTGCAGTCTTATATTTCCAGTGCTACCCATCACATTGTGTCAAACCATATATTGTTAGAAAGGTGAAATTTTAAAGTTTATTTTACCAAAGAAAAAAATTTAAATTCGGGGAAGTTGAAAAAGAGTTACAGCCGCTGAAAAAATTAGTGAAAATAATGAAGAAATTCGAAAAAGAAAATATATTTAAATTTTTTTTTATAAAAAAGGGGAAAATGCCACGCAAGCCACCAATGAAATTTGTGAAGTTTACGGAGGCGATGCTCTATCAGTTCGTGTAGCGCAACAATGGTTCCCTCGCTTCCGTTCTGGAAAGTTCGATGTGAAAGATGTACCTCGTTCTGGTCGATCTGTCGTTGAAAAAGTCGATGAAAGTATGGAAAAAAATGACCAAGACCGTCACATAAGCAGCCATGACATCGCTAGGGAACTTAACATTCATCATCAAACGGTTTGAACCACTCAAAAAGCTAGCTACAAAATGAAGCTCGATGGTTGGGTACCACATGAATTGTCTGTAAAAAATTGTATGGACTGAAGTAATATCTGCGATTCTTTGCCGAAACGAGATGAAATCGAAACATTTCTGAAGCGAATGGTAACAAGAGACGAAAAGTGGATCAAATACAACAATAATGCAAGAAAAAGATCATGGCCCAAGCGTGGTGAAGCTGAACAAATGGTCGCAAAGCCAGGATTAACGCTTCGAAAGATTATGCTGAGTGTTTGGTGCGATAGGAAAGAATTCATCCACTATGAGCTGTTGCAGCCTGGTCGAACGATGGATTCTACATTGTACCGACAACAACTGATGAGATTGAAGCAAGTAATCGGAAACACGGCCAGAACTGATCAACACAAAGGGCTTCGTCCTTCATCAGAACAACGCTAGACGCCACACATCTTTGATGACTTGGCAAAAACTAGGAGAGCTTTACTGCGATGTTTTGATGCACCCACCACATAGCCCTGACCTTGCACCATCGGACTACCATTTGTTTCGGTCAATGCAGAACTCTCTTAATGGAGTAAATTAGGCTTCAAGAGAAGCCTGTAAAAATTACTTGTCGCAGTTTTTCGCCGAGAAATCAGAAAAGTTTTACGCTGATGGAACAATGTCTCTAGCGGAGAAATGACAAAAAGTGATCGACCAACATATTTGGTTCATTAAAGTTCATTAAAAATATAAAAAAATAAGTTGAAGTTTGATTAGAAATACGAAAAGACTTTTTCGACTACCCAATATTAATATCTCTCCCATAATGTGTATGAAAGCGAGAAAGTTTTTAAAACATTTTGATTTCTAACAATTTCACTTAACTTTAAATATTTCTTTGTATAATCCATGTCTTGCGTAATTTCGCAACAACCACAGTTTGCAAATAAGGCAATTTTTATTCAAGGCCACAGAGTATCGCAAACAGAAATACCGTTAAAATGACCAAATTACTGCATGATTATATGCACATAATATTTGCATACATCCACACCCCCCTTTATGGCTAGGTAGTCATCTTCTCCTCATCAATCATGACATCAATCATACATATATATTTGCATTTCTTCGGCCTCACGTCATCCACCAACACATCAAATTGGCGAAGACAGACGAGTGTGGGAGTGTGGTAGTTTGAACAATAAACTATGGAGCGGCCATTATTTATATATCGACAATTTGCGCATCGCGTAACCACAATGTACGCTATGTACGTGTGTGTGCGCGCTCGTCAGTGTAATGCTCTACATCAATTTGCATGTCCTGCTGGTGGACAAAGGCGCAAAGCGCAACAATTTCGTTAAAAAACAGAAAGTTGAAAGCAGTTTCATAGGAATTGAGTTAATTTCACAACACGTCATATTCTGGAGTAGTTTTTGTCTACATAATTACATGTTTTGGTGCCTGTAAGATGTTTTATGTTTATTGCATTTAATTATTATTGAAAATTTTCTACGAAGACTTTTTCTTATATGTCTGTATATTACATATATATATTTTATTATTTTTTTTATTCCGCAGTTTTTGTTTTTTATACGAGCGCAGTATACAAATTACAGCAGTTTTATGTGTGCAGTAGTTGTATTCAATGAAAACTCGCTCGGTGGGTGTTCCAGACAATGTAGCTGTTGTTTGCGCGCTTTTCCTGCTATTGTACGCCCAGGAGACTGGCACGCCTGTGCAAATTTAGCTGTTGCTGTATAATTTGTTATTTAGATGAATAAAAATTAATATGTGTAAAGCAGTTACCGCAGCTGGCAAAAGAAGCGCCGCTGCCTGGGCATATGGCGGTGACTAACAGGAATAAGTTTCGATAAACATACATACATACATACATTTTTATTTTGCTTTTGCTTTTTCGAATTGAATTTTAGTTTTAATTTTGATTATAATTTTTATTTTTAGTTTCATTTTCATATTAATTCTAATTTTAAGATTTAATTTCAATTTTAATTTTGACTTTAACTTTAATTCTTCTTTTTTTTAATTATTTTTTTAAATTAAATTAAAATTATAATCATAGTTAACTTTAATTCCAACTTTTATTTTAATATTGATTTTATTTTTAGTTTTATTTAATTTTAATTTTAGTTTTAATTTTGATTTTAATTTTAACTTTAATTTTAATTTTTCATTTAATTTTGATTTTGCTTTTAATTCTAATTTTAATTTTTCTCTTTTCATCATTAATTTTTTAAATTTTAAATTAAATTAAAATTATAATTAAATGACTTTAATTTTAACTTCAATTTGCATTTTAGTTTTGATATTATTTTTAATTTAAATTTTAGTTTTCATTTTAAATATGGTTTTAATTCTATATTAATTTTAATTTAAATTTTTTTCATAAATTTTTTAAATTTTAAACTAAGTTAAAATTATAATTATAATTAATTAATTAATTTTAATTTCAACTTGTATTTTAATTTTTATTTTATTTTTACTTTCAATTTTAGTTTAAGTTTTAATTTTGATTTTAATTTTAATTTAAATTTCATCATTAATTTTAATTTTTATCTTTTTTCATAAAATTTTTAAAATTAAAATTAAATTTTAATTTCAAATTTGATTTTAATTATATCTATGTATATTTTAAATTTTTCTTTTTTTTATAATTTTTTTATTTGTATTTATGCGTACATAAATGAATAATTGTAACCTGATTTTAATTTCAATTTTAATTTGTATTTTAATTTTAATTATATTTTTAATTTTTAATTTTTTTTTACTATTTTATTAATTTTTATTTGCATTTATGCGTACCTAATTGAATACTTGTAACCTGCTGGGACGTCAGTGCGTATGCGGCTGCATAACACTTGCATACACAAATGTTACTCATACGTCCTGTGGCCTTAAGCGTAGTAGTTCAGAACCTTTACGTTGACATTAAACGTATATATGTATATTTATTTGAATTTTGCTCTTCCTCCCACTCACATCACCTTCACAAACTACAATTGTAGCTGCATTCACACCTTCAAATGCACAGTCACTCTCATTCTCTCTCGGTCCTTTTTGTGCTCACGCTCTCTTCATATGTACACTTGGCTCAGTATCCTGACCTAACCTTCTAACGTTGCATTTTAACCAGAAAATTACGTCGCAATTTCACGAAATGCATATAGAAATGGTGAACCGAAAGCCATCTTCGTTTCCTGTCCAACTGAATTTTGCCTTTCTGCTGACTTTTTAAAATCGGCTGTTGTCCTTGCGTAGCAGTCAGTTCACAGGCAACGTTTCGAGTGTAAAGTACAGCGGACCATAAGCTCAACTAATAGTTGGTGAGCAGCTGAAAGCACGCAAAGGACTTGAAATACAAAAAAAAAACGCAAAATTCATTCATATCAGCAAAGCTTGGCTGCAGTTGTTGTAGTTGGCACTTTAAACACAACAGCAACAACAACAACAACAGCTGCAAGAGCTTAAGCAGAGCAACAGACACTTCTCTACTCATATCTAGTAGTTCTGCACTGAAATAAGAAATCAGACAAACACAACAACAACAACTACAACAACGAGAGTGCACTACCGCCACATTCACTGTGCCAAGTCATCTCAACCCTCAAGCGGTTGGTCGAACGCCTTCACCGCCACAACCCCAGCCAACCTTCAGGCATCGGCTGCAACCACCGCAACCACCGCAAACAGCAACAACAATAGCAACAGCAACAGCAGCTGCTGCAGCGCATTTCACAATTCGTTCTCAGTTGATGTTGGTCGCTTGTATGGCGCAGTTAGTGGCTATCCGACTCTTCCTCACTCTGACACAAACGCCATCCGTCCGAGTGTCGGGCCAGTGCAAAGTGCGAAGTGCTTTCCAACGCTCGTCCAAGCACTTATTGCAGGCGCTAACGCTCTAATTTATTTGCGTTCTTGCGTGCGTTTTCTAGGTGAGTAGCACTTGAATTTGCAATTAAAATTGTGTGAAGAAACCAAAAAAAAAGTCGGTGTACTTTAAGTTTGTTCGTGTAATTAGTGAATTTTCACCGAGTAGTGCGTACTTGCGACCATATACGAGTATGCCCGTGTCACAGTGCTTGAATGAAAATTTTAGTTTTCACATTTCGGCTTCTCTACTTTTTCATTGAAATTTCGTTAATGACTTCAAGCGAAACGTGAAGGTTTAATTTGAATAATTTACTGCTATTTTAAGTGCTAGAGCAGAAAATGTGAGGTTGTAATATGGCTCATAAAATTCTGCGTGCGAGCATACTTTATAGAGGCAATCAAATTTGCACATCTATTTGCTGGGTGAAATGGTGTTTGCCTTGTTTTGTGTTAAATGCTGAATAGCTTTGGAAGAATAAAAGTTTCAGCTGAAATACAAAATATTTTTATTTAAGTTTGCTGACTGTATATCGGCGAATTAGTCCTTCAGTTTTTAAAATATCGATTTGAAACTAAGCACACTACGTTTTCTCTCCAAGAAGCTGCTCATTTGTCGGAACCGCCGATATCGGCCGACTATTACGTACAGCTGCTATATAAACTGACCGATCGAAATTAAGTTTTTGTATGGAAAGATTTTTTGTTTCAAAAGTTATTTTTATGAAAATCGGTATAGAATTTTGTCCATGGATGGTCAGATCGGACAACTGTAACATAGAGCTACCTTACAATTTGATCGATGAAAGTCTAGTTCTTGTATGACAAACTTTTTTATTTGAAGAGATATCTTCATGAAATTTGATGTACGTAATTGTCCAGGCCAACGCTACAATCTCCGCACACATTTGTTTATATCGAACTGCTATAGCATATAGCTGTCATACAAACTGACCGATTCAGATTAGGTCTTTGTATGCAAAACTTTTTTATATTACGAGATGTGTTCACGAAATTTTCAACAGATTATTTTCAAGAGTAGTGCTATAACCTGTGGAGATTTTATTTAGATCGGACTACTATAGCATAAAGCTGCCATACAAACTGACCAATCCAAAACAGATCTTTGTATGCAAAACTTTTTTATTTGAAGAGATATCTTCATGAAATTTGATATACATTTTTATCCAAGACAACGCTACATTCTCCGAACATATTTTGGAGATCGGAAAACTATAACATCTATCTGCTATACAAACTGACAATCAAAATCAAGATAGAGATATTTTTATACTCCTTAATGCTACAAAGAATGTACCTGCGAAGGGTATTAGTCCAAAATTGATTTCTCACAAAATAATTACATTATTTTCAGTATGAAGAAATGATGATGAAGGTGTATTCTAACAATATTTTTAATTAAAAAAAAAATAAGTTTAGCAATGCAATTACTAAAATATTAAATATTTGACAGTTTGAACCTGCTGTAAGTAATTTATATAAATTTTAAAAAGACAAAACCCTTTTCAACCTTAATACTAAATTTTATATTCAGCAAATTTTCTCCTATTCCTCTTATTCCTATATATTCCTATACTATTCCAAACTTATATTTACTCGCCTTGCTTATCCAATCCACAATCTTCCCAAAAACAGCAAAGCATTTCACAAATATCTAAACGTGATAATGCCCCACCCACAGCGCATCGTGACCGTAGTGTATTTGCCGTTTTATTGGAATACTTTGAGTCTTAAAAACACTTGAACAACTTCTAAGCTATTTATAAGTTCCTGTTCTTACGTGCTTCTATGCAGATTCTCGTTTTATCTGCACATTCTTCTATTTTTCTTCAACTATTTTCACTTGTGAATTGCATTTAGTTCCCTTTCTCTCTTTGGCAGTTGAAATACCGCTGCTATTATTTATGCATTTGTCCCTTCTGTTGTACTCGTAGATTTCTTTATTCTATTTCGTTTTTACCGCACTCTCGTTCAAGGTTTCCGCACAGGTGACAAATGTATTAATTCAAACAAGTGCACTTGTCTTACACCGACATGCCCACAAATGCATTCAGTTATGAATATGTATGTAATAAAAATAGTCATCGCTTTGATCTTTGTAAAATTCCTAAGAATATGCGCATAAATTCATACAATGGAAAATCATTCACAATACAATGTAAATAAATACTTGAAGAGGTAATGAGTGCTAATAAATCGCAAAAGCTACACTCAAAGAAATAGAAAATATTTTTGCGTATTTTATTTATTTTTTTCTGCCCAACTAAGCCAGCGATGTTGAATTCATAAAATAAAAATATTGCAAATGGAACTTTTTTTGGTAATTTTGGTAGCGCTACACCTGCTTCTGGTATAAACAACGTGGTACACCCGGTCGTATGAGTAACCCATTTACTTATTAGCCTACAGCGCAACTCAAATTAAATTTTTTTTACGAAAAAATTTTTATTAAAACATTTTACAGCTCTTTCAAATTTTATATAAGCAATTATACTTATTATTGTTTAGCAAAATACTATTAACGATTTTTTAAAAGTAAATATTGAATATTAAGCGTAAGGGGTGTCTATGCCAATAAAGAAGAAGATGTAATATTTTTTAAATGTTATGTATTTATTGTTGGTAATTGTGTTTATCCATCACTTTGTATTTTACAAAGCTAATTTTCCAATTTTTTTCCATATTTTTTTCTTTTATTTTAAAATGTATGGCAACACTACTAAAATATATTTCTATAACAATTTTTTTTGCAAATATAACACATTGTACACTATTTTCATACAAAACTTAAAAGTTTTTTAAATTTTGTTTAATGTTTTTACCAGGGGGCAACTCTGTACAAAAAAATTTTGCTGTAGATAATCTTCTTAATGAGTACACGTTCACAAAAAGGATTTTTATATAGAAAATATTAAATCAAATCAAATTTTTCATTTCTTCATAAAAATTTTTTTCTAAATATGTGGTAACACTACTCAAAAGTATTTTTATAACGATATCTTTTGCAAATATACTCTACTTAGCGCTACTATCATATAAATTTTTCTAAAATATTTTTAATTTTGTTAATTATTTTACTAGGGTGGCAACTCTGTTGTGAATATTCGTTTGCAAAGAGGATTGTTATATAGAAAATATAAATAAAAAAAATTTTTCTTTTCTCGAATACATTTTTTGTCAGAAATATATGGTGACACCACTAAAAAATTTTTCTCCATAAATATTTTTGTTGTTAATATATTCTATTTTGAACAATTAGAATATTCGTTTACTTAAAATGTAATACATTTTGTTAATGTTTTCACCAGGGTGGCAACTCTCTTCAAAAATTTTTCGCTATAGTTAACTTTCCTAATCGATAGTCGTTCACAAAAAGGATTCTTATATTGCAAAAATAAACAAATTTCACAATTTTCTTTTCTCCAATACAATTTTTTTCGCTGTAGTTAACCTTCTTAATCACTACAAGTTCACAAAAAGGATTTTTATATAGAAAATATTAACAAATCAAATTTTTCATTTCTTCAAAGAAATTTTTTCTCAAATATGTGGTAATACTACTCAAAAATATTTCTATAACAATATTTTTTGCAAATATATATTATTTTGCATTATTAGCATACAAGTCTAATAAAATGTTTTAAATTTTGTTAAGTTGCCACTCTCTTCAAAAGATTTTTGCTGTAGTTAACTTTCTGAATCACACTCGTTCACAAAAGGCATTGTTATATAGCAAATATATACAAACCAAATTTTTATTATTGTTTTTCAGTACAAATATTATTTTCCCCTAGAAATTGTAAGTTTGAAAATATACGGCAACGCTACTGAAAAAAATTATGCAGCAATATTTTTTGCAAATATAATTCACTATACACCATTAGCATATAGGTATAATACAATAATTTCCATTTTCATAACTTTTTTATCAATGTGGTAACTCTGCAGCAAAATATTTCTGTATTTAAAAAAAGAATAAGGTTAAAATAATAATAAAACGTTATTAAAACGATAAAAGTCGCTTAAAATGTCTCCAACCAAGCTTCATAAATAAATTCGAGTCGAAAAAGTCTTTTCGTATTTTGTCAATAGATGTCGTTGCAGTCGTATATCTCCAGTGCTACCAACCACATTGTGTTACACTATATAATATTGGAAAGGTGAGATTTTAAGCTAACCAAAAAAAATTAAATTCGGGAAAGTTGAAAAAAATGGAATTGAATGAAAAATTGTAAAAAGTGGTCGACCAAAGTGGTACATATAATATTTCAACTGTTATTCGCAGTTATTAACGGTACTGCAACCGTCCATTGTATGGACATATATTCACACCTCACAGCGCAATAAAGACCTATACAATACACCGTAGCTTGCGCCCATTTCGCTGACGACCTTAAGCGGTTTTTCGCACAGATTAAACGAGGAAAAGGGCAGCAACTACAATTTTTGCAAAAGCGCAGGCATTTCTGTTGGCATTTTTTCATTTACTGCATTTTTTTGTACTATTTTTGTATATCATTCGTATGAATTTGTGTCAGTGTCATATGACGGTACTTTTGCGGACTATGACAAGCCATAAAAAGGACGAAGAATTCAATCAGCGACGCTGTTTCTTGCCTGTGGTTGTACCATAGTTTCTACTTAAGTGCAGTTTGTGTTGTTGTTCTCAGAACAAAAAAGTAAAAAGAAGAGACACGAAAAGAACGAGCAATCGTAGCAAAAAGACAAGGCTTAGTTTGAGCATGTCGACAAATGCCGTTGTCTGTGCACATATTTTTAGCCCATACTTATAAGTCGAGTGTCTGCAAATCGATAGTTATGATAAGCCATGACCGAGCGAAGCAGTCAAGTTTCAACCATTGGGTAGTAACGAATGTGCTAGTCAATTGGGACAAAGCTCTATCACATGTGATGAGCTTACTCAGCATATGTTGCCTAATAAACATACATACTGTTTATTCATGAAAAAATTGTGCTATTTGCTTTTATTTTTGAAAGAGTTCGCATACTTTTTTCGATAAACTCGAGTCTATTGCTTTTTTTGGTAAGCATTAAACACTATTCATAATTGTTGAGTTTATTAGTATCCAAACTTCTATTTTTTGTCATTATAATGTTTAACATTAAACACGAGTTTATTGATACTATTAGTGATTAACATTAAAAACTACTCATAAATGCAGAATTAAACTTTTATTGTGGTGTTTAACAGTAAACTCGAGTTAATTAATTTTTCACATAAAATACTTTGCCTATGTTTGTCAATAAACTCGAGTTCAGCATAAAGTATATAAAGTTAAACTCGAGTTCATTGTCTGAGTTAGCATTCCACAATAAATTCGAGTTTATTGGTCATCATTTTAGTGTTTAATGTTAAATACCACTCATAAACACCAAGTTTGTCTTCAAAAACTAAACAATAGTCATAAATGCGGAGTTAGCGTTTCACATTAAACTCGGTTTATTGGTAATTTTAGTGTTTAATGTTAAACACCACTCATAAACACCAAGTTTGTCATCAAAAAATAAACACTACTCCTAAATGCTGAGTTAGTGTTCCACAATAAACTCGAGTTTAATGTTAATTTTAGTGTTTAACATTGAAAACCACTCATATCAACAAAGTTTATTGTTAAAAAATAAGTCTTGTGCAAATAATTAATAATTCAACATATGTTTAGTTCTCCAGCGTTTTCTAAACTAATTTTCTAAGATCATGTGCTAACCGTCTCATCATTATATAACATCATTCATTTTGACGCTTGCTCAGTCTAGTAGACTGACCACCTGATGCGTCTCAATAAGTATTCTAATAGAATTTTCACACGTCGCGACGTAACCTTGAGACACCCGTCGTCACTTGTTATTAGGAAAAGTACTGAACACAAGAATGCTGTGCATTAAATATCACATTTGAAAGCCTTAAAATAGTTTTTTTAGATTCTTCACATGCAACTGTCATATAACAGTTTATTATTAAAATTTATGACAGAAATGATTTTATTGCGTTATTGCTCAAGACGCGCAGTTCTCATTTAGCATATAACTGTAAATGTGTATGCGGTCGGTTGTGATGTGGTCGTACTTCAGCACTTGCCTATGCCCATATTTCCATTTCTCTACAAATCAGTGCAATAAATTCATTTACAACTCGCACACCCGCCATATGCTGCCAATGAATTAGCCAAGTGAAAGCTGACTGAAAGCACTGGTGCGTCACACATAAATATGGTGGTGGTTGGCAATTCCTAGTGTGCAGTGTGTCAGTGTGGTTGACGGCAACCGAATCCTTTCTCGACATTGCACTGCTGATCTAGAGAGGAAATCAAGCGTCAATTTCATAGCGTAGCGCTTTGTTGTTGCGGCGCTTGGGGCTGTGTCAGTTGGCACTTCAGACTTGGTGCAGCTTTATAAGCGAATATTTATAGTTATGCATGTGCTACCATTTATACATACATATATGTTAGTATGTGTATGTGTATTTGCTACTAAAGTAGTTTCATACGCTCTGTCAACACTCGCTTGGCAGCTGCAACAGTTGTTTTTGACACAGAAATTTTCTTCGCTGCCACACAAATATACGCCATTGTTGTTGGCCATTGTTCGTATTTATGCGTATAAATATCGTTATCAACAATGCAACCCTGTATGAAAGAGTTGGGAGGATTATTTTAAATAGTCTTTAAATCAATTATGATAAACAGTTAATGGTGATCATAACTTGATCTAATGTGAAACTCCATAGACCTGTACCACTTCATAAAACTTGAATAATTAACTATACCACATAATATTGTTATCAGATTCCACGAATCTGTATCAAATGCTCCCTCCAAGTTATAGCGTTGCTTTTGTGACTTCATCAGAGCTTAGCTTCGATGGTTGATCCTTAAGATGGGGTTCGCACTTCGACTACTATGTGCAGTTCCTCTCTTGATGTGCAGCTTTTCGTGAAGCCATAAAACGTATAACCCCTGTATCCGATCTTAAAAGTCTACAAAGCGTTTTGAGGTCAATACCAATTTGCTTAGGCGTTTAATTTCAAGTACCAACAGCTTTGTGAAATATCTAAAAGTGATGAAGAGCTTCAACCCAAACAATCACGAAGAACGGGTTGAAATGTTTCCGTCTCGTCTTCTTCAACACAGGTCTGCAGTTGGCATTCGGTAAGATTCTAAACGCTTACAGCGTAGGCGTCGATAGAACCGCCACAACTAGGGAAAGGCCAAACTAAGGATACAGAGCTCACTGGATCCTTTGCGATCGAACTTAGGCCGAAGTAACTTGGGACAGCGCAAGAAGCGATGAGAGTACAACTATCCAGCAGTAGAACGCACCAATCCGGTCTCCGGATGAAAGTGGTTCTAGGATGCCTTTCCATGCCACCTCGTCAACTTTGCAATTACCTGTCATTCCGCTATAGTCTGGCTCCTGACAGTGGATCAATGCCATTGAGAACGAGTGTAGAGGTTCTTTAACCGGCCTTGAATGCACGGTTAGTGAGTCAAAGAGGCATTTCTAAGGTTTCTATTTCGTTATCTATTAGGATCTCTCTTTGGATCTTGAAAAGTTCTCGGCCTTAGTTCGGGCTTACAGATTTCTCTAAGAACGTCAATAAATTAATTACTATGTAAGGAATGGCAGTTGGCTTACGCCGATGATATTGATATCATTGGCCTCAACAACCGCGCCGTTAGTTCTGCTCTCTCCAGATTGGTTAGAGAAGCAAAGCAAATGGGTCTGGTAGTGAACGAGGGCAAACGAAATATCTCCCATCATCAAACAAACAGTCGTCGCTTTCGGGACTTGGCTCCCATGTTACTGTTGACAGTCATAACTTCGATGTTGTTGATAATTTTGTGTATCTTAGAACCAGCATTAACACCACCAAAAACGTCAGTCTCGAAATCCAACGCAGTATATCTCTTTCCAACTGGTGCTAGTTCCTAGTAAAGTCCTCTCTTGACGAACAAAGACCAAACTCATCAGACATGGACGATGACAACATCTGTTACGAGCTTTCGAGTGAAAGGTTCGGTGGAAGATTTATAGTTCTTTGGCATTCGCCGTTGCCGCAGTCGATAGAACGATGAGCTGTGTGATGATATTGACATAGTTCAGCGACTTAAGAGACAACGGGTGCGCTGGCTAGGTCATGTCGTCCGAATGGATGAAAACACTGCCAGCTCTGAAAGCATTCCAAGCAGTACCCGCCGGGGGAAGCAGAGGAAAACCTGCACTCCGTTGGAAAGACCAGAGGGAGAAGGGCCTGGATTTACTTGGAAACTCTAATTGGCGTCAACAGTGAAAAGGTAGAACGACTAGAAGTTTTTCTATAATGAAAATACTGACCCTGAATTTTCCCGCAAATTAAGCACATCGCCAAAGGACGTTCGAAATCAACTTTCCTTCTTGTCAACTGTATCCCAAACCGACACTGATGTTAAATATTTTAAATTTATCTCGCTCAAACCCGAAAAATATATTAATATTATAGCTCGAACTCTCATCTTTAGTTACATCCAGAATCCCTTCGATTATATGTATGTTACGTTCCGAGAGACCATTTAGCCAAAACAATCCCACTATTCTCGGCCATTTCGCACATAATTTCTTACAATCCTTCTATATACCCGATACATACAAAGATGTGCACTGAGGCAAATAAATAAAAGTGAAAAGTGAAAAACTACTCAGCTCGCACACCGTCAGTGTGCCAATTCTCGCTCATGCTGCCTGCCCTAACTCAGTTCACCCAAACCAACACAATTACATGAACACAAAATGTACCTATGTAGGTATGTACATAGCGCCCGGCTCTTGAAAATAGTGCAAAATTGATGCCAATTGACATTAATTATAAGGAACTGAGTGAGCCGAGTTATTAAACATTCGCCAGTTGTGTAACCGACAGCTGAGCTGGACATTGCCCATCAAGTGTTTCTAAATGTAGGTGCGCCTGTGAGTGGTGTGTGTTCACGGTATAGGCGGCTCTATGATTGACTTGTATTTCAAGCACCTTTATTGCCGGCATTTCGCTTCATATTGCTCAATTGCGTATTTATTTTGCTTTGATTTCCCCCCGTCCACACGTTCTCTATGTGCAGTTGTTTGCCCGGCGTTGGTATCCAATTTCTTCGTTGCCTTGCAGCAAGTTGAACTCACGTGCCTGTTACACATTAGGTTGAATATACTTTGCCCCGGGTGTATTTATACTATATACGGAGCTTTGTTACATATTTTTATTGTGTTTTAATTGTGTAGTTGTTTTCCTTTTATGGCTTGATGAATATGTAAGCAATAAATAAATAAAATATCACTTTGAACAACTGCTTTGTCGGTAAGACGATATCTCAGAACAGACCCCATCAAATGGATACTCTTCACTTATTTAGAACTAGTGTGTGTCTCCATATATTACTTTGACACTAGAGTTTGCTTAATTAAACTTAAATAGATAAAATTTGATAATTTAAAGATACGTTGGTCGAAGTGATTAAACTGAGCAGCTACAATTTAGGAGCCTGTAACTCAAAAACGGTTTGAGACATCGATGTAAAGTTTTTGTTTGTTATTTTTAAAGGTGTTACCTATTGAAATATGAAAAAATCGATTTTTTTCATTTCACGTTAAGTATGCTGTTTTTCTTCAATGTAAAAATCAATTTCAGAAAATTTTGTCATCCTTAACTTCCTACACATGATTTTTTCCGGCGATAAATTGACATGCATTTATTTTTAAAGGGTTACATGGGTTTACGGGTTTGAAAAAATCGAATCTTATCGAAATCTCTAGAATATTGTCCTAAATTTTCAAGTTGATCGGCGTAATAGTTCCGGAGATACCGCCTTGAGAACTTGGGTCCCATTTTTATTATATTTTTCGAAACTGTGTTTTTGATGTCAATTGGCAAGATTTCTCGAGAAGCACTCAAGCGAGCTTCATGAAATTTTACACAGGCCTTTGTGATACAATTCTTAATTTTCTTCCAGAATTCTGAAGGATTTTTTTCGATTACAATTATTTGAAAAACAAATGTCTTGAAATTTTCACTGAAAATTTAAATTTTTTTGTAAAAATGTCTGCCAAAAATCCACAATTTTTATTGTTCTTTTTCATTTGTTCAAGTTCTAAGTTAAGATTTTTATCTAAAACACGTATTTTTCACTTTAGAAGATCCTGTAAGGAGCTACCTGCCAACGCGGGCGCATCTTTTTTCCGAGGGGTCATCAGAAAAAGCGTCGCAAATTTAAAATATTTTTTTTCCAAAAATTTCAGAATTTCTTTGTTAATAGAATAATAAAAAATTCTAATAAAAGACTTTATATTTTATATGAAAAAAAAATTTTTTTTAAATGTCGTTTTTAGCTAATGGGTTACATGGGTTTCCTCAGGTAAAAACCCCTTAAGATTTTTCTTGCGAATGGAGAGTATTTTCAGACATCTGCTTATCCAAACAATAGTCAATACATATGTATGCATTTATATATTGTATACATTCAAGTGACTTTACAATTGAAATATTATTAACTTGAATGTGAAATTCAATTCGCCTTATTTTCATTTGTTTGGTCTCGTGCGATTCTCGAATGTTCTCGGCTGTTGTACAAACAAAGATATAATGTATAAAAGCTTGAACATTGAAATTAAACAAAATAAAGTTTAACGTGATCTACCGTATTTATTGCTTCGATTGTTTGTATATATATATTGAATCATCAATAAATATAAATTGAATAATCATACTTTTTCTTCTTATCTTAAGCTGAAAGCTACGTCAAAAAAATGTTTTTCGCTAAGTTGGTAGGACTGTCCTTAATTAATATGCCAAATATGAGCGCGATCTGTCAACTAGTTTATTTACAGCAGCTACTTAAGTTGGTACAACTCAGTAGTGTGTTGCGATTTTTACAATGGATAAAAATATTGAACAAAGAATTTGTCTTAAAAATTGTATTTCTAACCAAGTTTCATGTGTGGAATCGTTGCGAAGGTTGGAAAAAGCTTACGGTGATTCAGTTTTATCAAAAACACAACCCTACAAGAGGTAAAAACCCTTCAAAGATGGTCGAAAAATCGTTGAAGACATGCCTCTCTCAAGACAATCTTCGACCTCTTCAACTGAAGTTTATTGAATATTAAAAAGTAAAGGATGTAGTGGTTGAAAATCGTCATGCAACTGTTAGAGGGATGCCAAGAGAGCTCGACATCTCTCGCGAGTCCGTTCGAATAATTTTGTTGGATGTTTTGGGTATAAAGCTCGTTCAATAGAAAGTCCTATTTGGAGATAATAAGATGTTTTCGTGAGAACATCGTTTAAAAACGTGGAAGAACAATTCATGGATTTTACACGAGGATAATGCACCGTCGGATCGAGCCCCGATTACGACCGAATTTAAAGCCAAAAGCGCAGTGAATACCATCGATCCACCACCGTATTCACCAGTTTTAGTTCGGTGAGGTTTTTTCTTGTTCCCCAAACTGAAATTGCCGCTCCGTGAGACCCCTTTTCAGTCTATCGAAGAGATAAAACAAAAGTCGTTGAAGGGGATAAAGTTCTTATGGAAAGTGTTTCGAGGACAGAAAAAATCGTTGGCATAAGCGTATTACATCTGGAGGGGATTACTTTGAAGGTTGCAAGAGCGATAATGTTCGGTTGTACCCGAACTTAGCTTTTACTTATTTGTTATAGTTTTTCTATGGCAGCTATTGAAATTCCTTTGCTTTCTATACAAATAAACGCCCATATTACATACATACATAGGTATAAGCGCACTATATTTTACGCGAATCTGAAATATGATACTGCCGTATAAATAAATTGCTAGCAATTGACACTGACAAGTGCACAAACAAAGATGGTTTTATTAACTCACCGCCAGTGGAATTGTTCTGGCGATACGCTTTGTATATTTTCTATATTTATAATTGTACATACGTATTTACAAATACCGAAGAATAATAAAAAATAAATAATATATCGAAGTCTGATTTGTTTACCTTATTTGTTATATAATTGTTGGAATTGCTTGAAATTTCCGAAACAATAAATTTTATTTTCCTTATTTATTATTTTATTGCAGCTACGTGTAGAAGAAAATATAGCAAGGCGTCATCAAAAAAGCCGTAAACTCATAAAAATTGTGAAATCACAACAAAAAGTAAAGACGAACGAAAATCGCCGATAAAGCAAATTTTTAGTGAAATCAACAATTAAACGATTAAGCAGGAAAACGAAATAACATAAAAATTGTTTCAGCGATTTATTACAAAAAAAAGACAACGAAAATAAATAAAAGTCAGCAGTATACTCAACAACAACGCGAGTATTTCGGTTATCGCAAATTCGCTGCGTCAGTTAGCCGGCAATTCGCGTATTTCTCATGCAAGTTTCGCATTGCATTTCGGCCCTGCAACACACCCATCAAACGGACCAATCAGCTTTACCAATAGCTTGTGGCATGACGGTGTAAGAGCAGCATAAAACAACGCGAGCGCCAGCGAGAGTTAGAGAGCACATGGTTCAGAGCAAAAGCTATCAACGTGGTAAGTAACGAAATTGACTTCGACACTATAACCCCGTTCATAGAACATTCTAGAAATTTGCGGCACAATTAAAAAAAAATATGTATGCACATAACATATCAATTCAGAAAGCAACAAACGGCCTTGCAACATAACGGGACCACGCATAAAATTGCTCAGTAAAGCACGCGCAGCGACACTGAGAGCATAGCTGACACAAGCGAGCATAAAAGAGCGCTTACTTTTGCATGTCGAATATGCTTGCTGAAAGGGAGTGTGCTCATGTCGAGGAGGTGGTTATATATGTTGCTCACACCCATTTACATACATATTTATGTATATAAGTAGTATTTACTTGTGTTGATTTTGTTGTTGCCACAGATTGTACATTCATAACTTCACTGAAGTGGCGAGATCCCTACAACAACTCATTCATAGCACATCTATGTATATATGTATGGACTCTGTGCCACTTAAGCGTATCTATGTCTGTTTGAATTTATTTGGAAATTTTCCATTGCTTTTTTGAGGGAGTGGTGTGAGCGTGGAGAGCATTGCACGCTTACTCATCGCTTTACGCGCGCTAAAACAAAAAGAAAACATATATAGCAGCATAAACTCCAATAGTAACTGCATTAAGTTTAGTGTTGCCACATCAAATAACTGTGTATACTGGTCTACTTTTATATGGTTCCTCCGTCTTTGAGATATCGATCTGAAATTGTGCAAACGTGCTTTTCTTCCCAATTAGCTGTCGGAATCTTCGATATCGGACCACTATATGATCGAACAAAATCGAATAAAGGGAATTTTTATATTTGGCGAGTTATCTTCAAGAAATTATGCTGAGAGGAGTTTTATTATCATTCTTCTTTAATTTTTGGTAGATCTTCCGAGCTTATTTCTGTTTATTCATTCTGGACACTTCTAAAATTAGTTCCGCGGGTCCAAAAAATGGAAATTTCGTCTTGCTGAAAACATACTCAGGAAGTTTAAAATCGTTTGCAGATGTATGATAGTTATTACAAGCATCGTTTAGTATAATTTTAAGAAAAATATTCTATGAATAACCCTTAAAGTTTCGCTAGAAGTCTCTCAAGTCGCGGCAGAATGGATGTAAGTTTATTAACCCAGAAATATACTTAAAAAAGAATTGATGTTTCATAAGTTATTATACATTTTCATTGGATATGGAGTTTTGATCATATAAATCCGCGTTGGACAAAATTTGCATGAACCAGTGGACTACAATGTTATCGATTCTAAATATAATCGAACTAATTTATTGAACACCTATCTCTAATCCACCCTTTAAGCCAACAAATCACTGCTTAATTCCTAAAGAGACCTACAATAGATTTCTCTAAAAGTTCCTTAGCTTTTAACGTCCATTGATAAATCTAATCGAAACTTAGAGAGTTGTACTGTGTGTACATTTTCGCTTTCAATCCCCACCTCCTCTCATAAACGTACGCCAACGATTTTTCCAGTCCTCGAAATTCTTTCCCTCTCAGCAATTCTTTTTATAAGAACTTTTTAGAGATGGCTTTCAGCTCCTTCGGGGAATTTTGTTTTATCTCTTCGGTAGACTGAAAATGGGTTCCACGGAGCGACAATTTCAGTTTGGGGAACAAGAAAAAATCACCCGGAGCCAAATCTGGTGAATATGGTGGTATATCGATGGTATTAATAGCGTGTTTGGCTTTCAATTCGGTCACAATCTTGGCTCGATGCGATGGTGCATTATCATAAAGTAAAATGCTTGAATTCTTCTTCCACAATTTCGGTCGTTTTCGACGGTGTTCTCATGCAAACGCCTCAATACTGCCAAATAAAACTACTTATTGACCGGCTGTCTCTCCGGAACAAATTCATGATGTACCAAACCACGAATATCGAAAAAAACGCAATGAACATCATCTTGATTTTTGAGCGGCTTTGGCGAGTTTTTTTCGGTTTCTGTTCGTTTGCTTCCCTCCGTTCCTAAGATTGTTGACTTGTTGGCATGTCAAACTCAGAAACCCATGTCTCATCGGTAGTTGTAATGTTCTCCATGAGTATGGGATCTAAAGAGAGCTGTTTACGGTACTCTTTTTGAAAGAAATTCAGTTTTATCGGGACGAGTTGAGGAAGAAAGCGTTTCATACACAAAATATCCACCAAAATCATTTGAACGGCCAAAATCATCAATACGGCAACAATGTGACATGGTGCACATGTCGCTGAAAATCACGAACCACCAACGAATGCGAGTAGTAGAGCGCAAAATGGCAACGTGCAAAACGTGAGAGAAACGTGAGTAAACAACCTAGAGTAGTAGCGCTACGCTAACAGCCGGCTGTGCAGTCAAGCGACCCCACAGGGCCATAGTACAACATTTACATGCTGCCGCCATCATCGCCCAACAAGCCGAGTAGCATTGCCACCTCTTCTTACAACAAAAATTTGCTTGTTGATGAGACTTTGGTCTCTGCGTTGCTTGGTTGATTGGCTGGCGCGCTCCCACTGTTGCCGCTCGCTTGGCTTTCGATTGCTCGTGTCAGCGGCAGATAGAAATTGCGTCTTTCGCATGACACAACGTGAATCGGACGGCGACTACACGCGTGGTGTAACAAACAGTGCTCTAGTAGTGAATATAGCATATTTTCCAATTGTGTGTGCGTTTCTATTTTCTGGTTTAACTAATTGAAGCAGAAAGCCGCAGTGCACACAAACACATATACATACACTCACACATATCAACTAACGTGTGCATTGCGACATACATACATACATGTGGCCAACTTGTGCTCGTGGTAAGTGTGCGGGGGGCGTAGAAGAGATAATAAGTGTAACCAGTATTTTGGTGTGCGGACAGGCGTGGGTGGGGGCCGCTGCTAATTTTAGTGTAACAATTTTAGTTTAAGCAATATATTTATAAATGAAAGTGTTGGCAAAAACTTGCAAGTTGCAACTGGCGGCTGGAAATGCTTTGTGAAACACGAAAAGACAGCAGGCAAAGTTTGCGGCGAATAAAGTGTGCTAAATCTCTCATTGGACACAGCGCGGTTTATTGATTTTTGACTGTAGTGAGAAGATGTGAAAACTTATTTTTGTAAATTACATTGCAGATTTTAAGATTTTTGTGTAATGTAGTTTAATGAACCCTCGTAAATTCTTTGAAAAACATTTTTGGATTTTTTGATTAGAAATTTAGTTTTAGTAAATATTTTTTTTTTTTATGTGAATACCCTAAAAATTGCATACTGATATATATTATGATATGTTATGGAGCGAAAAAAAAATTAAAATATATTTTCAAGGCTTTAAATCCGACTTTTTCCAATAAAAATTGTAATTTATTTTAATAAAATCTTTAAAAAGTGCTCTAGTATGCATTTTCTGTAAAAATATGTGTTTGATTCGCATTTCTCGAAGTCTGAAAAGAGTGAATTGATGATAAAAATATTTTATTTTATTATATGAAAATTCAGTTTTCAAGTCTTCAACCGCAATCTCTACCTTCTTCGATATCCAAACAGATTGTCAAAGATTTCATCAATATTTTTAAAATTTTCTGTTCAGAAAAATAATTGTGCTTCACCAATATGTGAGTCTGAATCCAAATTTAAATAATTTGTGGTGAAAAAAAATATTCTGAGCCACAAATATTCAGTACGAACAATTTATTCAGAGCTTCAGTTTGAACAACTTTTTGCACTTAACTGTTTTTGAGATATTTGAGCCCTTATCTGAAATCAGGCTTCAAAAATTCTAAAACCTTAGATCCGAAGAATGTATGTACATATGTAGGGATTGCCATTAAACTGCAGAGCTGATTTTTGACAAAACGTCTTATTAAATATCAAAAATTTATTTATCGTTAAGAGAAATTATCTTAAATTTTTTTTTTCGACTTTCTAATTTGGAAAACTACTATATTACTTGAAATCTTTTACTATTTTGTAAACAAAAGTATATTTCGTCACATAAAATTCAAAACAACGTAACCTTTCATACGTTTACAGGCGAAGGAAAAACGATGTAATAGAAACCACTCATATTGAAACTAAATTTGTGTTTTGGTTATAATTTGGCTATGTATTGGTTATACATTTGTTATATATTACTTATATATTGGTTATAAATTTGGTATATATTAGTTATTTTTGTCAGCGGAAGGTTAATATTTTATATTTTATATTGCATATACATATATAATATGATGTAGTAAATCGTGGGCAATAAAAATCTCAATTTCGACTTTTTTGATGATACGTAGCTTTGCGTTGATTACTTATATTTGAGTATTAAAAAGTATATTAATATATAAAATTTATTTAGGATACGAAAAGCTTTTTAAAAAACATTTTTAGGGCAAGTGAATGCTGGTTAAACTATATATATAACTACTTACATAGTATAGAACATAATTGTAATAAAATCGGCTGAAACAGTTTTAGCAAAAGTAAATGAAAACTCGAAAAAATGTTAACTTAGTTGCACTGCAGCAATAGTACCCTTTACAGGTGTATTTTTATGGCATAAAAGGGTTTAAAAAGATCTTAATCTTGTTTTTGATCGGTCAGTTTATATGACAGCTTTATGTTATAGTGGTCCGATCTGAACAATTTCTTCAGAGATTGCATAATTGCCTTAGGTAATAATCCGTACCAAATTTTTTGAAGATAACTCGTCAAATGAAAAGGCTTTCCATACAAACACCTGATTCCGATCGCTCAGTTTGTATGGCAGCTATATGCTATAACGATCCGATCTGAATAATATCTTCGAACATTGTATCGTTGGTTCAGATAATACTCCATGCCAAATTTCGTGAATATATCTTGTCAATTAAAAAAGTTTTCTATACAAGGACTTGATTGTGATTAGTCAGTTTATATGACAGCTATATATTATAGTAGTCCAATATCCAAGTTTCCGACAAATGAGCACCTTGTTAGGCAGAAAAAGATGTATACAAAATTTCAGATTGTTATCTCAAAAATGAGGGTATAGTTTGTCTATTTACATATAGTCGGATACCCGGCTTAATCGAACGCTTATCATTTATATATATGTATATATTTTTGTTTTATTAGAAACTCCGACGCTTCTTTGTGGGTGTTTCAAACTTCGTGGCATACATAAAGTACTCTGTTCAGGCTATAAATATAATTTGTATAAAAAAATTCCATTCGCTTAACCTTGAAAATCGTACCACTGTGCGCGGTAATGAAATGATAAATATCAAAAAACACCACTTCGCTTTAATATTACAAACAGTTTGATTTACAAATCATTCTTCGTTTCATACTTCCAACATACTTTCTAATTTTAGACTCAGTCTTCTAACCAACTTAAGCTTTCAAATAAATTGTGTTGCCAGCGCGCTGACTTAATTAATTATGAAGTCCAAGCCATAAAACTCGTTTTGTTATGTAAAATAAATATAAATATTCATATGTACATATGTATATATTTACGAAACACTTATGTAGCATATATTCTTTTCAATCTTACAGATAACGGAACTTCCGAACAAAGTGCCAATAAGAGTCATTGAGCTTGTTGCCGCATAGTCTGCGTTGAAAAACTCAACAAAAAGTGACTGAAAAGTATTCTATTAATTCAAGTAGAGCAAACAAACAACAGAGAAAAAAGCTACCAAGTGCCAAAATCGCGCACATGAAACTTTAAACAATCGTACCCAGCCTTTGGTGGACTTCGTGCCACGTTACTAAGCAGCCGCCGCATTGTGTGTGTAAAACCGAGAATTTGAAAAACTTTTTAGTATGTGTGTAAAAAACTGTTGTAAAGTAGCGTAAATACACGCCACTAACGTCAGGAGACACCCACACAGACACACACACACCCCCACACCGCACACAACAAACCCCCCATGCTAAGATATCGGCTGGTGTCGACACATTTCCTCAAACAGCCGTAGATTGTTTTCCGCCGCCGAGCCAGCCAAGCAGAGACGAGTCCAGCCGAGTCGCGTCAACGAGCGCGAAACGAGTGCATCACCAACAATACACACCAACAAATACATAACGGAGTGAAAGAACAATCATAACTACAACAAACACGAACACACATAGACACATACATACAAACACATCGAATATACCTGGTACACATTGAAGAACACGTCGTAGGCTAGTACGCGGAGCCCGATAGTGCGTGTGCGTGACTAGTGCGGTGCATGAGGGAGCGAATAGTGGGAGCAAGCAGCAGCAATACGCCTGCGTTCACGCCAAGAGCACGAGAGAGAGAGTGAGAGAGAAGCGTAGCAACGTAGTTTTCAAGCGTTTAGTAGGCGCAACGCCTGAGAGCCTAAAAGCCGACTATAGCAGATATAGAAAAATAGAAAAGTGAAAAACAAAAGCGCCGTTAGCAGCACGCTGTGGGCGTATAGTTGTGCCACTTTTCTGTGGAAATTCGCCAGTTGCGTTTGGCGATCGCCGGCAAATAGTAGTCGAGCTTTATATTGCATTTGTCGAATTGCACATCTGGATAATACCGCGACTATTCGGATAAGCAAACACTTCGAAGCAACTTGAATTACGTCGCCATTGACTGCGTCGAGCATAATCATCAACGGCGCTGACGACAACACCCACGGTTCGGGTGCAACACACACAGTCGTTTAATCAATAAAACGCAATACCGTTAGCGGTAAGCTAGACATTTCGACTAGCAGCACTTAGCTGATAACAACCCCGTATCGTTACGATTTCCAAGCGGTTAGTGGCGATTTATTGCCGTACACGCCCAGCCAAGCCACAAAGAGATTATATTTGCGCTAATTACTTGCATTGTTGATTGTTGAGTTGTTACCTAACGGTTTCATCAAAGACATCATAGCTTTGGCATAGCTTGGCACAGGTCCATAAAGGGAAACTTCGGGCGAGACTATTGTCAATCGCCAACAACAGCAGCAACAAAAGCGCCAGCCGCCTACCCACTTGGCATTCGGATCGTTTTAGAGGTTACACGCGGGGCCGTGGTGACTTCTTCTCAACTGGCCCTGTAACTTTTGTCACAACGTATTCGTTAAGAGTTTTCCGTTTATTCGGTACGTACGACAACAATTTGAATAGCGAAAATGTGCAGAGATCGCGATATGATTTTGCCATAGATCAACGTAATCGCCAATATAAAGTCAAGAAAAAAATCAAGCTAAAGTAAGTGCTGCGCTAGAGCCAGTGATTAACGGTCGAGTGTGTGTGAGAGAGAGAGAAGACGCTAAGCGGCGACAGAACGTGCGAACTGGTTAAATTCTTGCGCCGAAAAATTCGAAATAAAATTCGGTTATCTCAACTGCTCATAGCAGCTGTGTGACTTTGGAGTGCTTAAGTGTGTGAAAATTATAACGGAAAAGTAACGAAGGTCGTTGAGTTGTTGCGATTTGTAGCAACGAAACGCTTTGCAATCTCGCTACCAAGTTAACAACGCTTCACGTCTAAGCGTTAAATTAATCGTTATCGATAACATTTACGCATCACCAAACGCCACATAACATAACAATTCGTTCACGCGCTTTATATGTGCGCACAATTCCTCACAGTGTAATATACGCAGGATTTTTTGGGTGCACATAACCTCAAATATTTTTTGCAATGTGACTGTTGAGCGTCGATTTTTCGTTTGATTAAAAACTACATCCGTTGCCGACAATCGATTTATCGTTCGTATAGTCAAGTGTGTATTTTACCGAAACCAGCCGAAGCGGTTGCCTGAGCAATAGTTTGAACGTGTTGAAAATTTTGTGAAATTGAAAAAAAATATATAAAAAAAATTAGTGAAATTTCGCCTATTAGATCAGTGTTTTTTGAGTTTAAACGTAAATATAAAATAGCATAAAGGATTAGTTTGAACCGTTAATTTCGTTTGCTTGTGTCAAACGGAGAAACTGTAAAGGGCAAAGATACAAAGAAAAAGCGGCAAGATTGAAGAATTCGCGAGGAACTTTTGGAAGTCTATTAAGGCTTGCGTTGTGAGTATACATTTTATTTGTTGTAATTTTTAGTAATTATTTCCTAAGTTATATGTTATCTATGAATTTTGCTCTTGTATAGCATACACTTAGGATGCAGTTATATCAAAAATTTTCAAATCTCAAATATTTTTTTTTTTTTTCAAAAATATAAAAATAAGTATTTTATATTGCATAGCAAGGAAACTAATAACTACTAAGTAAGAAACCAGCAGCTCAAATAATTTGAAAAAAAAAAAAATTAAGTTAATTAAAAATATTGCCTACTTTTAGGGTAAAGACTCAAATAATTTTTATCAGTTATCAAGCTATCATTCTTAGACTTATTTGATTTAGGGTAAATATACATCGTTTTATGCAATGATTTCTTGCCATTTGAAGGTAATGCCACTCTCAAAGAAACCTTCGTCCTAATTGGCAAAGAACTGTGACAGCCGAATTTATAAAGCATTTATTGAAGCGAAGGTGGTTGCGTACGAACTTCCCTTCTAGCGAGTATCGACGTGTGTAGCTTTTCGTTGTTCGGACACCTATCGCTTTCGTTTTTCTTTTTTAAATTGGCTGGTTTTGGGCGATTGATCACACGATACAATTGTTGACATTACATGTCCAAATTAAGAGTTTGTCCATAGAGGAACAACTCAGAATAGATGCCAATCCAATCAAACACACATACAACCCTTTCTGCCAGTAAATGCTGTCTTGGTCACCGCTTGAGCCGGCTCATTCCCACATAGAATGCGCTCCATGAGTTTTCTTTAGATTTAATTCGTGTGACATCCATATATCAAGCTTCTAATTATAACCAACATTACTTAAAAGGCAATAAATGGTTTCTCGTCTTATTTAGATCCTGGGAGATAGAAACAGTGCTTACATCGTGGTCTGATTAGGCGATTTGCATTTCCGAAATTGACGCCTACAGTATCAGACGTACAAACACTATTAAAATTTTCTTATGGAATATACTGTATTCTCTTTGCTAGTGGCCATTTTTGACGCGTGTTCTAACAAAACTAAATCAAGCAAACAAATAACTGACAGAGAAGTTCTTTAGAACAATCGATATATTTTATATTCCTAACTCCATATTGAATATTGAATTTAAAGTGTGAGCCATTTCGAGGTTCCCTACTTTTTGTCATGAAAAAACCCCGAAACTTCAAATTTAATGGGGAATGTTTATTTTCATTCGAAAGAACATTCTTTGCGATTTATTTTTTGAAGAATATCTCTTTCAAATATGGGCCGCGGCTACGTCTCAGATGATCCATCTGTTGAGCTCTTTTTTTCAATGACTACTTCAAGCATTTCGATTGGTAACAGCCGAGTGACACGTGTGATGTTTTTCTCCACCTGAATCGAAGAGGGATTGTCCTCACTTCAAATATCTCCACAGGAAAAAATTTAACGATGTGATGTCACACGATCTTGGTGGCCAATCAACTGGCCCAAACCGTGAAATTATCTGCTCACCGAAGTCTTCTCTCAATAAATCCATTGATTGATGCGATGTCTGGGAAGTAGCGCCGTCTTGTTGAAACCAATTCTCGCCGAGATCACGGGCTTCAATTTCAGGCAAAAAATAGTCGGTTATCATGGCGCGATAATGGTCGCCATTGACGGTTACTTTTTCACCGGCATCATTTTTGATAATATAATATAGACCGGTTATTCCATTGACAACAAACCAAGCAAAATTGTTTTTTTTTCTGGATGAAATGGCAGCTGTCGAATCTCTTCAGGTTGCTCTTCCTTCCAATTAAGGGAATTTTGGTTGTTTACATACATACCTATTGAGCCAGAAATAAGCCTCGTCGCTGAACAAAATTTGGCTCGAAAACGTCGAATCTTCTTAGAACTTTTCAAGAGCCCATAGAGCGAAGCCATGTCGTTTGGGAAGGTCAAGTGGCTTGAGTTTTTACTCAAGCTCTATTTTGGTCATTCCAATTTACATTCTCGACTTAAAATTTGCCAAGTCGTTCCATACGTCAGCCCGAATCGGTGTGAACGTTGCCGAATCGACTCTCTACGGCCTTTGTGTACACTCACAGCTACGGCTGCTTCACTTGGTGTTGGATGTGGTCTATTTGGTGGAATATTATCCAGTAATGAGATGGATGATGGTGTTGCGAATAGTACGCTTAGTAGGAAGCTATTATATTGATACTATATTGAATGCCTCCATCAACGGTAATTACATTTTCTAAATTGTATATACTTATGTTCGGAAATCGGTAAATATGTAAGTAGTTACTGAAATGAAAGTCGAAAGGTGCCCAATTGGATGCTACTGCTTATCTTTTCTTTGCTACCGATAACTTAGGGGTATTCTAGTCTAGATATTTGAAAAAAATAATCGACATTTTTTTTTCAGAATAATATAGTATAGATAATCTTGACATAAGCGACATTCGAAATAATGAAGTAATCCATGACAACACGCGGCTCGAACTTTTTCCCTTCTACTTCAAGGATTCATAGCGCAATGAAAATAATAGTTTTTTTAATTATATTTTTTTCTGAAACTAAATATCTACGTTGACAGCTGATTTGACTGCTATCTGTCAAAGAATTTCTACGTCAAATGAAAACATGCAAAACAATTATAATAATTAATATTTGTAGTATGACTGATAAGCCCTACCCTAAACTGACCTATCACAGTATACACTTGTTCGAAGCTCGTTTACTGTATGGTACGTAACTTCACCGTTATCAAGTAAACGACTGTTTGACAAGCAGTAAATAACTGCGTTAACAACACTTATATTTGTCAAAGTCAAATAGAGGCGTGTCGCAAAGAAAGAATTCAATTCAAAGCAAACATGTGACAACACAACCACAATAAAGTGGCTTGTTCCACTAATTAAGTGGTTAGCCAATATGGCAAACACACACAGAAATATAAAAACTGAAAACTAAACTAAATTTTATTGGCAATTATTGAATAATTAAGGCAATAAAGTCATTAAGAATCGGTGGTTTTGAATTGGCATTTCAATTTGACAGATTTTTATTGAAAATTGAACAAAACACTTTCTGTGGGTTTAAATAGCAGATGAGGTGGAGTAATTTTTTCATGAAACAAATAAATAAAAATAAATTTAAAAAAATATGGAAAATATTATAAAAAAATTTAAAAATAAAAAAAAATATATATAAAAATTTTAAAAATTAAAAAAAAATATAAAATTTTAAAAATTAACAAAAAAAAAAATTAAAATTTTTAAAAATTAAAAAAAAAAATATATAAAATTTTATAAAATTAAAAAAAAAAAATTAAAAAAAAATATTTTTAAAAAAATTTAAATTAAAATGAAAATTTAAAAATTTTTTTTTTTTAAATACCCAAAATCCGCCAAACTTTTTATTAATCGCTTTAAAAATTTTATACCTAACACAAAAGATTTGACTCACCCTCACAAACGCCCTCTAAAATTGCGAAAAATTTCTAGTTTAATTCCAAATTCAATATTACGAAGCTGCAATCGCTTTACATTATATATAATTGAGTATATATGTACGCACAAGTACATATGTACAGATTAAAGTTAAACACTTTATCGCATTCTTGGAATGACATTTAAACTTAGTCACACACAGCGTGTTTGATTGTTTATTTAATATCGCCCGGCACTGCCTTGACCATATTACAAAATGTGTAGACGAGCACTTAAGTGCTTAGAGTGAGTACCTAAGCAACAGTAGCGCGAAATATAAAAAGAAAATAAAGCAGACAAAAACACTTTATGGAAATTTTACAACAGCGCTTATAAACAAATGGAAAGAGAAATAAATATCGCATATACTTACATACCAACAATATTGTAAATGCATAGAGGGGTATACACCTATAATTATGTGTGAATTCTGCGAAAATAAGAAGGCAAAACATGCGGAAAATATATGCCCATAAGTAAATGCACATATACATATTTGTATATATATACGGAATATTAAATTACAAAGTTACACATTATTGAAAATATTGTTGTTATTATTTTTCACATATAAATGGTTGTAAAATATAATTTGTGAGATTATAAGAGGCAAAAAATAATAATATTTAAATTAATGGCAATTTTTGCTTTTTTTAAGAGGTTACATTCACTTTTGAATAAACAAAATCGACTTTTTTTTACACATACAATTTTTGAGATATGACCGTTTTTGTAAAATAGTTTTTAATTTATAGTAGGTATTATAATCGGCTCTCAAAACTTTAACGCTTTCTTCTCAAAATGCTGTCGTGACAGTGTGTGAGCGAATTTCTCCGGAACGGCTGTCATGAAATTTTCCCACGATTCTCTTCGACATATTTAGGAGAAGTTGATTAAAGGAGTAATAAGCATTAATCTTCCTCAACGTCTCACACCTCCTTTCGAAGTAACTCCTGGAGATCGGCTACGGAATGAAGAAATCCAAAATTTTCAATATTAAAGTACATTACATTCTCGTAAATTTAAATTTGTTAAATAAAATTCCTCTTCAAAAATAAAATCACAATAATTACTGATTTGCAAGGCGATTTTTTTTAATCAAGGGGAAATATCAAAATCCGTAGTGCGGACCTTTAATCCGCTAAACCTAACCTACTAAAGAAAAAGGCATTTAAGTATCTTATGTTGTATCGACTTTCTGACTCCTAATCTGTTGTAAGTTTCTTAGTTGATGGCAACCCTGTTAAAAATGTCAGCTGCTATTAGAGACAGCATTAATTTGTTAATTTAATTTGATTCAATTATTTCAATTTGTGAAATATTGTATATAAATATAATCAATTTCGCGCTTATTTAATTTTATATGCAAAAATGTTGGCAACCCTTGCGTAAATTCTTTTTTTTTATAAAATGTGCTTCTTTACAGCTTTCAACGTATACTATATACATTTTCAATATCAAATTCATAAAATAGCTACAAATATACCGCAAGACTTTTTTGACAACCTATTATGTTTTGTTTGTATTTAAATGTGTTGGCAACTCTCTTGTTAGCTAAACGCTAATTAAAATCAACCGGCGTTAAAATAATTAGCACCGTTTTAAAATTTTTTCGTCCTGTTATTTTAAATAATATTAAAAAATCATAAAAAGTTTTCCTGTTTCTACTTGTGGCAACCCTATTCAAAATTATTTTTTAAATGCAGACCATTCCGCTTCAGATGCTTATTTCGCTGCCTTCAATATTATATTCAAGAATATATAACAATTTTTCCTGATTATGCTTTTGCGTTTGATCATATTAAGTGGCAACTCTATTCACATTTTTTTTAATGTAGGGTATTGAACTGTTCGGTATACTTATTTGCCTCTGTCTAATTTTATTGCAATGTATTTTTTTGATATACATAGGTGGCAACTCTGTGAAAACAAATTATTAAGAATTTATTTAACATTAAAGCATCTGGTAAATTTCTCTTTTTTTGCTTTAACTTTAAAATAACTTGTTGACTATGAGCTCTCATTTAAGGTGATATGACAACTCTAATCACATACAATTTCTGAGCTTTCATTGATTACTTTGCAACTTTATTAGTTATTTTAGATATATTATGTGAGTAAACAGTATATAGTTTCTAAAAATTATGCTGAATTTGTAATAATAAGTTCAAATAGATTAATTAATGAACCAAATATAGCCCGCTAATCGCACGCGTGTAATCTAAAAGCTACAGCAAATACTTAAAATTATCTAGAGCGCCATGTGTAAACCCAAAACTGACAACCTCAATCATCATTAAGGTCAAGCAAATATGTCTAAACAAATACAAATCGAAGCCACACAATATGTCAATAGTCGGACGCACATACCAATTGTTATAACGCAGCCTGTCGTCGCAAGTGCCATACACGATAATCCATAAATAATGCGAGAGCACTTACCTGCCTTACACCCAGCTGGTGCGAATTCGAAGATAACACTGCGCTGTAACACATATGTAAGATATATACGTGTATACATATACTTGTATGCTATGTATATAGACTAGCTGTTCGTTGATTGACCTGTTACGCTGTCTATGACCGCTTGCATAATTTATAAGCCACTTTGTATATATAATGTATGGGTGTGTGTTTGAAAAGAATTGCGCAGTAGTAGGCAGCCATTGTAAACTTGAACACCTGTAAGCTTTCTATAGAAAGTAGTGCAGCGCCTAAAAGCACGCAACAGTTAAAAATTACGCGACAATGACAGTAAATGTGTCACCACCACCCCTAATAGCCATAAGCACATATATACAGATGTACTTACATATATACATACATTCATACACACATACATCCATACATATTTGGACTCGTATGTCATAAGAACGTCTTTGTAGTTAAACAAAAATCTATAAGGCTCATATACGCCACCCATTGTGCATTTTCTGCCTCCCTTCTGGAGCGCTTAGCATACCCGGATTTAGCTTTTTACTTAAGTCCGCACACCTCCCTTACCACCATCTGAGTTACGCTATAATCCTACAACATCGATTAGGTAATTTGAGTAGCAAATTTTACACTTTAAATTACCATGCACTTTGATAGGCTACCCTTTCCTTTTGTTAGTAATTTCAGCTACACGCTACTAAGCTGCGCTTTTTGTACTTTGTACGTTCGCTGCTGACACTTTCATTCGTGATCGAAGCGTGTGTCGGGGAAAAATAGATACTTTGGCCGGCTAATTCCTACTTATTCTTTATTATAAGGCATTTGCTTTTGCAATAATGTCATTATTCAGTAATTGAATTTATTCGCATTGCTGTCGTCTCGGACGGGTGGTGTGCTTTTGAAGGGTTTATCGATATAATTATTGTTTATCGATAGCGAATAGCGATGAACTCAATTTTCTACGAGCTTTTCAAACATACATATAACAGGCAATACGGCTGCAATTTCACGTTCGATATTCGTACGAAATTCATCAATCGTCGCTAGCTTGCTGGCATAGACCATAGACTTGACGTAGCCCCACAGCAAATAGTCTAACGGCGTGCAATCGAGGCGGCCAATAGACTGGGCCATTTCGTGAGATAACACGTTCACCAAACTTGGTTTTCAATAAATCGATTGTGACATTCGCTGTGTGGCTTATGGCGTTGTCTTGTTAGAGCCACATATAGTCCAAGTCCATATCTTAATACGTCTGCCTGACCAATAACGCATATTTTGCTTATTGACGAAGCCATTCAGCCAGAAATCAGCCTAATCGCTGAAGTTGATTTTTCGATGAAAATCCGGATCATTTTCAAGTTGTTGCTCATCCCAATTCACGGACATACGAGGATTCTGGTGGTCAAGCGGCTTCAGTTCTTGCGTCAATTTGATCTTGTAAGTATGTAGGCCAAGATCTTTTCACAAAATTCGCCACAGTGACGTCAAAGCATGAGAATGACATGTGAGAGACTAATTTGGGTCTTCCAAAATAGATGCGCTAGCAGCAGCAATATTCTCGACACTACGAGCACCTCTTTGTCTCAGAGGCAGGAAACATTTTGTACCGTGCCTGTGGATTCAAAATTTTCCACTAGACGCTCAATTGTTGATCTGTCAAGACGATTATGACGACCATAAATTGGATGTTAAAGTTGAGGCTCTTAAAGTTGAGGTCACTGACTCCGAATTTCTTTAGTAAATTTTAATATTTTTGACTCGTTGTTGAACCGTATATTTTTCAAAAAACGATTTATTAGGTCTAAATCAATAACAATCGATTACTCGCTACTTCATATCGTCCATCTCTACCTAAATATATCGCGTGGCTAGATTAGTTAGCTCATATTTTTTGTCTTAACTGTCGTCTATTCGCTTTCCATTAGTAGTTACAAAATTGACTGTCAGTTAAGTACAACTAATTAAATTACTAATGGCTCATTATTTGCTTGACGCGTGACTGAAATTTTGATGAGCTCACGAAACCCAAAAGAAATACTTATTTACTTACATGCCGGAAATTTCTTTTTTTTCCAGCTAATATAATCCAGAGTAGAGCCACAGACTGAGTGAATAAAAATGTTGAAAATAATTGTGTTGGCATTTATTTTTATTTTGTTTTTTATTTATTCCTTCTTTCTACATTTCACATCCACAAAAATAGATTTCTAAATTTATTACCTCACAGGTGGCATTTATGAATTTTGTTTGCCTTGTATGGCATTCCTCTTAATATTTCTCAAG
The DNA here is from genome assembly GCA_037783105.1 of Bactrocera zonata. Classification (NCBI taxonomy): domain Eukaryota; kingdom Metazoa; phylum Arthropoda; class Insecta; order Diptera; family Tephritidae; genus Bactrocera; species Bactrocera zonata. Next base: position 78,383 of record JBAWJQ010000602.1, read on the forward strand.
TAACTCAGGTTATATGTTAACCATATAAGCAAACATTTCTTTCCACTATAATTGCGCTTATCTTGATATTTCAATTATTGCTGCTAGACTATAAGTTATTTCGGTTTAAATAAGTACTTATATATTGTCAGCTGTCATTTTTCGTTATCTCTGTCAGTTAGTATTGTTCAGACAGTTTAATTCTGGCCCAAATTAAATGGAACAAGGAAAACCCGAAAATGAGTAAACAATCGAACATTTAAGGAAAATTTTTTTATCTATAAAAAGTTGACAGACGCAAAAATAGTCTAGTATTTGGTTTGTTTTTATCACAGTCATGTTCTAAGTTTCGGTTGTTTACTATTTTGAAAATATTATCTGACATAACAAATTGAGTAGTTAGTTATTTTTGGAAGTTGGCTGCGGTGGGACGTCGTAATGCCATGTTCCAGCAGATTGGAATCGCTAAGACAACTAACACGTTAATTGACTACATTATAATATTAATTGACTCAATTTGTTTGATATGCAGACATATGCTGTAGTGATTTTCTTTTGGCAGCTTATTACATACACACTTACATTTCTATACATTATCTTATGACCCGTTTAATCAGGGCATAAATACTACCCAAATGTGACAGTTCAAAAATAGCTTCGCTTCCACATCCTCCTGCAAATTGCTTGCGCAAATAATTACAAGTCGTAGATGAGCTTAATTCGCTTGCTTTCCACCATTCATTGAGTGTCGGGAATTTTCCATAGTGTTGCCGGGCATTTAGTCGTAATTTAGTTGGATATTTAATGACATATGTGATAAATTGTTTATTAATTATTGTTCATTTGCACTTTATTGTAATATTGTCTAAATTGTTTGCATGTCGCGCCACTTTGTGTGGCTTCGTGAATCTTCAAATTGAATTAATAGACGATAATTAGTGAAGCTATGCGTCGTGAAATGCTTAAAAATTCTCCACGGGAATCATTACAGTAAGCAATTACTTATTTGCCAATTTAATAATAGCATTTTCGAGCTGTCAGTGTTAAGGGAATGACATCAATGGGAAATGAAGGAAGATAAAATGTCGTGGTAAATTAGTTAACAAATAAATGTCTGGATTGAGTGTAGCTTTAATATAAGAACAGAGATGTGTTGGAAAAATTGAATTTTCAATGGAAATTGTATACAACGAGTATGCGATAATTTTTTCAAGCTATTTAGAGAGGAATTTCTATTCTTAGCTCGGTTTAGCTTAATTATGAGTGGGAAGGCATGGAAAATTGTACAAAGTAGTTTTATTTTTTCTTAATTTGTACGGCAATTAAATCAAGCAGAGTGTATAAAGTTTACCACGAGTCTTCGAACATATTGTTTGCAAAACTCAGAAGGAAATTTCGAAGAAATCAGCGAGACGAGCTGAGCCAATTTGGCCACATCTACATCTATGTATGCGAACAAGTCCCTCAATTTTAGAGATATCGATCTGAAATTCTGCGCACATCTTTCTCTCACTAAGAAGTTGCGTATTTATCGGAATCACCGATATCGGTCGACTATTGCTTACAGCTGCCATATAAACTGGCCGATCAAAATCAAGTTCTTGTATGGAAAACTTTTTTGATTCAAAAGTGATCTTTACGAAAATCGGCATAGAATTTTGTCTAAGCTAACGCTATAACCTCTGAATAAATTGTTGAGATCGGACCCCTATAACAAAGAGCTGCCCTACAATTTGCCCGTTCAGAATCAAATCCTTGTATGGAAAACTTTTTTAATTGACAAGGTATCTTCACAAAATTCGGTAGGAATTATTGTCGAAGTCAATGCTATAAGCTCCGTAAAAATTTTTTAGAACGGACCACTATAGCATATAGTTGCCATATAAACTAGTTGATCAAAATCAAGACCCTGTATGAAAAACTTTTCTATTTGACAAGGTATCTTCACGAAATTTGGTAAGGATTATTATCTAAGGCAGTTATGCAATGTCCGATGAAATTGTTCAAATCGGACCACTATAACATATAGCTGCCATACAAACTGAACGATTGGAATCAAGCTCTTGTATGGTAAACTTTTCTATTTGAAAGGTATCTTCACGAAATTTGGTAAAGATTACTATCCACGGCCTCACTACAGTCTCCGAACATACTTTTATTTACTTTTTGTTTAAATATTTTCATACTTTATCATTTAATATCGCCAAATTTATTATAATAATGATAAACACCAAATACACTTGCGTGAAGCCAAAAATTTATTACTGCAATATTTTATGACATTGGCAACCCGAACACGTACCCTGCCAAAGCGAAATAATTAATAAAACATAAAAAATATTATTATATGCCAATTGCATACATACATACATACATACAAACTACTGTAACACTTCCGCATTTTTTGTTGTTGCTAAACTGTCGCGTAATCACTAATTTGTCAGAAATATTAGTTGCCCATTGTTTTTGGCGTTGTTCAGTTGTTTATTGGCGGCAGTTTGATAACAGAGTTTATAAAAATATATATCTACCTAGTGTGTATGAATGTGCGTTAACCGCTAAGTTCAAAAAAAAAAAAAAAATATTTTATGCAAATATAGTATAGCGATGAAGTACACTAAATAAAAGCCAGCAAGCCGATTACTTAGTTACTAATATAAACCGTAATTGCTGCGCTGAAATGTAAATGAGACATTTATTGTTGCCTCACATCGCCTTCACTCCGTAATCGCCGAATGACATGCAATTTTGCGCTCACTCTTACCACACGCCTTGGCGGTCTTTGCGGTTTGTGTGGCTGTGCGATATGCCACTTTTGATTAGCGGGAGTAGCAGAAACAAGTTGCTAGTTTTATCGATGCTTGCCTAAACTAACGTTATGACACATCGAACCTATAAAAAACTCATTTACATACCTTCTTAGCGCGCTCTCTATAAAGCTATTTTGTGTTTTGTAACACGAGTACCTGCCGATTTTGTTTATTCAACACATCAACCGAGTGCCAATTAAATCGATAATACCATTTGCTTGTTCAAAAATTTTCCATTGAACTGCTTTATGCATACAATAGCAACAACAATAAAGCACATACTGCCCAAAATGTAGAGATTCTCTATTTTTTACGCTCCATTTGCTGAGAGTCACACCAACCAAACACACGCACTCCCAATTAAATTGTAATTATCAAATTGTTGTTGTCGTATGTGTCTCCAGTAAACTCGTTAAAAAGCCAAAACTGTGGAAAGAATGCTTTGTCTGTAGCAAGCGTGCGGTAAATTGGTAACGAGTATCTAAACAATTTTACAAAAGTTTACATATAGTATGTATACACATCTATAGGCATATAAACATAGATATGCGGCGAGCATGATAATAATGATGAGTTGTGGTTTAATTTCTACTTATTGAGGTAATTTGCTTAAGTTTTTTTTAAAGAAGAGTTTTTTTTTAAAGAAGAGTTTTTTTTTAAAGAAGAGAGTTTAATTTGGTAGGCCATTGAGACCCGCATAGGCCAGTTTTGGACCTTTGCGATGCCAGATGTATTTCAGTTACTAGATACATGAGAAGTAGTTATCCTTTAGGATGCCTGCACTTGACGCGAATTTTAACAGACAATGGCCTCACAATCAATACCTCTTCTAGTGTATCGTACCGTGTGGACGCCAGATGCTTACAGAGTCTTGCCAGTGCGGAATAAGTGCACAAAAGATGCTCCATTCTTCCCTGGTGTCTTGCTCTACACATTTCCTACCGTCTTCTTGATCTGTCAGCCCCATTCTGTGGGCGTGTGTCGCCACCAGACAGTGATCAGTTAGTAGAAAATTAATTTTATATAGATTTCTAAAAATAAAAGAAAGTTTTGCTAGAATCTTAAATTCTTGAAAACGAAATTTTCATAGCGAGGACCACGAAACCTCCGAGAATTCAAAAGTCAATCTCCAAACTCAAGACGGGGTGTTAGGGATATTTTTTAATAACTTAGCCGATGATCGCAGATGCCAAAACGATTGTTTTGAGGATTTTGAAATCGAAGATATCAAACCTAAGACATTTTCAGAGAATTTTGTTTCATCTCTTCGATAGACTGAAAACGGTCCCACGCAGCGGCAATTTCAGTTTGGGGAACAAGAATAAATCACACGGAGCCAAATGGTACTCATTGGAACAAAATTTTAGTTTTGGTTTATAACGGTTATATATGTTATATATCGGTTATATCTGACGACGGAAGCCGAAAATTTAATGCTGCAATATGTAACATTATGTAGCGAATGGTAAGCAATAAAAACTAAATTTCATTTTGGGATGATACGATGTTTTGCATGTTAGGTGATGATATATTCTATGCTGAATATAAGCTTTTAAGTAAAAAACAAGATTTCTTTAATTTTACCTGTTCGAAACACAACCAATTTGGTTTTTGAAAAACTCGTTGCATTTTGGTTTTGCTTTGTCAGCCCGAACAGTTCTTTCCCGGAAAATAAAATATGCAATTTTTATTGCTCTTTCTACACGACCCATCTCATAAAAATCTCATTTTATTTTCGTCCGATACTACAACTATGTAATATTTCAGTGGCCACATTGAACGTCAAGAAAATTTGATTTACCGCATATTTTTGGTTATTAATATGAAATTTACCTATTCCACCAATGAATACATTTTCACCTGTTTTTTTTCGAAATCACGCACCATAAAGTACGAAAGTATGACATATATATCTTCGAAAATAACACATATTCCCGCACCTTTAGCAGCCAGCTTCTCCAAGCCGCAAATCTCTAGTTCTTTCTACGCATTTTCCGTGGCGTGTTGTGTATTCTTGCGCGAGCAATGCGACGCCAAACACGAAAATATCGTTAAACACGAACTCCACTCGCATTTCAGGTGGTCAGAGCAAAGGTGAAACCCTTTGGTAATTACCGAAACTTTACTCTTTGCAGCGTTGGTGAGTGGCACGCGCCGCTAACTGTCACTTGATAATCGTTTCTCATGCCTTTCTTGTTGCCTTTTACTCTATTTATTTCGTTTTTTTTTATTATTTTTGTTGCTTTTTTACTTTGTTTTATTTCTGTTTTCTTTATTTTATTTACTTTTTGGGGTTTTCCGTTTGGTGTCTACATACACATGTGGATTTAGCATATAAATTGCCGGCTAAAGAGGACACTTGAAGCGATAGTAAAACTGTTTGTTGTCAGTTGATTGCTGGAGGTCATGGATAATTTGGCAGGCAGACTTGTAATTATCCTTAGCAAACACACGCACATCACATATACTATAACTATATTATATATTCCGTATGTCCTTTTTGTGTTTGCCTACTTTATGGCTGAGAATTTAGTAAGCGCCAAGCGGATGTCGCGCGAGCAAGTGAAAATGAATTACGGTAACTTCGGTATATTATTTAGAGAAATATGTGCGTTGAGTCTTAAGTGGTTTTGGTGAAGATTTTAGTATTTTTCTTAATAAAACAAATAAAAATAATATTTAAATAGACGCAAACCTTTGGATTGTTCCCTTGTACGCAATGGTTGCGCCTAAATTTACATTAAAAATAGTTAACGTCAGAGTGGTGAGTAACCGGTTATTATTTAAGTTATTATTTCTTTCCCTTCTAAATATTTTCTAACTACAACAAACATTTTAAGTTTTTTTGAACATTCTAAATTTTTTTTAAATAAGATTTTGGTAAATTATGTTAAAACATATGGGAAGTAAGTGCCGCAATAAGGCCAGGGGTAAGCTGAAAACTCCTCTGTTTCTTTCAAAGGACTATATCTAATTCCAAGCCAGAAATAATGCTTCTTTTGTGAACTTATTTTTTAATAATTAATTTAATAAATAAATAAAAAGAGCTTTCTGCGATTGATTATTGATTTCGAAGCCGATCTTCAGAAGGACCTCTGTTGTGCCCAAGGGTTTTTTAAAATTATCTGAAATCTGAAAATCCAATAAAATTTTCTTAGTGTATTTAAATTTAGGTAATGATCGAGAAACGAGCCATAATTCGCTTCGGCTTTGTCTTTTGTGAAAAAATGTGCACTTCGCAGTGGCTTAAAATATCTAATTTACGCAGACGATGCTCTATCAGTTCGTATAGCACAACAATGGTTCGCTGCTTCCGTTCTGGAAATTTCGAAATTTTGATTTACACTGATGAAAGTTTTACACTGGTGGAATAATGTCTCTAGCGGAAAAATGGCAAAAAGTGGTCGACCAAAATGTTGCTGTTTTGTTCACTAATACTTCTTCGACTACCGACACATAGTAGCATATTGTTATTTTTACCCTACCAAGGTTTTTTGCTCCATAATTCGTAATAACGACTCAAAATCAACTACAACAAAGTTTGTTTTTCGCTATATCTTTTACACTTATTTTTGATTATTTTCAAATTGAAAAACTTTGCTTAGTAACAAACTCAAAAGAAAGATTTATTTTTTTAGTTTCCTTGGTGTTGGCTATCATGCGCTGCTTCATGAGTTCAAAACCCAATTGTGACAAAATTCGAAGCTACAAACTATAGGTTAAAAATGCTAAATCTTCGAAATTATGCAGTTTTGATTCAAAACTGTTTCTCTTAACACTGCAGTAAGACTTTATTACCTTGCTTAGAGCATTTAGCATGGATGTGGTATTATCGGTATGAAGAAAAGCTTGCCCGAACACCCGTTAATAACTGAGTGCCACTTTTTGTTACTGTTTCTATCATTCGCATGTCATTCACTTGTCGACAAGTCGACTGAAATTGTGTAAAAGCAATGAGTATGTTTGCGCATGCGCAACAGCATTGAATTTTAATGGCAACAAACACCACACCAGTCTATTTATAGTTAATAAAGCATTGCACACATTTTAAATCATGTTTTCCTTGCATTTTTATTTTTTTTTTTAATTTTTTTATATTTTTTTTATTTTTATTTTCAATTTTTTTCAATTATATTTTTATTTTGACGTGTTTCGATATATTTTTATGATTTTTTTTTTGAAGTTTCTAGTGGTGCTTGAGTTCATCGCCTGCAATAAAATCAGCATTACGAATGCATGCGTGCAGAAATAATAATAATAACAATAAACAAATTTCGCGAACTTTTTTGCCGCGCCCAGCGTGGGAATTGTTGCTGTGTTGTAATGGAATTTTTTGTCATTTCCTTATTATGCACATTTTTCTAGCTCAAGGGCTGCGATAATTTTATTTGCTTAATATCTATAGCGAAATTCAATCAGTTTGCCTCCAATTTTACATACTCTGACATGGCAACCCGTAAGATAATAAAAAATTTTGAATTTTTTGTGCAGATTTTTTTGTTGCTGGGCACTGAGGTTAGTGTATTGCCTGGTCAATTATGGAATTAGATAATTTTTTGACAACATCGACAAGCCCTCAAAATCAATGCTGCCAAATGAGTGACGCATCGAGTGCCAAATATAATTAAAAATACATAAGTTGATTTAAGATAAATTTTTTTGTTGAAATAAACTGAATTTAATTAGCAGTTGGCAAGATAACTGCTACGTGTTGATGGTTGTGAGTAATTTATTTATTTTCCCGATAAAATAAGCGTATTTACAATTGAATGTGCGGAATTTAAAAATAGAAGCAATATTTTCAATTAAATTAAATACAACTTTGTTATCTGTCTACATTTTATTGTCCTAGTTCTGCTTTAAAAAGGTAGAAATAATACTGATTTGAATCATTTTGAACTTTAGTTTCGCTTGACGACAAGCTTTACGAGTCTAATTGGGTCTCATCGAAGACAATTTAATATATGTATATCAGTTTAATATACTCAGCCCGTCTGATAGAGTGAGTGATCAGAACAGTCTAGGAAAACATGATAAAAAACCTTTCTCTTTTTGAGTACAGATATTACATATAGTCATCTAAAATGCACAACAATGTATCATAAAAAACCGAAATTGAATTTTTCATTGCTTACGATTCTCTACATCATGTTACATATATCTAGCATAACATTTTCAGCTGCCGCTATCAGATATAACCATTATATTGGTTAGTCGAAAAAGTCTGTTCGTATTTTGTCAATTATTTACATGCTTTATCCGCTAGGTGGTGCTGTTGTCGAAGTAATTTCAAAATTAAGTATTTTCTGGTAGATTTCTTTCATTTGCGTTCAAAAGGGAGTCACATCACTGCATTTCTTACAAAACATTGTGAGATATAATAATCTGGGTGGTTCAAAGCCAGCGAAAATTACATGACAAGCTTAAAAAACTTGTTTAGAATATATTATGTTTGCCGTAATAGCTTCTAAGACCAAAAAGTAAAGTCAGAAACCAAAGAACTGAGTCGGCTTAGCCATATCCGTTTGTTTATGCATATGCGAATTAGTCCGTCAGTTTTTGAAATATTGATCTGAAATTTTACACCCGTTCTTTTCTCACTAAAAAGCTGTTTATTTGTGGGAATGGCCGTTATCAGACCACTATAGCATATAGCTGCCATACAAACCAATTTATCGGAATAAAGTGCTTGTATAGAAAACTTTTCCATTTCATGAGATATTCTAACGAATTTTTGCACGAGTTATTGTTTGAAGCAGCGATGCAATCTGCGAAGAAATTGTTCAGGTTGGGGTGCTATAGCATACAGCTGCCATACAAATCGAATTATCCGAGTCAAGTGCTTGTGTGAAAAACATTTTATTTTGAGGAGATATTTCCACGAAATTTTTCCTGGATTATTATTTAAGGCAATAACACAATCTCCGAGTTATCCTGATTGGACGATTATAGCATATAGCTGCCATACAAACTAAACTATTAAAATCAAGTGTTTATATAGAAAACTATTATTATTTATATAGGGTAGCTTCAGTGTAACCAAAGTTAACGTTTTTTCTTGCTTTAAATATTTTTAATGCACTACACATTTGTTTACGAATTGCAGTTTATTCACTTATTATCCCACGTGTGAATATATTAACGGATCGTTAACGCCCACAGCAGCTCTAATTTATTATTGTTGTGAAACAAACATATTGTTGATAACAATATGCTGCCCGCCAAAGTTTGCTTAATGCTAAATGATTAAGTAAATAATGCAGTTCAAAGCTATCTCGCCGTTCACCATCTGTTTATCACACAAAAGGTAGCTATAAATAGTCGCACATGGCGTATGAGTGACCTCACACATTTGCGTGCACACTGTGCGGTATGCTTCGACTGGCGTTCGCTTTTGTAACTTATCTTCGCTTGGCTTCGGCAAAAAGTAAAAATTTGTAATTATCATACGCATTGATGGCGGCTGTATGATTACAAAGCAGAAACTTAAGAAGACCAAAATCGCAATTCTCTTTTCAGAAAAGTTTTGCGCGTAACGCAAGTTTTTGCAAAAGTAAAACAATCACAACTAAGTTTTCAAATGCAAAATTCACAAACAGACATTTTATCAGATAACGCTGATAAGCTTTTAATTGGAATGCGCATAGTCATAAGCTCTTCGTAGTGCGTATGCCACTTTGGCGCACCACTTTGTTCCAATTAAAGACACTTTCAGTGGTAAGTTTTTTCAGCCGATAAACCTTCTTATGTGTACGTGTTTTTTTGAAAATATCATACGTCTTTACGGCGCTATGAGGTGCGCGTCACGTGCGTCATTCGGCTGCAATCTTCGCGTGAAATATGCAAATAGTGCGCTAAACTTACGAAAAATCCAATTATTTTCCATTCATCTTATTTTAAAGTAAACATGCTTCATTTGCGTAGACAGCTTGTATTTGCAACTTCTAAGTACCTACGTTGTCATTACACCTCCGTCAACCAGTTCAAAGTGGTTCAGCATCGCTGCAACTGCCTTCAACTGCCTCAAACCAAAAACCTTTGACCGCTTATTGTTATATCGCACCGCTTTCAAATCGAATTTAAAGTGTATTAGGCAGCAAACACAATAAGTGCGAAATGTGAGGTGGAATAGATACAATAAATGATCGTTTTAGTATAACAAATGCTAATGTAAATCCATTAAAAAATTAAATGCTGCGAGAGGTTCGAAAAGTTGTAAATATGCGGCACCTTGAGGCGGTGTTTAATTCAGAAATGTGCATAATAATGAGACGTAGGACTGTAGGAATATTGCAAAAACATTAGCTTTTTTGCAACAATTAGAATTTGGAAAAAATCCTTCAGTAAAAGTTCTTTCTCGCACTAGTGAAAAGAGAATAATGGCTATATCATATTTATTACCATTCAGTTAAATATTTATTATGCATTTATGACTTCATTATAGTATTATATCGCCATAATATAAAAGATTAAAGCTTCAAGTTTCAAATTTGACCTAAACAGAGAGGTCGAGAAGTTTTGGGACACCCTTTTTTGATATTGTGGTCATATTACTGAACTGGAAAAATCATAATATATTTTTGGGACAAAATTTTATGATGTTATTACGTTATTACTGATCTGCAAGAAGCATAGGCACTTCATATTCACTCAGTTTCCTAACTTCGTTTGCCATAAACATTTTCGGGACAATCCTTTTTGCTGTTATTATTGTACTATTGCACTGCAAAGAGCATAGTCGATTTATATAAGGCCTTCTGACTATTTCGTGTACTTTTAACATTTTTAGAACATCTCAAACCTTAGGAAAATGTATAATCTTATGCGAATTTCTCTTGAAATACTATTCCCAAAATATTCGCCTGTTTTTATAGTATATACATAAGTTTATATTTCAAGTGGAATGCTGGACAATTTTCGTCACAATTTTAGTCGAAAAATTTGTTTTGGGACATAGTCAATAGTTAGCTAATTGCATTAAGTATAATTTTACAAACCGTTTTGTTTATATTTTACAACTCTTTATCTTTATAAAATTTTGGGAAAAATTTGCTAGGGTGTGAATATTTTGGGACAACATAATTTCCTGTATTTTCTGCATTACCATAACGGAGAGATACTTTTACTTCGAAAGCATTCACAATTTTTGTTTTTGTTTTGGATAATTTGGGACAAAAATTACACTTTGTAGTGACAACATTTGGTGAGTTGAACAAATTTTGGGACAACATTTTTCGACCTTCAAGGTAATAAGAATTGGTTGGAACACAGTTTTTACAACACAAAAATTGCAATGGTGAATTACAATTTTTTGACGCAACATTTTTTGATCTTTAAATAATCTTGGACACGTTTTTGAAACCAAGAACGCTTCCTATAGCGAATTAAAAATCTTTCAATACAAAATTTTTCGATCTTCAAGTCAAATTAATTTATGTGAAACAATTTTTTTAACCACGAAAATTTACAAAAGTGAGTTAAAAGTTTTATTCGGGACAAACATTTTTGGGACATATTTTTCACCATAAAAGCTTGATGTGAAAAAAAAATTAAGATAACATTTTTCGACTTTCAAGTCAATCAGAATTAGTTGGAACACAATTTTTACATCACAATATTTGCAATGGTGAGTTAAAAAAAGTTTTGGGACAAAGTTTTTCGACTCTGAGGTTCATTTAATTATTTGAGACACAATTTTCAAAATAAAAGCTTACTATTGATGATTTAAAAAAAATTTAGGACAACATTTTTCGATCTTCAGGTCCATCAAATCCCTAAAAAAGCCTTACTATGGTGAATTAAAAATGTTTCGAGACAATATTTTTGGATCTTCAAGTCATTAAATTATTTGAGACACATTTTTTTAACCACAAAAGTTTACAAAAGAGAGTTAAAAGTGTTTCGAGAAACATTGGTCGGATTTTAAATCAAACAAAATTATTTGGTATACTTGTTGATTATTAGTACCGCAATTTTATTTCCTATCAGAAGTAAGCGCGTTCTCCCAGTCAAATCAAAATAGTAAGCCTCTAATAATACTTTCTTTAAAATAGTAATGTAATACTTAATTTTACAGTTGTTTGCTCTTGTAAATTACTGAGTAATATTATCTATCATTCAACTGTCTCCCTTGTTTGGCTATATAAATGAGAATTTTCCTCAAATTGATTTTAGCGTTCTGGTGTCAGACGACGAAGGCTGTTTTGCTTTTTATAGGTTTATTTTCATTGATAAGATTGATAAGACTTATGTTAGACTAGACTAGACTTGTTTTCGTTGATAGCACACAGCATATAAGTTCAGGTAGCACCTATTTGCCATTTAATGGCGCGTGCCTAACACCTTCTCACTGATTTGTTGTTGTAAAATCGTTGTTTAGTGCTGTTAAAAAATAAAGAAAAAAATCTTTTTTCAAGTATTATATGATAGTGAAATACTCGTAAATATTTACAATGTAAATAAATACAAGTATATATGTAACATTGTACTGAATAGGCACGTATTTTATATACAGACTTTTTAGCTTCAGACTAACACAGCATAATGCTTTGACTTAAATTCCTTTGATTTATTATTGTTTTATTTATTTTATTTGTTTATATTATTAATCAAAATCATCGCAATATTGACTCTTTGCTTAATGCTTGAAAAATTGATCGATATTGCTGTCATTTGCGAAATTCCAGTTTTTTTTTTCGGAACAACTTTCTTTGCCATCAAAATATGAGGAGTCGAAAAGTTCAAAAAGAAAGCGTATGTTTTGGAAATCTCCTGTGATTGATATTTTATTTGCATTACTAGCAAACGAGATTACAGTGTGGTTTCATATGAATTGTTGAATATAAATACAAACTTAACAAAAATATTTATTTAATGCTTTAAACATGAAAAATAATATTAAGTGAAATTTTAAAAAATTGGGGAGAGCAGAGGATTAGTAAGTTTTTGAGTATAAAAAATTTTGTTTACTAACAAAAATTCAAATATTTGTAGAAAACTGTTATGCCACTGCCTTGCTTGAATGATATATTGTCTCTAAATTTGTGTGAAAGTTGTGCTTTTGTAGAGTTTTTTTAACTTTGACGTAATGTAGCTGAGGATATAATCTTACCTCCTCGCTAACTAATTTATTTTTTTCTAATTCAATTGAAATGTTTGTATTAAATAAAAGTCTTTATATCAATTCCGGTTAAAAAGTAATTATTTCAAGCCTATACTTCCCAATACTTCAATTTGATGACACTCTTGGCGCCACTACGGACACTCAAAAGCTCTCAAGTGTTTTCTAAAACTTTCATTTGAAGTAGCAATGAATTAGTCAGGAATATAAATATAGACTTTTTATTTACTAAAATCCCTTATATTATAAATAATTATAAAGAAAAGACAATACAGAACTCGCAGTATAAATTAAGCAAGCAAGTGTTAATTCCGGTGCTTACAATGTAACCTTATCCAAGGGAAGAACTTATTATATTATTGTTGAGATTCAATCAAGAGAGATTGTAAGTAATCTCAGGTGCCAACTTTTCGATCCTATTTGTACAAAACTTGTAAGGGTTTGACTGATGAATTAATCTTTGGGGAGAAGTATTCTACTTAAGTCCTACAAAGTAGCAAATCTCCAGAATTTCTTATTGGTTTATATATATTGTATATATTATAGGTAAATATGTATATCTGATGTGGACTCGTTAGAAAAACTCTGCGTACTAGCTTCACATACTACTTTATTATTAAAATAACTTCGAGAAATAATAAAATCGAACATAAATTTTTGGTTTATTTACTTATCAGTCTAATATACATAATATTGAAAATAAATTAGAGACAAAAACAAGAACAAAAAAAAAAAAAAAGATTATTCAGTTTAGAAAAAGTTTGATTGGAAAGGAATAAAAACATAACAAACATTAAATTAAAGCAAAAAAGGATATTTTCTGGTAACGTTTACGATATAAAAACTTAATTTAGAGGGATGACTTCAACGAGGCTTTGAGGCGGTGGAGCCCATCGATTTATACGTTCCAATCACTTTTTGAATCGAGGAGTTGGCTCGGCCCACTATCTGACCGATTTCATTTAAGTTGTTTTTATAAGTCGTTTTTCAGTAATTAAGTACGAAGTAATTAAGTAGTAAGTGCATCGAACAAAATTCGCCAACTCATTTAAGTGAGTAAGCTTGACCAAAATAGTTCAATGAAGTGTAGTTATGCAAATGGTCACTGTCGCCACAAATTAATTTGTGGTCGGTCGCACTTATTGATATAATTAGTTCATAAATTACTAATTGGCATATATAATAATTTTTCAATTATAAATTGGTGACAAAAGTGTATCAACATTAGGGTGGTGCAAAAAAAAATCAAATCTTACACTCTGAAATGTTTCTATTTAATTAGGGTTTTCATAAGGTCTCATAAAGTTATAATATATAACGATTCGAAAACATATTGAGAAATATAAATGTGTAAATTCATTTTTGTATGAAATCCAACAACAATTTTTTTTAAACAAGTGTAAAAATTTAAAAAATAAAAAAAAAAAAATTCTTTTCGACGGGTTGTGAGTACCCTAAATGTGAAAAGTCTTTACAAATATCAGCACTACAGCTCAATTCTGTTCTAACACCCAGCAGGTAACCTTCAAGAAGTCGCGCGTAGTCTTTTCGACCGCCCATGGTGAATAAAGTATTATAATTTTTGTGTATATAATCCCAGATATTTGGTAGCTCTAGTAGCTTGAGGTTAGTTCATTTCCAATCGAATGCACTATTTCCGTCTCTTTTTAACGCTTGTCGACTGTTTATAGCGAGCATTTACTTCAGTTGCCTCTCGTCGTCGAAAAGACTACGCGCGCCTGACGTCTTTTAGTTTACGCGCGACTCTCTGTGCACATTTCCTGATTTAATAAAGTGTTACAGTTATTGGTAAAAATGGCTAAAACAAGAATAAGTGAAAGTGAAATAATGAAATTTCTCCTAGAGGAAGATGATGAAAGTGATGAAACTTTAAGTGATGAAGGATCAGAAGTCTCTGACCACTTATCTGATGTGGAATGTAATGAGGAATCAGAAATGTCTGAATGTAGACCAGATGTGGAATCTGATGAAGAAATGGAACATTCAAACGAAGAAAGTAACTCGGAAGAGGAAAACATTCCTTTGGCTGATAGAGCTGCATACTTCATGGCACGTGATCATGTTACAAAATGGAAAAAATCAAATAGTGATAGAGTCAGGTATCCACCCCATAATATTCTGACTCAAGAGGCTGGTGTTCTTGGAAAAGGCGTGGGCGTAACAACATCTCTAAAAGCATGGGATTTGTTCATATGCGATAAAATTATAACGACAGTAGTAAAATATAACGGGTGATTTTTTTGAGGTTAGGATTTTCATGCAGTAGTATTTGACAGATCACGTGGGATGTCAGACATGGTGTCAAAGAGAAAGATGCTCAGTATGCTTTGACATTTCATCATGAATAGACTTACTAACGAGCAACGCTTGCAAATCATTGAATTTTATTACCAAAATCAGTGTTCGGTTCGAAATGTGTTTCGCGTCCGTGTCCGATGAGCGATGAGGCTCATTTCTGGTTGAATGGCTACGTAAATAAGCAAAATTGCCGCATTTGGGGTGAAGAGCAACCAGAAGCCGTTCAAGAACTGCCCATGCATCCCGAAAAATGCACTGTTTGGTGTGGTTTGTACGCTGGTGGAATCATTGGACCGTATTTTTTCAAAGATGCTGTTGGACGCAACGTTACGGTGAATGGCGATCGCTATCGTTCGATGCTAACAAACTTTTTGTTGCCAAAAATGGAAGAACTGAACTTGGTTGACATGTGGTTTCAACAAGATGGCGCTACATGCCACACAGCTCGCGATTCTATGGCCATTTTGAGGGAAAACTTCGGACAACAATTCATCTCAAGAAATGGACCCGTAAGTTGGCCACCAAGATCATGCGATTTAACGCCTTTAGACTATTTTTTGTGGGGCTACGTCAAGTCTAAAGTCTACAGAAATAAGCCAGCAACTATTCCAGCTTTGGAAGACAACATTTCCGAAGAAATTCGGGCTATTCCGGCCGAAATGCTCGAAAAAGTTGCCCAAAATTGGACTTTCCGAATGGACCGCCTAAGACGCAGCCGCGGTCAACATTTAAATGAAATTATCTTCAAAAAGTAAATGTCATGAACCAATCTAACGTTTCAAATAAAGAACCGATGAGATTTTGCAAATTTTATGCGTTTTTTTTTTTAAAAAGTTATCAAGCTCTTAAAAAATCACCCTTTACTAACGAATTTATACAGAAAAAAGAAAGCGCATACTCCAGAGTTCGAGATTGTAAAACTACCGATTCTGTTGAGATTCGGGCCCTGTTCGGATTATTATATATTGCTGGAACCTTACGTATGTCTCATGGAAACTTGGAGGATGTGTATAGTGATGCTACTGGTATTGTCATATTTCCAAATACTATGCCTTCGAAAAGGATGAAATTTCTTCTAAACTCTCTCCGGTTTGATGATGCATCCACAAGAAGTTTTCGCCGAGCCCAAGATAAAGCTGCGCCCATACGAGAAGTGCTAAATATGTTCACAGAAAACTGCCTTTCTCCTTATTCTGTTGGTAAGAATGTTGTAATAGATGAAATGATGTGCGGATTCCGCGGAAAATGTCCTTTTAGACAATACAACAAATCAAAACCTGACAAATATGGGCTAAAGATTTATGCACTAGTGGATTCAAAAAACTTTTACACGTTGAATATTGAGCTTTATGCTGGAAGACAACCAGAAGGACCTTTTCAAATCAGTAATTCAGGAAGTGATGTTGTAAAAAGGTTAATTTCACCAATTTCTGGAACCGGACGAAATTTGACCATTGATAACTGGTTCACCAGCATTCCTTTGGTAAAAGATTTAGCTACAAATGATAAAATGTCTGTTGTTGGCACTTTGCGTAAAAATAAAAAGAAATTCCCCCGTGTTTCATTGCGAAGGGAAATCCAGAGTATTCTAGTCAATTTGGGTTTTCAAATATTTCTACCCTGGTATCGTATGTACCTAAAAAGAACCGATCTGTTGTTCTGACTTCATCACTTCATCGTACAGCTGAAATTGACACCAGCACTAACGAGAAACGAAAACCAGCTATTATAACTTTTTACAATAAAACAAAAGGTGGAGTTGATGAAGTGGATAAAAAGGTAAAACTGTATTCCGTATCAAGGAAGTGCAATAGGTGGCCATTGACGCTCTTTTTTCGCTTGCTAAATATTGCTGGAGTAAACTCAATGGTAATTTTGAGAGAAAATAGTGTAGTTATCGAAAAAAGACGTACATTTCTACGCGAATTGGGAATAGAAATGACGAAAGAACATACGAAAAGAAGAGCTGATAAAAACTTACCAAGAAATTTGAAAAGAAATATAAGAGGTTTTTTGAAATTAGATGATGAACCCAATAGTGAGGCAAGTACATCCGAAGTCAGTAGAGGAAGCTGCAAAATATGTCCAGCAAAAAAAAGAAGGCAGACAAAAACCCAATGCAAAATCTGCGAAAGAAATATTTGTCGAGACCACACCGTATTTATTTGCAATGAGTGTTTTGTGACCGATGAATCTGATGAATCTGACTATTGAACTATTCTAACTTTCTAATAAGATATTAATGTATTTACTTTCTTTTCAATGTATTCTATGACTTTTATGTTTTCCCCAAATTTTGAAAAAAATTTGTTTGGTTTTGTGTTAAGATTAACGAATTTACTTTGCATTCAATGAATTATATTACTTTTTATGTTTTTCCCTCATTTATTATGACAAAAAAAAATACTTTTCCTGTAAAATATTATTTTATGATTACATAATACTTAAAACTAATAAAAAAAATGAATTCCACAACTTTATCCACTTTAAATCTCACATTTCAAATGAGGCGTCGAAAAGACTACGCGCGACCGCTTTTGTTACAAAAGATGGCGCGCCCGCTTGAAGGGTAACTTCGGAGACCCGGCAGAGTTATATACCATAACTGATTAGCATGGCGAGGTCAGTTAATTTAGCCATGCCCGGCTGTCTTTCGGTTTTACTGTCTATAAATACGCGAACTAGTTCCTCAATTTTGAGATATATACGTGCTTTTCTCGCTAAGCTGCTCATTTGTCGGAACTGCCGAACCCGTCGGACCACTATTGTGTATAGCTGTCATGCAACCTGACTGATCGAAATCAAGATAAATATCTTTTTATGCCGGTTTCTGCTGCACAAAATGAACCTGTAAAGGGTATTTTAGCTTTCGTTGTTAACGTTTTTCTTGTTGTAATATAATTTCTCAAAATCCCACCCATTTACATAGCCAGAAAGTATGTTTCCACACATATGTATTTATGTATGTAAATAAGCCCATCCAATTGGAACTCGCACCATCGAAGCATTTGCATGCGTTTCCCAACATCTGCATTATTTATGTTTTTGTTTTTCAGATAAAAAATAAATAATTTTTCTATAAACTTGTTATTGCTGTTGCCGTGTTATATATATTGCGTACGTGACGCTTGGCGCGGCTGCCATCTTGTTTATGCTCTGCGTGCGATACTTGTTTATAAATATCGAACTCATTTCAGTTCTTATTCTCCAGCTGATGCAGTGGTCAAGGGAAATGACGGGCGTATTAATTAAGTAAGAGGGAAGGCCAAAGCTTCCACGGCTTGCATAAGCAGTAAACAACTATGTTTATCATTAACTGCATAATATGGTTTAGAGAAACATAAATAATTTTTTACGTAATTATTAAAATGGTTAATTTGTGAGGAGGTGAAGATGGTGAAATTATTTTGGGTGGGAGTATTGTTGCTTGCAGTACTACTGATGGCCTACTTAATTTATTTTTTATATGTATGTATTTTTGTAGTGAAATCTCTTTAGACATAAAAGTAAAAAGCGGAAATTTTTCAATGCAACGAAATTGCGTTACGTCACGAAATTTCGTCACACTCGTATTAAGTAAAATGCTACCTCTGTGAGTGCTAATATTTCCAATTTACATATGTATGTATATTTTTTGATTTTTAAATGTAATAAAGGGTTGTTGAAACAAATATTCAGAGCGCTGCCATCTGTTTGAAAATTTCATCCCGATGTTAATAGCGTAAGGAAAGCAATATGTGGGTTTCAAACTCAAATGGTCGAAGTATATCTTACTGAATTAAAAATATTTTTATGTGACGAGTTGCCATCTTTTAAATTTAATAACTGAGCAAATAATTGTTTTTTTGCAATACGTGGGAGTGAAAGTGTTTTTGAGTTTTCTAAAAACCATTTAAATAAAAAAATTGAGGTTTGTCACACATTCATAGGGCTGCCACCTGTTTGAAAATTTCTCGAACTCGAAATTAGTCCTTACGCTACTATGTAATATGTGGACTTCAAACTCAAATGGTTTAAGTAAGCTATTAATTAAAAACATTTTTTGAGCAGGGTTGCCATCTTTTAATTTAGAGTACAAAAAATAATAAAAATTAATATAAAAAAAATAAAATAAAATAAAAAAAATAAAAAAATAAAAAAATAAAATAAAATAAAAAAAATAAAATTGAAAAAAATAAAATAAAATAAAAAAAATAAAATTGAAAAAAATAAAATTAAAAAAGATAAAAAAAATAAATATAAAATAAAATAAAAAAATAAAAAATTTAAAAACAAAATAAAAAAAAACAGAACATTTGTTTATATTTTATTTTGTTTTTAATTTTTCTTTTAACAAGAATTTTTTTTTTTTTTATTTTTATTATTTTTTATTTTTTTTTATTTTTTAATTTTTTTTTTTTTAATTTTTTTGTGCTTAAAATTTCCATAAATTATTTCCGCTATTGCTTCCAACCCATTTCACCAACCTCATTAAATGTTTTCCTAATTGACCATAAAATGCCCAACCAATCGGCTTTTCCTCCGTTATCATGAAGTCTGGGGAATTTTATGCCACTTATCATCATACTATGTAATATGGACTTATGAAAGAAGTGATCAGGTCACATGCAAAGGCTTCACTTTCCATTCATTTTTTAAATTTAAAATTTTGTATTTACACAAGACTAATTGCGAATCCATATTCCGGCTTTCGCTTGTCTCCTTTCGTTGATAACAGTATTTACATAAACGAAACGTGAGGCTTTCGTTAAGACTTACACAATAACCGTTGATAGCGGCTAATGTATTTTCACATATGTATGTATGTATTTATACAGGTATGCAAGCTTGTTTGTGACTGCAAATATTGGCAATGATAATGAAAAAGAAATGTGCTCCGCCAGGCGTGTAATTAATCATTAATCGAAGCAGCGAGTGACATACAAAGATTTACATAAACTGATATACATAATATATGCGTTTATGATACGCTGTTTTGCATTTTATGTGGCAAATATGTATGCATGTGTTATATATGCACTCTTAATAGCATTATGCCAGTATGTATGTTCTGCTGCCGGAATTACTCACGCAGCTGCAGTGGCAAGTGCTTCCCCCACTTAAAGGTATTCTTTGTTTTGTGCGCATATGTATGTGTGCTTTACACGTTTGTAGATAAAATGCACTTGTAATGACATTTCTTCACTTAACTAACTGACGAATGAACATTCCATGTCTGAGCTGTTCAGCTACCCTTTTGTTCTAAGATAAAAAGCGTGAATTCCATAAATATTAACGTATTTAACTGTTTATGTTGTTGTTGTATGACTAAGTTGGCAAATATTTCACAATGAGTGCATTACAATGGGTCAGTGTAAAGTAACGGTTTCCTCTATGCCATATAGTTTTCATATAATGTGACTATAACTTATAGAAATGCTGTTAATTGCGTCTCTGTGACGAGCGAAGTAATTGCATGACGTCATTTTTAGAGAAAAAAGTAGACGGTAATTAAATTAAAAATATTTGAAAGCCGCGTAGCCATAAATTAGTTTTGTAAATAAAATATAATTGTTCTACGTTTGTACTCGTAAGAAATACGAACATTGCGCACAGATTTATAGCACGACAGCGGTAATCAATTACTGTTTGTAATCTTCTTTGTCTTTGTCTACCGACATGATTTAGTTCCCTGCCTGTATGCCTACACCGCTAATTGACTGCACTCCCACATGTGACATATACACAATATTGTGTAATAAATTTAAATTTTTTAGTGAAAAGAAAATTTTTCCCTGCAGCCAAGTGGGTTGAGTGCGTGACTACGCCTCTGTGCCGCGTTGGTTCAAATATCGAACTTTGCACCAAAAATTTATGCAAACTATAAAAAAGTCACAACAGTATAGTGATGTCTGAAAGTGAAAAACAAAAATCATTTAAGAACCCATACAAGTCTTGAGAAGAGTTGATGACTTTCTGCCCCCCACATTATGTCAGAAAACGCGGCCAAACAGTTGCTTACTGCGCAAATGCCCATTATTATTGTGTAATTTTGCTGTGAGCACATGCCGCATCGCTTTATTGATGTCGGCTGACGCATTCATGAGATGTAGGGTTCCTCTAGGCTTTATGGATTACGAATTAGCGAGTAATTAAATGTAATAAAGCCGGTCGAAAGCCATTAAATATTGCCGTATATTAATAAAGTTGCTTATTTTTTTATTAATTAATTATTTCCAGAGAGATGACCTGTATTGTGGCTTTTTAGCTAATTGTTGAGTCCATTGCTTGATTAGAAACTTATAAATAAAGTTCGTAGAGCTTAGTTTTAAGTGAGTATAAACGTCAATCTGTAAATGTGGTTTTATTTGATGAGTGGCGTGTGCAACACCGTTTTTACATCTTAAGTATTGTGTATAATAAATATTTTATATATAGTATATATAATATTGTACTCAGCCACTTGGTTATGTCACACATCGTTTTATTTACAAATTTCCGATACTTTCTTGACAGGGTGTATGTATTTTTACTAAGCAAAGCCTTCAAAAATTATTTTTAATTGTAAATATTAGGAAGAATATTTTATACATTTTTTATTGGCAATTATTTTTTGGTAGGATTTCTCAATTATATTTTTTCCGACAGGTGGCAACTCTATTTTGCCATCTATAAAGATACCATCCAATTTTAGAAGACGATTTCTAAAACGCGTTAATTTTCTAATAATTGCAGGCTTAAATTTATAAAATATGGCAACTCTATTAGAAAAACTTTACTTGAAGCAAATCCTTACAAAATTCTTAGCTTTAAAGAGGGAAAGTTTTTTTGAAACGCTTTTTAGGAGACCTTATTATGCAATTTAAGCGAAAGTTAGCCAAATTAAGCGAATTTAGTATTTTAATTATTGAGAAATAGCTTGACCGCACAGCTCTCCTTAGCAAAAAGATTGATAGCGATAAACTGTTTTACTGCTCGGTCCAAAATATTATATTTTTCTGAGGTTTAAAATTCTTCAGCTGATTTCTATTTTATCAATGAACACAACCACATTTACAGTCTGGACAACAACCGGCAGAGTTAAACACAACCAAATTTATAGTGTAGTCAACAACCGGCGGAGTATCAGTTTGAACTCGATTTCTATTCGATTAAGATTCAATGTAGTAAATTAAGAATTTTCTTTTGTATGATAAATGGATCTAAATCTCGAGCAAAGGTCGGCTATTTGATCAATTAACTTCTGTGCGAAATGGTTATAAGACTGAAAGAATAGTGCGTCGAAGCATCATGTAATAATGGAAGTAAATAAAAAATCATTGAAAATCATTTTTCATATGCCGTCACTCTGCCAAGAAAAATATATGTTTATTATTACAGCTGTTTCCTTCACGTTCAACTGGAAAATGTAAGTTTTTCCTGGAATGTGTCCCCCGGCTGAAAATTTCTCAACCTCTAAGCTTTTTTCTGTCACTGAAAACACTCTCCAGAACACTTTAGTTATTTAGCATCGAATAAATACATTTAGAAAGAATTTATTTATCTAATTTTAAATGATCTAGGTTGTATTGATCTTGATCTATTTCCAATAACATAAAGCTGTTAAAGAATGTTAAGGATCCAGTAATTTTGGATGTTCGAAAACCTTTAAACTTATATACATTTTTTTTTTGAATTCTCAAAGCTTGCCTTACGTCAAAGTGCGTCAATGTATTTTATTTCAATTTATTCAACAACACCCACGAGAAGGCAATAAAAGTTTGCACGAATTAATTATGAAGTTTTGTGAGATTTTTTAATGTCAACAAATTAATTAGCTAACACGTGTGTTCCTAATATTTATTATATTATAAAGTCAAAATTTTGAACCCAATAAGAGAACCTTATGCAGTATTTAACATATTTAACATTAATTACATTTAAGTAGAAGTAAAAGTCAAATGAAAATGTTTATTTGAATTTAAAATATACTGAGTTTTATGGAGCATTAATAAAATGCCTCGTGCTGATGCTGACAAACAGGGAACAAGAACCCAGCAACAAATTTACGTCTGATACTATATGGTCCAGGGCATACTTCCTACATGTACCGCGTTTTCCAATAAGGATGACAGGATTTCTAAGTGTCGTTTTTGGCTATTTTTTATATGTCACGACATGAACTTTCATTATATTCAGTGCTTACAATTTCATCATGGAAAGCTATGCGCAATAACAACGTTACAAATTATTAAATTTTATTATCAAAATAATCGTTCTCAATTGCAACTTTTCGTGCACTTTTGCCATTTTATGGTCAAAATAATCGTCCAGCTATACTCGCTAATCGTTGAAGTATTGAAGATTTCGAGAGTACACTTTCTTTACATAATGTTCAAGCGCCAATAAGGCAGTTAAACGCTCGATGTTATGAAAAAGTGTTGCTGAAAACTGCAATTTGTCGTTCCCAAGGCCTTCTCAAGAATTAAGACTGTCTCAAACCACAACTTGGCGGATTTTGAGAAGGGATTTGCGCTTGCAACGGCTTAAAATTGTTCTCACTCAAGAACTGAAGCCATGGGATCACCATAAACGTTGTGAATTCACTGATTTTGCGTTGGAATAACTTGAAAACGATAACATTTTTTAAAGAAAATCATCTACTCCGATGAGACTCAGATTCAACTGAGTGGTGTGGCAAATAAACAAAATTGGCGATTCTGGTGCGCAGAAAATTATTCATAAACGATTATTACATGCATCTAAATTGATGGTTTGGTATGGTTTTTGGTCTGGTGGAATTATAAGTCAATACTTCTTTCGAATTTAAGCTGGTGACATCCTTACTGTCAATGAAGAGCTGTATAGATCGATGATTTGGGATTTAACATCATTAGACCACATCTTTTGGGGGTTATTTAAAGTCATTTAACTTTAGCACTAAACCACACCGTCTTCAGGCTTTAGAAGTTAAGCGTATAGTACTCAATTGAGTGGAAAAGTGCTCGAAAATTGGGCTAATCGAATTAAAACTTGCAAAAGGCGTCGTGAAGGCCTCTTCAATGAGGTTATATTCAGTACTTAATTGTATCGATTGCCTTCACATTAAATATAAAATTTTAAGCAATTAGTGTGATTTAAAAAAAAATTCCAGCATAAACAAGCGCCCATTAATAATCTCAAACTCTTAATTTTTATTTTTTTCATTTTCGCCAATTTCTATCAACGGTTGCATAATTTGCACAAACTCGTGACAATGTCGTAGGTTTGTTGGTAAATAAATGTAAATGCTTGGAAAAAAAAACCTGAGAGGTAAATTCAACTGATTATGGTGTTTAAGTCACGAAGCACGTATGCCACACCTCAAAAATACCAATAAATATTGGCTGGTAAATATTTTTTATTTACTTCAGACATAACGCTGAACTAATAAATAATATATAACAATTGAAGTAAGGGTTCTGACAGGGAAAGCCCTTGCTAAGCCGAGGATGTGGGTTCCGCTTTTTCGCAAACATTTTATGTAACAAAAAAGTTGGCGTTCAATAATATTTGCAAATGATTTCAGTTAGCGAATTATAAATATAAATAAACTCAAATAAATGGATCGTAAATTTATATGGCAAGTCACAATGCAGCTTCGCAAAATCGCGCGGATTTTCGGAAGAACGATTGGAAATTGATGCGTGCGCTTTCGCGTGTTCTGGAAGCAAGTCAGGAATGCTTTGTTTTCATTTCGCTTGCATATATCTGCGTCTGTTTATTTAATTTTGATTTTCGTTGCTATTAATTTGCAATCAATTATTGTTGGAATAATATTTGCCCACGAATAAAATAACGGATATACGGTTTCAAAATATTTCGCTGTGGCGTGCTTTTTGTTTATACTTTTTTTTATTAATTTAATTCATAGTTGAATTTATTTCTTTTTTTTAATTTTTTTGTTATTTTTTTATTTATATTTTTTTTTATAATATTCTTTTTTTTATATTTTTATGCATTTATATTTTATATATTTTTCTATATAGCTCTTCTAAACATTCATAGAAAATAATTCAAACTAAATAAGTCGAAAGTCCACTTGGAGTACCAGATTTCTTCTGGCAAAATGAAAAGATAACAGCTTCTTAAGGCTTGGAATCACTGGCAAATGAAGTAATGTAATTTTTTATTTTCTCCCTTACACATAAGATGCCTTTTCCTTTATTATTTTCAGTCTAATTAATATATGCAATGATTGTTTCGAATATGCCATAAGAAATTAAGAAAATTGTTCTCTTTTTTCGTACTTATACCCCAAATATAGTTGTATCCAGCTCTAAAGCTCATGACTGATTCAATGCTCCTGCTATTCATAGTTACCCTTAAAGTTTTATGAAACACGTTATTTTTTTTAATATTTTCCTGAATTTCACTTTATCGGAAAATTCCGCTGAAGTCTTCGCTGAAATTTGTTTGAACTGTTGATGTTGCTTTGCACATATTTTTCAATAGTTTTGCAATTTTATTAATTTCGACTGACTCTATTCTAAAAGATGTTTACATTAAAGATTCCCGCAATTATTTTCAGAAAACCATTCTGTATGCCTAAATTTGGCGGAGATTAAAAAAAAAATTGCTTTTCAGCAGGTGGCAACTCAGTTAAAAATAAAGAGTAATTTTATGATTTTCAACAATTTTCAGAAAGCCTAAATTTGTCAGAGATTTTAAATAAAATTACATTTTTCGGTAGGTGGCAACTCTGTTAAAAATTAAGTGTAATTTTATGATTTTCAATAATTTCCTCAAAACCATTCTTATCTAAATTTGGCAGAGATTTAAACTAAAATTACGTTTTTCGGTAGATGGCAACTATGATTTTCAATAATTTCCTTAAAGCCATTCCTTATCCTAAATTTAACAGAGATTTTAAATAAAATTACGTTTTTCGGTAGGTGGCAACTCTGTTAAAAATTAAATGTAAGTTTATGATTTTCAATAATTTCCTTAAAGCCATTTCTTATCCTAAATTTAACAGAGATTTTAAATAAAATTACGTTTTTCGGTAGGTGGCAACTCTGTTAAAAATTAAATGTAAGTTTATGATTTTCAATAATTTCCTCAAAGCCATTTTTTATCCTAAATTTGACAGAGATTTTAAAATAAAATAGCGTTTTTCGGTAGGTGGCAACTCTGTTAAAAATTAAGTGTAATTTTATGATTTTCAAAAAAAAAGTTTGTTTCGGAAGTACATTCAGTCCTATTTTTCTGTTTTTTTTTTTTTTGAAGAGGCTTTTTTTATCTTCCGGGTTCACAGTTAGAACTATAACTCGAAAAATGAGCGAAGTTTCAAACCAGAGTGTAAAAATTTATGAAATCGGAAGATAATCCTGATTACTCCCGATATAACGGTACTCTTAAAAACTACTTAAAGTGCGATAAATTAATAACTAATTGTGAGGTGGTGTGAGAGGAGCCAATGTAAAAATTGATCGAGGGTGTGGCACTACCCACTTTTGTGTATAATCACGTATCTAACGACCTGCCCGACCGATTTCAATCAAATTTGGTATGTGACATTCCTCTGACAGTTTTATGTTACAGTGTGAAAATCGGGCTACAGACACGCCTACTTGTCATGAAACACAATTTGAAATTCCATTCCTTCGATAAAACTTTGCATAATGTTTTTAGAGCATGCCACCTTGTGGGCAAAAATTATCTAAATCCAACGAAAACTATCAAAACCCTAGGTACCAAATATTTGGACCCCAGTACCTATAGTTGATTCTTTACGAGAATATTGGTCAATGTGTCAGATTTATATTTGAAATTCAGAGAGAATCTTTTCCTAATAGCAGGATGTCTGGGTGCTACAAATGGGTTGAATCGGCTCAATACTTCTTTAGCCCTCATATACCTAATTTAAAGACTTTCGAACTTCCGGTGACTTTATACCGCATAAATCGGCCAATACGTGAGTTCTCTTAATAAAATTGAGAGAGTGAGTTGTTCTTATAACGGAGCATATTTGAAAATATGATCTCATATAACTAACAGACCTTATGCACCTTAATGTACTTCCCTAGCTTTAGCCCTTGCATGTTGCAAGAGTACAAAATGTTCAGTTATACCTGAACTTAGCTCTTCCGTAATTATATATGAATAAAAAAACATGAACTCAGGTTGTACCATCCTTTTCGAAATAAATATTAAAATTTACATCATCAAGTCGAAAATGAGTTTTATGACCACACAAATTAGTTTGTTTTTCGCTTCAAAACCTGCAAATGCAACAATGTTTAGTTCGAACTCACCATGCCACAAATTAGAAGATTCTCTAATTCTCTTAATATCAACGAAATTCGGTAGTAAATAGAAGCATGCAAGCTAATTTATCATAATCTGTATAATAGAAATATTATTTTCCACATTTAGCCATAATAATGGATTGCCAAGTCGAAAGTGCACCATTCTGTATCACGCGTACCAGCCATGGCTTAGCACAAATCACTCATTTAGATATGCATGAAAAAGAATTTCAGTCAGCCAACTGGTTAGTGCAGACACACGACCCATCTATTTCGGTGCAAATTTGCTTTTTCTCCTTTTTTCTTTGCAAAAGTGAATTGGATTCCCGTGACTCTCGCAAGCCACATCCGTGAATCCACAGCCTCGTGTTGCTCGTTAAAAGCACGCACACATATTCAAATCAAAAAACAACAACAAATCGCATGTATTTTATGTATCTCAGTTGGAGGCGAGAACTGGGTTTCGTGATGATCTCGTTAATTATGCAGCCAGCCGGTTGAGTGGTAACGCTGGACACCCCACTGCCGGTTAGTTATGTGACAATTAATTTGAAGCGGCAGAGATCATGTGATTTGCATATACATACATGCAATGTATGTATGTCTGTGTATGATTTGTGTACAAATTATTTTAAGAATTATATATTTGTTTTTGCAGATTTTAATATTCAACAGCTTTATGAATGGAAACGTTCAGTTGGGCTGGAGAAAAAGTGACTTGACTGCTCATTCATATATTTGGTGAACTGAATTCAGAAAAAAATTTAAGTTTTTTGCTTTTTATGATTGGCTGGTTTTGCCCAAAATGCATTTAAGCCAAATTTATGGCGCTTTCGAATATGAAACAATGCCAGTTTTGGGGGAAACAGTGCGGCTTTGAGCTCATATCATCTCATAGATTGCTTGAAACAAAAGAAAAAACATTTATGATTTCATTTTTTCCAATCACACACTTTAAAGTGTCAATTAGTTAACAACAACATTTGAGCAGCAAAATTTACGCCCATAAAATGAGCAACTGGTAGTCACATGTTATAAGTAACTGTATAATTTTTGCTGTCACACGCGATCACTTGCGATCACACGATCAATTGCCAACATGCTACATTTAAAGAGTTGATATGGTACGTACATATGTATGCCACGTGCAACACTATACAATGTCAGTACTTTGTATCAGCTACAATGTTTTCTATATAACTGTACGATCGTTTGCGCCCCTCTGTAGGCCAAAGTACGCACGCCTTTAAGCAGTTAATGTCAATGTCAATGTCAAAGTCGTGAACTGGCGCACACCTCTTGAACTTGCCGCTGGTTTGCTTTGCAACTTGCCGTAACCAGTTTCATTTTGTAGGCTTCACACAGCCGGCAAATGATCACTTTATAATGCGATTAGTTAAATTGCCGTTTGTGTGCAATTCTCTGCGTATTTATTTACGTTTTATTATTTTTCTGCTGAGCCGGCGATTTTTCAAATTAAACTTTGTAGTTTTTTGTAGCAGATCTGCTTAAAGATCTTTAAAGAAACCATTAAGGATCATCGCCAAATTGTAGAGCTCGATTTAGTGGCAGAAATTGGTTGGAAATATTTTTAAGTACCCAAAAAATTTTACATAAATCACTTGAAAGTCAAAAACAGTAAATTTCATTTGCTTAGGCGTTTTAATTTCACCACTTTTTTGTTCGTTATCTTTGAGCTCTGCCCTTTTGTCAATAAATTTACATACGAAAGCAAGAATATGGTTTTACAGTTGTATTGTATATAAGAAATTAAGTAGGTGCCTCATTAAAATATTTGAAACCTATTCCACTACTTTCTCATATGATTCTGTCAACACACTTTACGTATATTATGCGAATTGTTGATTGGATTCGTCACTTGTAAGTTTTGGTGAATCGTAAACTGCTTTTAAAGGCGATTTGTAGGGATCATCTAGCATTTCCTTTGATCAACAATTTCAGTTGGTATGTGGCTTCGCTAAAATATTCACTTTGCTTTTGATCTACAATTTCAGTTGGTATGTGGCTTCGCTGAAATTTTCACTAGCTATACGTTTGGAGCTTAAATGTAGGCAACAGTTTTTATTCGAACTAATTTTCTCATGGAATATTTTTATGAATAGAAAAGAATTAGAGGTAAAAATTATTGCAAACAATACATATTTGTAAAAAGAAAACATACTTTTTTTTCTTAATATTAAAATAAATTCGCAAAAAATTTCTTCTTTTATACCTATATGTTCTGCGCTTAAATGTAGGCAACAGTTTTTATTCAAACTTACTTTTTATCTTCTTACGACAACCTTATATACATAAGCTTTGTTTTTCTTAATAATAATTCAAAAAATCTTTTCAAATAGAAATAATAATTTTGCATATCTAAAATTTTGTCACATTTGATTGACGGTTGCTCTCATTTGTTCCGAGAGATATACGCGTACGAAGTTCTTTGCCATTTTTCAATTAGCGTCACTTAAATATTTATTGTACGAAAACTCGTGCTGTTTGCCGTCTATGACGTACTATATTCGTTGCGTCGGTGTTTATATAAATAGATCTCATTTAAGATTTGTTCTTATGTACTCTCTGTTAATGCCGTCTATGACTCAGTCGAAAGTGTTCAGAGAAAAATTTCTATTGTGGCACTTCATGCTGATTTTTTAGTTTATATTTGAAAAACGTGTAAATTTCAGTTAGCAAAACTCAATAAATGGTTAAGTACTCATTAGGTTTCGGTTAAGTACTCGTTAAGTTTCGGTTAAAAACGTTATTTGTTAAGTTTCGGTTAAGTACTCGTTAAGTTTTGGTTAAGTACTCGTTTTGTTTTGTTAAAGCACGGTTAAATACTCGTTAAGTTAAGTTTCGGTTAAGTACTCGTTAATTTTCGGTCAGTACTCGTTAAGTTTTGGTCAAGTACTCCTTAAATTTTGTAGCGATACAAAACGCATTTTTTACTTTCAATACCAATAATTTCACACTATTTTCCGTTGTACGGACAAAATCTTCTAGTTGAGAGTTTTTCTTCTTTAAGGTGAAACCTTCACGGAAAAAGCCGAAGCACCCGTGCCTTAGACGTCGGAGATCGGCTGTAATTCGAAAAACATTTATTTTTGTCTTCAAAAATTTTACTTTGTTTTCTGTAAATATGTATAAATTCATATTTCTTCAAAAATTAAAAGTAATTGATCATTCCCAGAAAATCCCGTTTTTCAGGCCTTCGCCCTAGATGAGCCCCTTAGGGCAATTAAGGTAGTAGAAGCCTTAAATATTGCTCATTTAGTCGAAAGTCTTTCAGTCTGGCGTGGCTTGATAAACTCTATAAAAAAATAAATACTTAAAAATAGTATCATATGTTCACATTTTCTTAGTAAAAAAAGATTGTTAAAGAAATCTACTGATTCCTATAAAAAACGTTACTTAGATTGGCCTCTTTTCCAACACTCGCAACTAAAAGTAAACATACCACTTTATGACTGTAATAGTCTGTTGTCAAACTCCAGGTTTATGATTTTATTGCGCTGTTATTTGCACACCGTTATAACTGTTCCCGAAATGTCTACGGTTCTCAGTACTTAGAAGAAACGTGCCTTCTTATGATTATAAAAAAGCTGCGTTAAATTTTTTATTTATAGCAATTAGACTCACTGATAATGGCATGACTTTTCTTTCCTTGATACATACATACTATATTTTGTGCCATAATTTTTAATTCATTTTCAATTTGAGTTTAATGAAGGAATTCATATTTACTGATTTCATTTTTATTGCTCTAATGGCCGTCGTGCGAACTTCGCTTTTATTGACCACCATAATTTTTAATGCTAATCAAATTTGTACCTATGGTGCGGGTCAATAAATTTCACGTTATCAATGAGCATATGAAATTTACAATCTATTTTTAATACAATTTTAACACTTCGGTTAAAAATACGGCACAAATATTTGTTCGGAAAAATTAACAAGCATTTGCATAAATTTTATTTGTCAACATATTACTATTACAAGCAGTTGAAATCAAAATCACAGCCGTGTTTATTTTATCAATCGTTGACGCACAGACTTGGAAAGAGCAAATGAGCTTGCGCAGAGAGATGGGTGCAAAATGAGCAGTGAGCGCATTGAGTGTGTGCTAGAGGGCTCGTATGCACCTGTTTGAGTATCAAAAAGTGAGATTTAACTAAAAAATGCTCGTAGGATCTCTCGAAAGATATATAAAAATAAGAGAGTTGCCACCCTTGGCGAATTAAAACTTTATGAGAGGGTTTTTTTGGAACTTAATAATCGGTTAGCATATTAACATTAAATAAAATGTTTAAAATGGAATGAACTAGTTTCTTTAATAATTTTGTATTTCTTAATACCTAAAAATATATTAGATCAAAATAGTCCGCTTTCCTCTTTCAATGGGTTCCTAGTATATGAAGACAGTAAATATTTAGATATAAAATAATTTTAAGTTTCCAAGAGAAAAAATTCGTATAGTTTCCATTTTCTTTTGTTCTCAAAAATATATATTTTCATTTTATTAATATCATCATCATATGTCTTTAAAAAATAATGCCATTAGCAAAAATTAGCGTCATCTGATTACAATAATCTTATGAAAAAATATTATTGGCGTGAAAGTTTCGAACTCTCGAAGAGATCAGATTATTTCATTCAAATCAGATTCGGAAAGATCAGCTTATTTCATTCAAATCAAATGTTTTCATAGTAGCCTGCACACACAGTTAATAAGGCATGAAACTCCAGTTTCTGCACAACCAATCTGGCATGCCTGCATTACCGCTCAGTTCTCAAAACAATGCCACTCATTGCACTCCCAAAATATTAGGCGTCTTGTTAGATAAACCTTATACAGTTTTATCACTTCTACGTAACACTCTCACTCTCAACGCATGACGAAGTTGCTACCGAATGACGTAGAACCGTCTAGCCTGCACTTCAAACGCCGGTCTACTCAACGTTCTGATTTTTTTACCCAAACTCTGTGCGAGCCACGATTACTCCGACTAGTGTAGCGTGAGTGGGTTGCGCCGGCAGCTTTGTTCTACTGTCTTCGTCTAATGCAGTTTTATCTTGTCGGCAATGTTTATCAACGAACTTAACCGCTCTCACGCCAACCGCCGGTATTTCACATTCATTCAATGCTTGTGAGCGGTCAACAATGATCGCCAGCGATTGCAATTAGCGCTCGCTCCCAACGTCACTTGAATTGGAGCACGCTGAGCGCAATGCTCAAAAGATATCAAAGATAAATGTGAGTAAGAGTACTGCTGTATTTGTACGTTGCGCTCATATTTACAGAGTGTATGCAGTGGATATAACATTTTTCGGCCTGAGAGCGTGGAGTGTCTTCGGAGGCGGCAATTTTTCGCATATATAATATGGCCCGTCGCCTCGACAATGAAATTATTAGTGAAACAGATTTCGCAAAGAGAACAACAACTTCTGTAGTGCTTCAACAAACAGCCTATCAGTGAAGGAAAATTAAAAAAAAATATATTACAAAATTGTGAAATATATTAGAACTGTGAAAATAATTTACCGCAACGTCTATGCACGTTAATCGAATGGTCAGGGAAAAAATCGTTAATAATTTCCTACGCCAAAATTACAACTGGAGTGCCACTTGGGAACGCGCTCAACGGCACTTTGACAAACGCTGAAAGAAGCTTGCATAGCCGAAAGGTTGCTTCAACAAATCAATTTGAATAAAAAAGAAAAACAGAATATAAAACAAAGTTGTAAAGAATCATTTGCCATTCAAATTGTGCGCGACGAAATAATTGAATTCAATTGAAGGCAATCAGTGATTAGCGTTTTTGATAAAAACAAGAAAATACGTAACTTAACGGGTGTGTGGTGCTCAAGCAACCCTGCAAGATAACGCATTGAACACCTTGTGGTGATTAGCGATAAAGTGATTTGCAATTCATTGCTTTACAAAAGAATTGTAACAAAAATACAAAAATTAAAAAAAAAATCTGAGCAAATAAAAGCTTGAAACGTTTTACAGTATTTTGAAAACAAATATTTGAAATTTAACAAAATGACGCCGAGACTCATCACTTACATACTGGTAATAATTTATTTAACATTTTTAAATAATTTTTTCTGCCCATAAATAAGTCAGTTTATGTAATATTTTGAGTGTTCATGTTAAAAATCAGGCTAGGTTAAGCGTTAGATAGGCTACATATTTAAAATTCGATAAAATTATGAGTTTTAATGTTTATATAACTGATTTCGCTTAGTTTTCTAAACTGTTCCTAAAATCATGAATTTGAAACTAGTTGGTAACTACTACCAAAGTCATGACTTATGAACTAGTTTTTAACTATTCTTTGTGCAATTTTTGTTTATATGCAAATACTATATTATTCGGTTTAATATTGGTTCTAATACACAAAATATATGTAGAAAGCAAATATGAGATTTTAACGAAAATATTTTATGTTGATGCAGGTTTAAAAATATGCTTGCAATTTTGCTGTGAACTATTTCAAGTTATGGTTATGAAATTTCTCTAAATTATGCCTATTTTAATTTTTTTTTTTAGTTATTTTAAAGTTTCCTTAACAGTTGATAACGGTCGTAGTATCTTCCAGAGTATTAATGGGCGCAAGTTTAAAAAATTATTTCAATTTAAAAAAATATCTGTTTACTAGTATTTAAACAATGATTAAACATTTTTTTTATAATATTATTATTATTTTTAATTAATGGATCATTCGTAATATCATCAGTCCAATGCATGTATTTCACTTTTTCGGCAAGAAACGAATTATTTTATAATATTTTCATCATTATCTTTTTAAGTTGCTTTTTTTCAAACTCATCCTAAAGTGGTGATTTAGGTACTAGTTTGTAACTAGTTCGAAAATTTTCCATATGTTCAGACTATTGCATTTATTTCAATATTTTTACTATATATCTTTATTTATTTTTCAAACTCCCCCTAAAGTGTTGATTTAGGTACTAGTTTGCAACTAGTTAGAAACATTTGCAATAGTCGGTTTTTTTTAAATTAAGAAAAAGCGAGTGACCACAAGTTATCTTTTTATAAAATTTTTAAAGTTTTTTATTTTTTTTTATCACACATTCTTCAGTTCTCAAATGCAGTAAGCATGGTTTGGCTTTACTTCCTAAAAATAAGTAAGGCCAATTGCTGATAAGAAATGAGTCATGATACGCTTAAAACATTTATGATCGATTGCTATTTTTCAACCATTTATACACTTTTTTACCACAGTATATACATACAAACATACATATGTACATGTATTAAGAAATGTGCCGCTTCATTTAGACGAAATTTAAAACCAGAAATTTTGTCATTTTATTGGTACTTGTTTTAACTTATCTTATTTTCTACAGCTACAAGTAAATAAAATGCTATAAAATTACGTCATAAACACAATTAAGCAAATGCTATTAGTTGACAAGTTGAAATCTTGATTAATACATACAGCAATAAAAAATATGTAAATAAATTAAAAATATAAAAAATAATAATAATAAATAAAATAAATATTTTTTTGCGCAATTTTGTTAATTTAGCACCTCAACAGCATTATTAATATTTTTAAGATTTTTGCTGCTAAAAAGCAAAAAACTTGTATGACAACGCAATATTAAATGTTACTCATACGCCCCAGTGCACCGTCGTTAGATTCATATAAAGCGCATTTGTTGAACAATTAAAAGATTTTTGTGTGATCTGCGTTGAAATTATGATTAAATAAATGCTATTAACTGGCTATTAGTGAGCTGTTTAGTTACACTCGAATTTACAGTTATTGCGCTAACACGAAATATTAAGCGGACTAAAGCTCAGTTGCGAGCATTCCATGCTGTAATAATAATTATATAAAATTAATTAATCGTAAATAATTATTGCTACAATAAAGATATCCGTTACAGTAATAAAAACGACAATGAGATAAGCCTACATATGATTATTTAGTTAGAAAATGATTTGAAAGTTCGTTTAGTAAAGATTTCATCTAAGTAATTTTTTAAAATTAAGCATAAGTAAGACTTAACAATAATTGAGTTTTATTATTTTTCAGTACAATATAGTATAATAATATTTTGCCATCTTCTTCTACTTTGCAGTGCGGCATGCGCCATCCTACCACAGGACTAAGCGAAGACGACCTCAGTCGTCTCACTGGTTCATCCTCATCGACAGCATCTTGTGACAGTAATTCATCATCCTCCTCTTCATCATCATCGTCTTCTTCTTCGTCGTCGGCGGCGAACACGCCCGCACATAAGGAG
>JBAWJQ010000603.1:0-109111 GCA_037783105.1 Bactrocera zonata
ATTCGTTGAAGGTACTGAAAGTCATACCAGCCCCAAGATTTGTTTTAAAATAGGTGAAAATGTTGTTTTTTTGTAGTCTGGGTCAAATTTGATCAGATGGTATATACCATATAATTTAGAACTTGGTTCAAGACTTTTGAAGAAATTACTATACAAATTTAATAATTTCAAACTAACTTCACTACTCACCTAATTCGTTGGGAAACTTCTCGTGTGCCATCTCCACCATGCGCTCCGTCCACCACAGATCCTGACACCCCGCATTGTTGCCACCACTACTGTGGTTGTTATTGTTGTTAGCATTATTATTATTATTATTACTGCTACTATTCGTATTACTATTACTACTATGCACCGTGCCATTGCTAGCGCCACCTATGGGTGAACTACTGCCAATGCTCGCATTACTGGGTGGTAACGGTTGCGGCACTGAGGCGCCTTCACACCAACGCATTGGCGAGGTACACGATGTGGCCATAGCGGCGGCGCCATTGCCAATCAGACTGCAAACATTATGCCCGACGGTGTCGTCGATACCAACACCAATGCCAATGCCGACGCCAGCAACGCCGCCGCCACCGCCACCTCCACTGCCGAGGCCGACGAGTCCGCCAGACGTTGAGCCGCCGCTGTAGACCGCAGCCGATGCGCTCGGCAAATGCATGCGTCTTTGGTAAGGAGCAATTTTGGCGGCGTTCGGATAAACGGTGGCGGAAGAAATGGACCGAAGACAACCAACGGCAGCCACGTTGGTGTGGTTGGGTACAGCCAGCGACGATGGCTGCGTCTGCGTCGATAGGTGATAGCTATCTGCACCGTTGTGAACTCTCCCCGTATGTTGTTGTAATGGCGTAATATTATTCGAAGCGAGGGCGGCAGCGGCGGCGGCGGAGGGATTACTGGGCGTAGTTTTTATCTTCAGCTTTGCGGATTTTCAGAACCAAATTCGAGAAATTGTACTTCACTGGGGTGCACGCATTCAGCGTGTGCGTTTTCTAACGGTTTTCTTTTCACTTTGACTTGCGTTTGCTTCGAAGTTGTAGCGTTTTGTAAACTTTTGACTAAAACCGTCTGCCAGCACAAATTCTGCTTTTGTCATTTAAATAGATTTTTGTTTAATCCAAACACTGAAATTTATAATCCGGTTTATATGAGCATTGGGAAATTTAACACAAATCGTTACAGTTTTATCGTTGTTGTTGTTGTTATATTATAGCGTAGCGTGATTGTGACGCGCAATTGTATCATCGTAGCTTCCGAAAAAATTGGAAAATCCCATACTCTACCGGAAATTTTGAATTGATCACTGATTTTTAATTGCTCAGAGTGATTTGCATATACACACACACATTCATACATTTACATATACACACATGCATAGTTATACGTGAGCATCAGCACTTGTTTATGCATATGACAAATTAGCAGCTTAGTTAATAAATGATTAAGCAAAAAGCGTTGACAAATTAACATAAATTAATACAATTCAATCTCTTCACTCAATTTTTAATTTTGAAACAAGACAGCGGCGCTCCGCAAGCTTACGTCGTCAGTGTGACGTACACTTGTCTCGCTATTGCTTCGTTATGCCGCAGCTCACGGAATGCTTTAGCACGCATTGTAAGGTGAGTCACCCGCTCCGGTGAAGGAGGTAGCGCGCCGATATCGCGAAAGACACGCCGAAACAGCTGCGCCGGCGTGTATGACTTTATTTCTTGCGCTGATGCGCGGGCTTTAACGAGTTCCCAGAAAAAGACAACGAACTAAAAAGCTTGCTGAAACGAAGGTGTGAATGTGTGTTTTGATTTTAAGCTTGATTTCTGTTTTTTTTTTTATTGTGAACTCGATTAGTAAATATTGAAGTTCACTGATTTTTGGCCAAGGCAATTGAGTTAAAGAGAGCAGCTCTCTTCGACTAAACTCTCTACTTGGAGTAGCGTCATAGTTTTTCGCTTTTAACTAAAGTATGCTTGTAAATCTATATGTACATACGAGACTCTACTGATAGTTATCAAAAAGAAAATCGAAGGGATTTGTAATTAAAAAATAATATTTAAACAAGAAAAAACCGTTAACAATGGTACAACAAAGCCATGTCCTTCACAGATGCATTTCTTATAAGATAAAAGAGTATAACGAGAACTTTAATACTTTATACGGGAGCAAATGCTATAGGAGTTCGATCTAAAAAAAAATTATTCGAAAATAAATAACGTGAAGATATTAACATATTGAATAAGTCTCGAAAATTTGTGTTTAGTCCCTTAAAATCTTCGAAAATATGTGGAGGCCGACAATTAAGACTGCGGCAGCCGATCAAAATATTTGAAGATTGGGATTACATGGGCTTCCTCGGGTAAAAAACAATCACAATTCACAAAGAAATTCTAAAATTTTTGAGGAAAAATTATTTTAAACTCAGCCATTGTGACACCATTACCGGTGACCCCGCGGAAAAAAATACGCCAGCATAACACCTTACAAGAACATCCAAAGTGAAAAAATACGTGTTTTAGTTAAAAACTTAACTTAGAACTTGGACGAAGAAAAAAAAGCTGAGAATTGGATTTTTGGCAGACATTTTTTCAAAAAGCTGAAAATTTCGAAACATTTTCATATATTTGAAAGGTGCAATCGAAAAAAAGCATTCGTCCAAGTTTTTCAGAATTGTATCTCAAAGACCTGTGTAAATTTTCATGAAAATTGGTTGAGTAGTTCTCGAGAAATCTTGCCAACCGGCTTCAAAAACACACTTTCGAGAAAAACGCATTTAAAGACGGCGCACCCAGCTTAGTTTGCCTGAAGCGCTCAAGTTCTCAAGACTGTATCTCCGAAACTATTACTCGGATCAACTTGAAAATTTTGGACAATATTCTAGAGGTGTTGTAGAGTTTAATAAGACAATAAAAAAATCAATTTTTTGAAACCCGTAAACCCCTTAAGTCCGTTGCAGGCATTCAACAAGAATTAGGTGCACAAATATCTTCAAAAGCGAGCTTGTGGAGAAAATTCTCTTTGGCAGATTAAGACGAAAGGTGCCAATGCTAAGCAAACGACGACAGTTTGTAAAACGACACATTAATTGATGAAGTCATACTCCCAATGCTAAATAGAATTTTCTATTAAATAATTTTCCGAATTTAATTTAAAAAAATGGTTTTCAGACCAAGGCGTTGATATTAAGGCTTCATCAGCACAATCACCAGATTTGAATCCTATCGAAAATTTTTGGAAAATCGTTAAGGAAAAGATTGGACCTGTTAAACCAGCTCTTACTGTTAAACATGGAACACGTGAAACTCTGGAAAAGGTTCAAAAGGTCGGGTATTCAGTTCCATAGAGCACTTGCCGTAGCCTGACTCAGTTTATGCTTAGAAGATGTGCATCTGTAGTAGACAATAACAGGTACGCTACAAAGTGCTAACAATTTTTTCTATTAGTTCTTTTAAAAAAATTTTTGTTTGTAATGTAAGATATGAGGATTCCTCCAAATACCTATACCCTGTTCATGATATCAAAATTCACTCCAAACTACCACTCCTTGTTACTCTCACACGAAATCAAGAGCAGTTATGTATGATAATCGAAATATTATCCGACAATAAAATAATTAAACACACAAAAGACGTTCACTATCTGAACGAAACCTGAAGATCGAAAACACGCAATACTTCGTCTTTTGAAATATGCCAGTTCTTTGCGCGAAAAATATAGTCTGTTAACTAGATCCATGTTCATATAATTTAAGCTAAATCGCGTACTTATAATAGCGATAACCAAACTACAAAGCTATAATAATTAAACCGATTGATAAAGGTCTCTCCTAATTATGATTATGAGGTTATACCTGTTTAGAGGCATCAAAAGAAAAATGTAATTCTGAAAAAAGGCTTCGAGGCTACAGAAGAGTGGACGAAGGAAAAATTATTTTCAATTTATAGTATTTTTAGCGTCTCAGATGCCCTAAAGCCAAAGTTCAAATTTGTTATTTATGTACTTCTTTGGTATCTTTATTTTGTACATATTAATGTACATATACTATATATTTTGTCCTCTTCTTGAAAATACTTTTGAAAAGTGATGTTACGTTGTTTTGCATTTTAGGTAATGATATGTGCTATAACTGCAAGTTGGCGACGATATCTCACAAAATGCCGTAAACAATAAGAAATTTATGATTTAGCAAATCCTTAAGGGCCGTTTTCTCAACGCCTGGTTAGCAGCCATCTTTCAATTAATTTAATAAAGAACTTTTTTTTTAAACAGAACTTAGCTGATAGCTGATTACTAACCAGACATTTAGAAAACGGTCCTTAATAACCTAATATTGCTTAAAAAGATAGGTTTATTTCTTTCGATATAAGATTTTCGCTAATTCAAAATCTTCATACATATGTATATGTACATTATTTCATTTTACAAAACGATCCTGAGTTATTTTTAGCATACAAACATTTTTCATAGCCATATACATACATACATATGTACATACATATGTATGCATGTAAATACATCCACACACATATTTACGTATTGTGTCATTATTGAGAAAAAAACACAAAATCACAACATTCGCTTGGCGCCAAGTCATTTGGAGTTGACGTTAATTAGCGCTAATTAAATTTGAGCATTTCGCCAAAATCAAAAACATTGATGCAAATCAATCAGTGAACTTTTCCGTTAATTCGCTGTTTATTTTTACGAAAGAAGTTGGAATTTTTTTCAACAGAAAACGACTAATCAAATATTATACACATTTCACCACAACGTTTACTTAAAATAGATAAGCACAGAGTAACATTTCATAAGTTTCCGCGTGGACGTTTACTTAGAAAAGGTGTGTAAATGGTTAGTTGTAATTACATATATTTAATTATTGACTTAATTTATTAATTAGAAATAGCACCTTATTCCCGCTTTGCTGTGGATATTAAGTTGCATGTGTATACACACACATACATATGTATGCATGCTTATATTATTCCAAATGCAGCTTATAAACGCTTTTAAATAACAACACAACAGCAACAACAATAAAACTGCAGTCATTACTTTTTTTACATTAATTTTCACAAACCGTTTTCGGGTGAAATTTTGTTGATTTTCACGAATATTTATTTGATTGCATTTTTTTTGCATATAAAGTATGCTTGCGTATATAAGTTTCAGAAAAAGTTTCACTTTGTGTTTCAGACGTCACATTGAAGTAATAAAATTATTTGTTTATAGATTTTTTTTATTTTTCATTTGTTTTTAAATTTTATTTTTTACTATCTCTTATTACTCAGATCACTAACTCATATTTTGTATTTTTTCTTGATTTTTTTTGCTTTTATTTATTTATTTATAATAATATTGGTTTTTCAGCGCGCGTTTTTTGTTTTTTTTTTTGCTTTTATTTGAATTTACTACTGCGGCTTACTCATCTACGCGCGTTTATAGTAAAACTGTATTTGAATTTTGCTCTCAACGACCGCTGTTCTGCGTCATACTATAAAACCGTTGCTACTGCGATGCTTTTATGAACCGAACAAAATTGATACTGGCACTTGCCGTGACCACCAGCAGTGGGCTAACCCAGCAGCTACAGTGAGCCAGCGGCAGCGTGGCAGCGGCAAAAGCAACTAACCTGCATGCGAATATCACATACACACAAGTAAAAAACGAACGCACTCACACAAGCGCACACGCACCGAGTGGGAAGTCCAGAACGCGCAGAACAGCAACAACCAGCAAGCAATCGGAAGACCACTTTTTATTGCAAACATGATTGAGGTTTGCAAATTTTCATTTATTTTTCTATTCGATAAGAAAAATTTTCTGCTTTTATTTTTTTATTTTTTTAAAATACATAATTTGCAAATATTATTTTTTATTTAAAAAAAATTGCGTTCGAAATAATGCTTTACCCGCTTGTGAGCACAAGGTGCGCGCCTTTTGCATTTTGAGCGAATTCAGCTATTTGAAATACAAAGTCTTTGAAGCCGCTCAATAAGCCAACGCACACATACTGCCTCCAACCGGCTTTATGCTCAGTGTATTACATGCTCTCCAAACACACAAATTGCCGTTTGTTTTATGCACCGTCGTACACACATAACTTCTTTTTGTTTGCTCTCTGTATTCACTTCACTGTATAGCCTATCAGCGTATCCGCCAATCAGCGACGCGCTTCTCTTATCGCACCGACTTTTACTTGTTGTTATTCGGTGAGAGTGCATGCGAAGTATTACAGCGAGAAGTCTTATTGTGTTTTTTGCTGTTCGCTTCAATTGCCGCAACATTGTGTGTAGTTGATATTTAAAGTTCTCGCGCACGCTGATTGGTTGTCCTCGTGTATATAAGAGTAAGCACCACTCCATATGTTTGAAAACGCAGTGCCTTGTTGGTTGCAATGTTTGTGTGTTCATGCATAGTTATGTTCGTACATGATGTGGAGTGTGAGTTTTTATTATATTGTGGTTTGTTGTTTTCCAGGCTGTGCTTGCGTGCCAATGAATAAATGAAAAAGGTTGGGCCTGCAGCTCGCACACTCGCTTACACTCATACACAGCAGCGCATACAGGAATTATAACAACAACTGACTGTGAGCATAAGTGTGGAAATTTATGTGGGGCGCAGCAAAGTGTACATTTGTATGTAAGCATGTACTTATGTGCATAAATAAGTTCGCTTTGTACCCGCTCATTACTTTTTATGTGATTTTTGTTGCTGCGTCTCTTGCGCGCAGATTGTTGATTGAAGAATAAACCAGTTTTTGCACATTCGTGGATATGCTTATAAGTAAAGACTTGTGTTTTTGTAATTTTATATTAATTTCTTTATTGTTCACTTGGCATTTTGACATAAGGCGTAAGGTCCGTGGAAAATTAATATAATTAATAAGTAGACATATGTATGTATGCCTTGTAAATTTGTTCTAAAAGATGTTTTTTTGTTGATGTTTTGGTTATAATCCTTAAAAACACATATTCACACACAATTTAAAAGGCTTAACATAAAATGATATAGTTATATCATATATTTTCATTTCGTTTTCAATTATTTCTAAGTCTTTCTTATTTGACATCTTTCTTATTTGTTTCAAATATTTATGACACATATGTATGTATGTGAAATATCTTTACTTATGTATGCACATATCTATGCAATATATGCAATATAAAATTTTCGCACAGTTACATAAATATGTATGTATATCTTATATACTTCCTTTTTATTTCGTTACTAGCCAGTTTCTTGACGGTATTTTGTTAGATTTGATGGATTTATGCTTGTAACTGCTGTGCCCCGAATTAGTTACTAAATACGGTGAAATTCCTTAGACCCGTTCATCCACCGTTGCTTACACAGTGTTTTTGTCCGGCTATGAGAGCTGTCCACATATGGGGCGAGGCAAAAACTAGAACCAGAAGATGCAACTCGGAACTTTATTTAGACTGCACCAATAAATGCAATGGAATTTCAGCCGGAAGAATATGAATGACAATTATCCCATAAGTTTCCGTTGAGCCATCAACAACCAGATCCTTTTTTGTGTTCTTCTTAACTTGTCTCAAAACACCACAAATTAAAAAGAATTTAAAAAACCGGGAACTATAAATTTTTCACAATTTTCTTAACTAATTTTATGAAATCTTGTCCGTTTATCAAATATAATTAGAACAAAAGTCATTAAAACGTTCTGATGTCCTGTTATTACAATTGGTTTTTTATGAAAATATTAATGAAACCTTTTGTCCATGAAATGCGTCCGGTTATGGGAGGGGTCCGGTCCAAGTCTGTTTGTTCCTTATCATTGGGGACATGTTTTACGTGGTGGGTACCAAGCCCAGCGCACAATTCTAAGGAGGGATGATTTTTTTTTTCTCATTTTAGCTCGCCTTCAAACGGATATTTTTTGGTTACCCTACTTGAGCCATATGCGAAAGAATCGTTTCTGTCCACTCCCAAGTGAATGGCAATCAGAGAACTTTCCTCACCTGCGTGAACTTCTACACATGACTACATCCTTCCGGCCGGTTATATGTACAGTGATTTTTCAGTTTGTGAGATTTGAAATTTTGGATACGTTCGTTTCTCCCCAAGAAAAATTACAGCAACAAAGTTTTCGGTATGAAAAAAAATACTTCCACCAAAAATATTTTTACTAAATTAAAAACAAAGCAAAGCACGGAGCCACCACGATGTTGTTAGCAG
Source organism: Bactrocera zonata (assembly GCA_037783105.1). Classification (NCBI taxonomy): domain Eukaryota; kingdom Metazoa; phylum Arthropoda; class Insecta; order Diptera; family Tephritidae; genus Bactrocera; species Bactrocera zonata. The sequence goes on from JBAWJQ010000603.1 coordinate 8,200, forward strand.
TCAAAGTTAGTCAAGTAAAACGCCGTAGCTTCCTGCTATAGATAATAACTTTTCATGCCATTTTTAAGCCAATTTTTCTAGCAAAGACTTGAAAAATAGAAATTTGAAAAAGTACAAATTATCCAAATTATCAATTATGTTAATAAAAATAATAAATTTATTTAATTGAAGAAATCAAGCAATAAATCTCTTTGTATAAAAACATTTGCAGTTAAATTTGGGAATAGACGAATTTTGGAATATTATATTTATATGTACTTTTACAGATATAAGAAATCGAGTCTTACAATACTTAGAGTGTTAGAGATAGTAGTTCACTGCTTTCAGTTTTCAAAATAATATCCAATGAACTAACTATTTTAGAAGAAATGTAAAAGAAAAGCCAGAAATACTATCTGTTAGCGCTTCTTTTGTTATCTTATTCGTAATTTTATTTTTTATTTTTAATAAATTTATTTTTACAACGAACGGTTTATTATACATAAGATAATAATAATAATTAAAAAAAAAATTTTTAATTTTTCAAAATCGGATACATTTTTATACTGAAAACTATATGTACAATGTACATGTATAATATTCTTTTCCATGTGTATGTACTAATATTAACATACAGTATTTGAAGCTTTAACTTTCATCATAACCTCAAAAAGTTCAATACTTATGTAAATACTCATGTCCATTTACTATATACATACATACATATGTACGCAGCATACAGCAAAAATTCACTTCTCAGCTTTACCATTGAAGAGTATTTTCTCGCTCCTGCCGTTTATTACCAATTTTCGGTTCCACTCTCCTTTAACTTTTGGTAAACAGTACATACATATGTATATATAAGCTCATACGCACATAAATAAATACAAGTGTGTTCAAATATATGTATGTATGTATACCCTTTCGGTGCGCCCATTTTTCAAAGGATGGATTAATTTTCATTACTCGCACAGACTTTTGCGGTTAATTAACGTTTTTACTATTGAATGGGACAAAGTATGGTAAGTAACAATCTTTACTGTCATTTCAGCTTTTGTGCAATGGTAGACGAGAATATGCAAATATTACAATGCGCAGAAGGTATGAAAGAATCCGGAGAAAATATTAAATTTTTTTAATAAAGTCACTGCTTTGTTTGTGGTGTTATTTTACTTCTGGGTCCGTACTATTTGAACATGAACAGTAAATATGTTCGCTGAAAGTGAATTTTTTTTATTAGTAGTGGAGTTTTCGAAGCAATACAAAAATCGGAAATCGAGAGTGTAGAGCGCAAATGTTAAAGCTTGTATTAAATTTAGAAAATACAAAAGGTTTTAAAATTTGAGGCCTGGAAAGAAGTTATAAATGCGGGAACTTAACCGGTATCAATTTGATGAAAACCAGAAAAAATCTTAACTTCAGCTGCACAGAAGCTCTAATATCCTAGGGTGGGCGAAGGGGGCCGTCGACCCGGGCGCAACGTCTTGGGGGCGGCAAAACGATCTTCGCTGTTTTTTAATATTCAGAAAAATACTTCAATAAATTTTTTTACAAAATTTATTATAAAAGATAAAGAGTTGTACACTCACAATGTAATAATCTGAATAACAATGAAAAATATTAATTTTTACTCGAATACTCACCAGTCTTTGAATTTGTCTTACATATATCTTTAAAGTTGAAGCAGTTTCACATTCTATTGAGAGAATCGCACGATTGGACAGTCTACTCTGACTCATGGTCGATCTCAAGTAAGATTTGATCAATTTAAGTTTGCTAAAAGATCTTTCACAAGGTATAGTGAGTAGTATTCTTAAAGCTGTCGCTAACGTCTTGTAAGCTTCCAGTCCCATTGAAGAAATGTATAATAAAACTTCTTCTGGCGAAAATCCAATTTGTTCTTCGTTTTTCTTCGCTCTCTTTAATAAAAGTAAGGCGGCAGAACATCCTTGGCCCCGGCCGCACGAAGTTGTAGCTACGCCACTGGCGTAGTTTGTATGGCAGCTACTTACATATATGCTATAGTGATCCAATCTGAACAAAATATTCGAAGATTGTAGTGTTGCTTGGGCAATAATCCATGCGAAATTTCGTGAAGATATCTCATGATATCTTTATACAAGAACTTGATTGAACTAATCAATATGTATGGTAGCTATATCATATGTGGGCCGATATCGACGGTTCCAAGTAATGACCAGTTCTTCGGCAAAGAAAGAGCGTGTGCAACTTCGTTTAGACTCCAAGTTACCCTTTTTACAATTTGCGGGTTCAATGACCCTTTCATTTACTCTTAGTCAAGTTAACAACCTTAACATTTACACTTAGGTCAATGACCCTTTTGTTTGCATTTGATGAGGCCAAAGACCTCATTATGACTATTATGAGGTTACTGACATTTATCCAAGCTCGCAACCTTTGCTTATATTTAGCCAAAATCTCCAGGTTCAAGGAACTAATTCGCCTCCCCCGTGACAAATTCCGTCTCCTCGTCGCGATCTACACAGGGCACTGCAGGCTCAGGAAACTCCTGTTCAACATGGGCATAGTCTCCTGATAACAGCCGGTTCTGCGACCTGGAACAGGAAACACCAGCACACCTAATCCTGGATTGCACAGCAATCTGTGGAAAGAAGCTTAAGTCCCTGGATTCCATTTATATCAGCAGGGATCACATCACCTCAGTAGCGCCCGGCAATCACCCGGAACTATTCAGGCTGCTGGGACTCTGGGGAGACATGTGATATAGGAGAGGGCACAATAGACTTTAGGTCGCGGTGCATTACCTCATAATAATATCTATCTATCTATCTATATTTAGCCAAGACAGCAAGCCTTGTGTACTTTGGGGTCCTTTTTTAATTTTTATGACGTCACTGACCCCTTTGTTTACATTATGAGGTCAATTACCATTCTGTTTACATCTTGCCGAGGTCAATGACCTCTGTGTTTAAATTTTATGAGGTCAATATGTATGGCAAATATATCCTATAGTGATCAAATTCGAACAATTTCTTTTGATAATGCATTATTGCCTTAGATAAAATCCAAGCCGAATTTCGTGAGGATACCTCGTCAAATGAAAAAATTTCCATATAACCTCTTCATTTCGATCGATCAGTTTGCATGTCACCTATATGCTATAGTGGTTCGATATCGGCGGCTCCGACAACTGAGCAGCTGCTTGGGGAGAAAAGGTCGTGTGCAAATTTATATCTAACAGGCCAGTTCGCTGATGGTCATGCTTTGATCGACTCATCAGTTCATCACGCTGATCATTTATATATAAACTTTAAAGATTCTCTGACATTTTCTTTTGGTTGTTACAAACAACGGGTGAAACATAACATACCTTATTCAGGGTATAAAAACACAATTCATGATTAGGAACACTATGATATATTCTCGACGTGAAATAGAGGGTGACGCACGACGTGCTACAAAAACAAACCGTAATAACTTTTTCTGTGTAATAATAGTGACGGATCTAGAAATAGATTTCAAATCGAACTTCTAATATCAAATCCTACTGAATTGAAAAAATACATTATAAATCGGGTTACATACATACTTTATTGCCATGTATAATACTGCAGTCAGTACGTATATTGAATAGAAAATTTCACAAAACAAAACGATGTGGGCAAAGTTTTGAGAATTTTCTTCTGCAGTAACTTCAATGTAATGATGTTCGTCCTCAGCCACGTTTTCATGCGGCGAAATAGAGCATTCAGAGCTCGTAATCGTCACAGGAAGTGTGCAGAATATGCAAAGAAAACTATGAATTATATCGCACTTCTTCAACGCTGTCTTTTGACTTTTGCTACTGTCCCCAATGGCAATGCTAGTGATTAAGTTCACCTTTGAGCTTCAAACGTCGCACGACGTTGCCATTATGCAAAAGGCCTTTGAATCTACATATCTATGTATCAAGCAGTCAATAGGATTTTCAATTTCTTTGGTTTTTAATGCACATTCTTTTTTTGGAAGCAGTAAACTCAGTTGAAATCCGTCCAATACTTTTCAAGAAAAGCGCGTCATCAAATCTTCACCGATTGTGCCCAACAGAGAAATGTACAATGTGACCCTGCTGCCGGCCGCAGATGCTTGGTTTTTCTTCGTCAACTTTCAAGCCGAAAAATATCGGTTAAATTAAGAGCGTATCTTTTACTGATAATATTATCTTTATGTATAAAAAATGGGTTGAACCGGGTCTATACTTCCTTGAGCCCCCATATACCTAATACAATAAAAGGATTTTCGAACTTCCGGGTGACTTTATGCTGCATATATTGAGCAATAAGTGAGTTAACTTAATGAAAATTACAAAGCGTGGTTTGCACATAACAGACTACATTTGTGCCTAAGATTGAAAGAATTGGGCGAAACTTGACCTATAACTAATATCAAGATTTTCGAACATCCGGCAGACTTTGTTCCATATGACTGGTGATTGCATATGAGGTACCTTAATGAAACACTGGGAACTTTTTTTAGTATGTGGTATGGTGTGGTCGGGTCGATACTACCACAACTCCCATATACTACATGTAGTGATTTTCGTTTTCTAACAAATCTTATGATGAAAATGCTTAGATTCCGATCCTCTGGTTAACGTTTTACATCTTGAGGCTTTTCCCTCAAGTTTTGCAAGTTACAAGAGCGTAAAATGTTCGATTCTACTCGAAGTTAGCCGTTCCTTACTTGTTTTATAATATATCTGTCTTGCATTGTTCCGTTTTGTTTCATCTAACTTCTTAAAAAATTTAAGTTCTTAAAACATGATACCATATACTACATACATATGTATATATTTTTGATATAGATATGTATGCGTCTGCGTTTAGCTTTGTTTAATCTTTAATATTTTTTTGTTGCAACGTAATTTGCGATTTATTTCTGTGGGAAAATAAATTGTTTGATAAAAATTACTCGACTTCAACCGGAAAAGGTATGTGATACTACTAACAACAATACCGAAGCTTGCAAGCTCATACAAACATCCGCACTGAGAACTCCCTATCTATATAAACCAAATACATATGTATGTATGTACAAGTAAGTCGATGTACATATATTTCGTTAGTCGGCATGAGAGAAACTGTGGAAGTGTAGATGAGCAGGAAAGTGAGGCAGCCTAGTGAGGCATTAATTGTTAATAAAACAATTGATAATTAAATTGTGCGAAACTCATTATTAATAATTCAAATTAGCAAATGCGACATTGTCCCATAAACCAGTGGCATTACTACTTTCTTTCCCAACAGTGGAATATACATACCATACAATATTGCTTGCTAAATGAAATTATTCTAAACAAAGACAAATCTTATGAAGTCAATATATGAAAGACTATTTTTAGATTTTGTAAAATTTTTCAAGCAAATAATTAAACATTTTTCGAGTTACCCGTGATCTTTGACGTCGCTAAAAACACGTCCCTGATGTAATGGCGCCGCCTTTTCCGTGGAGGAAACCGAACGAATTATTAAATTAACTAAAGCGTAATTTATAGACAATTTCATACTCGAGTGCATGATAGAGCGCTTTTCCGAGAAAAGTTTCATTTTGACAGTAGTTTAAGGGGGTATTCTAGTCTAGAAATTAAAAAAAATCGATTTTTTTTTTATATTTTCAAAGTTTAACTATTCAAGAATCAGGGTTGGGCATAGTGCACTAAAAAATAAATGCAATAAGGTTTCACTAGCACTACTTCTTCAGTGGTAGTTAAACAGCAAAATTCACTATCACTGAAAATTTAGTGATAGTGAAAAAAAAATGCACTACCACTAAACCTTTAGTGATAGTGAAAAAAAAATTGCACTACCACTAAATATTTAGTGATAGTGAAAACCTTTAGTGATAGTGAAAACCCTTAGTGATAATAAACATTTTTCAGTAACTTAACACTGTTTCTTGAAGAATAAAAATAAGATTATGTATGTATATGTATAAGCTGAAGCAGTATGAGGCAATGTATTCAAAATAAACCATATATTTGAATAGAGACTTCTAATTATGCCGCACTAAAATTAGGAAAACATAATTCATGTTTTATTTGCTTTTTTTAATACCAACATTTCAAAATTACGGTCGGTGAGATTTTGCCTTGTCGATCGATTGACAATTCCAGCAAAGGAAAAAAGTCTTTCCACTGGCGCAGAGGAAGGAAGAGGTGTGTTGTATTTTAAAAAATTTTTTTTATAATAGGAAAGCGGTGCAAAGCATCAATGCTTCTATCAGCGTCATTCAAGTACAAAGTTACTTCGGTTGCTACAGCTCCGCCTTGTATACATTGATTTTTATCAACAAACTAGTTGATAATTAATATCGGCCATAAAATATAAATTCAAATGTATTTAGTTAAAGCTCATATTTCACTAAAGGTTTAGTGATAGTGGATTTTTTTCACTATCACTAAATATTTAGTGGTAGTTCAATTTGTTTTTCACTATCACTAAAGGTTTAGTGGTAGTGCAATTTGTTTTTCACTATCACTAAAGGTTTAGTGGTAGTGCAATTTGTTTTTCACTATCACTAAATATTTAGTGGTAGTGCAATTTAGTGGTAGTGCAAAAATGCCCAACCCTGTCAAGAATATGTGTACAAGAGGATTTTTCAAAATTCAAATTATTTTTGGGGATATAGGCATTTTTCTGACCCGGCATCCAAACTGGTTCGGCCGGAACTAATCGAACAAAAGGCATTAGGGAAACTTTAAACGCTTTAAAGTCAAAACCGACTTTTTCGGAACGATGCCCACGATTTCTCAGGTTCTACTGGACCGATTTACTTGAAATTTTTATAGAGTCTCCTTTATAGGCTTGTCTATGGTTGGAACTAGCCCCATCCCAAAATTTTTATTTTTATTATTTTAAAAAAAATCGAAATAGTCAGAAAAAGTGATAAAAAAAAATTTTTTTTTCAGGCAGTCGCCATTTTGTGAAAAAAAAATGGTTCCCACTTTTCCGTAGTTCCGCCCATTGCGACATTATTTTAGATTAATAATCTTTTTTTTTGGTTTCAGATAACTAGGAGGGTTGAAATCATGGGCATGGTAACGTGGAAATATTTAGAGACCCCCCACTTCGTCAGCTCATAATTTTTGAATTTTTTTACTTTTTTTAGTTTTTAATTTTTTTCTGTACTCTTCAAAAATTAATAAATAACTAATAAAAAATGGATAGTAAAAATATTAATTGCCTTTTTTTACGACACTTTAAAAATTACCTGAAATTCATGCTTCTAGACTAGAATATCCCCTTAACTATTTTGATGTCGAAAAACAAGGTTAAAAGTGGCCATTTTTACAAAATCCAGGCCTACATCCCCAATTTTTCCAAATTCTCAAAACCATAAAATAGTTTTTATTCTGTGGTTCAATAATACCTCTTACTATACATATATGCAAAAAATCGGATGTGATCGGTTGTCTTTCTCCCATAATAAAAGTGGAAAAATACCTTTTTTGGCAATACATGGCGGCATTTTCCTAGAGGGTATTTCGCTTGTTTATTATTATCAACTAAGTACGTTTTGATCAAACTTTAAGCGAAGTCTAATTATAAGCTCCGATTTAATAAAGCACATACAATGTACATACATACATATGTACATATGGCTCTGCTTATGAGAATTAATTTTTTGTATATTCCCACTGTTTATTTGAACTAGGCAGAAAATTAAAAAGATACATACATACATATATTTTTTTCAGTGAATAATAAATGTTTTTTTAGTATATTTGGTGTTCTTATGATAATTTGGCTGTCGGTTGTAAATTAGAAAGAGAACACCTACTAATCAATTTATCAAAATTGTAAAATATTTTCGATTTCAATTTTATAAAATTAATAAAATTTTTCATAAAAAATTGTGGCCTAATTTTATCTCACCAACAAATCAGGTTAATAGAGTATTTTAAGTTAAGCCGAAAGAAAAACTACTAAGGACAATTTAATAGAAATATGTATGCTTAAAAGTGTTGAAAACAAATTTTTAATACAAAATAATTAGTGCTTGTCATCAATCAAGTGGGGCGAGTTTAATGCATTTGGTTTGCTTTCCGAATGGCTTCAAATGGAGCAATGTCCAAATGTTTTATTTCTAAATAACAATATACATATAAGGCTTTCCTGGCTGATCGATGAATAAGCTCAAACACGATATGCAGTGGCCAAAAGGCACTTACATTCACCGTAGCAGATCAGCACAGCTAGGATAAGAGGGAAACATACTGCAGCTTACAAACAACAAGTACATAAGCCCAAATAACTAATTAGAGCTCACGCCTACCTGTTTATGCTTATGCGAAGAAGGTGAAATGACAAATATACAAATTGCACAAATAAGTAAGCAGAAACTTTACAGTTGGAATAATGAATATTATATAATATGAAGTTCGCGACAATTTAACGAGAAATGAAAATGAAACGTTCAACTGTAAAATAAACATAGAAATTGAATATTAATATATTTAAATGTATATGGGCAAGAGTTGCCAACAGTGCGACTAATAAATTATATTCAACAACTCAAAACAATTGAGAAGATAATAATAAATTACCGCCTTTTGTTATCGTGTTCGCGACAATTTAACGAGAAATGAAAATGAAACATTCAACTGTAAAATAAACATAGAAATTGATTATTAATACATTTGTATGTATATGGGCAAGGGTTGTTAACAGTGCTATTTATAAATTATATTCAACAACTCAAAACAATTGAGAAGATAATAATATAATACCGCCTTTTGTTATATTTATAATAGTAATCTACCCTATTACACATTAAACCAACGATATAACCTGTTTCTATCCAAAAATAAGTATCGACAAACAATTTTTATCGATAGCAAACATAATCGATATAATGCTTCCACTTCTAATGAATGAAATTTGCAATCAGCTGTTGATGTTTACGTTTCACATTCCTTAATTAATTTTTTGCTGCTAATAAACGTGCGGCGTTTAGTGTGTTTTCGCATTGGTGTTTCCTTATCAAAATTGCAACAATTTTAAAATTTCCCAATTTGTAAAATGCTTTTATCGTTAAAACCAATACCAAAAGCGACAAGTACATTGCTATGGCAAAATATAAAGGTAAACGTGAAACCGTTTGCACCCGTTTTTATGAAGTTCTATACCACAACGTCAGAGGAGGCAATGGCTGTCAACAATAAAACCAAAGTTACTAGTGAACGAATTAAAATCGGTGATGTAATCAAAGATTTGAAGCCACCAAAGAATCCAGAGCTAGTGCCACAAAAATATGGTAAGCGCCGCGAAAAGTTAAGATGTGTTTTATAATCTGTGTACGAGTCCAAAGTCCAAGCAGAGTACGTACAATCATCGACGTGCTCTGGTTTAATGAAGTGCACATAGTTTGAACATAAACTTTATTTCACAGTTTGTAGAAAATAAGCATATGAGTTTTCATTTTTTCATAATAAAAATATTTATATAAAAAATATATAAAAATAGTGCAAATTCTCTCCCTTCGACGCAGTGCAATACAACGAGGATAGCACACTACAGCTAACACAATCAGCGTTACATCATTTGCGTTGGATGCTGCAGAAGGATATCTTAAAACAGGATATGTTTCTTATTGGTCAGCCTGGTTCACTGCGGCGACAGCTAGCTATGCAATATTTAGAGTTGACACAGCGTGAATTGGAATATATTGCCTTAAGCAGAGACACCACCGAAAGTGATCTGAAACAACGACGGGAAATTAAAGATAAAGCTGCGATTTATTATGATCAGGTTGGTTTGCAAGTGCTTGCTCTTAATATAAATAAAAAATATAATTTAAATTTATTTTCATGATACAGTGCGCTGTGCGTGCTGCCGTGAATGGCCGTGTCTTGGTGCTTGATGGTGTGGAGCATGCCGAACGCAATGTGTTGCCCATATTAAATAATTTGCTGGAAAATCGTGAAATGCATTTAGAAAACGGCAAATTTTTAATGGCACCAGAACGCTACGATAAATTATTGGAGGTTAGTAATGTACAAGTAGAAAGAACGTACTTTTTCAGTTGAGATTATATTTTTTCAATCAGATCACTATACCGAAGTTAATGTTTTTTATTGTTTTTTTTTAATCTGATTTTAATTTTTTTTTATATTTTATAGACATACACAAAGGAGGAATTGGACAAATTAGGTGTGCTGCGCGTTTCTGAAGATTTTCGTGTGGTTGCGCTTGGGCTGCCTACGCACAAGTATAAAGGCACACCACTGGATCCACCCTTGCGTTCACGTTTTCAATCGCGCAATGTCTCGCATCTTGCATTCGATGTAAGTAAAAATTATTTATGTACTAATAATCGTATCAGCTGATGATGTAAGTAAAATTTATTTACGCACCAATGATTTTATCAGCTGTTAACCACATACATATGTATGTATTAAATGACTGCTATATAAATATTTTCAGGAGATGCTAATCGATCTGCAGCATATTGCTCCAAATGTACCTGTAGACCAGTTGAAGAGTTTAATAAGCTTTGGTATGGCAATTCAAGCTGCTGATCAAGCCGATAATCTGCCAGATTTTGCACTTGACAATCTTCATCTGGTGGCTAAAATGATGGTATTTTATCACACATTCCCACTTTTGATTTTCTCTACCATTAATTCCAAATGTCAACTTAATTCTAGCAAAGCAACCCACACATAAGTGTGCATGACGCAATTACACGGATCTACCCATACCAAACGTGCATGAAGAAAGATCACATTGAACGCGTTAAGACGTTACTAAAATCCTTAAAAATCAATCCATTAGAAAGCAAGCCTGTGAAAAATATCTCTGTAGCCAAAGCGAACGAACAGACGCCAGATGTTTTGGAATTCAAAATCGACGATGTGTCCATTTCAACACCCGGCAGTCATCGCGTAGCTGCACCGCAAAAGCTAAAGCAATTTGTGGATCTCGATCACCAACGCAATGCCTTAGCAGCAATGATACAATCGATTGCCGTGGGCGATATTTGTTTGATTGGTAAAAATACTTGCAACAAAATTACATGCATTTAGTGACTATCGTTTCTCGCTTAGGTCAAAAGGGTGTTGGAAAAATGACGCTCACAAATCATTTGGTACACTTGCTGAATCAGTCGGTGGAGACAATGATACTCTATGAGGATATGACATCACGTGATTTAATACAACAACGCATTACCTCGCCGGAGGGTGATACAGTGTGGCGCGACTCGCCACTAGTACGTGCTGCAAAATATGGTTCCATCGCCGTGCTGAATGGCTTACATCGTTTGCATAAGAGTACCGTTACTGCGCTGCAACGGTACGTATATTTGAAATTTGTTGCTAACCCCCCGAAAGTTGACAATATATTTTAAAAATCGCAGTCTAATACAAGATCGCGAATTGCAACTCTGTGACGGCACTATACTGTTACACCCGGATCGTTACAACGCACTACTACAGCAGGGACACACTAAACTGGAATTGGCCGAGAAGAATATTATGAAAATACACGATTCATTTCGCATAATTGCGCTGGGTGAGCCGCCCAATCCTAGTCAAGCGACACAAAACTGGCTCACATCGGAAATGTTAAGCCTCTTTCTCTTCCTTGAAGTCCGTCCACTGCAGCAGAGTGAAGAGTACGAAATTATACGAAAACTTTATGGGGATGTTGATGAGGACATACAAAAAATAATTAATCTGTCTCACAATTTGCGCGAATCCCAGGACGCCACACTTTCGAACCTCGCTGGTACCTTGTCGACACGTCAACTTTTGAAAATCGCGCGACGCATGTCCGCCTTCCCCGGCAGCAGCCAGCAAGCAGGCACTTTAACCTCCGCCTATGATATACTGCAGAATACTTTTCTCGCCAAATTCATGCCCGCCTTGCCGCGCGCCGCCCTCGAGGATGCTATAGCACGCGCAGGCATCGAGAAGAGCAGCACACGCGCCGGCGTGCGCCGCAAAATCAACATTGAGAACAATGTGTTGACCATAGGCAACACCAGCATGCCGCTGGTCGCCACAGACGCCGAGTCGAAAGTGCCAAGCACACTGTTCTACGAGATGCCACAACATGTGGAGCTCTTGGAGCGTTTATTGCAAGACTTCATAATCGGCGACCACCTACTGCTGGTGGGCAATCAGGGTGTGGGCAAAAATAAGCTCATTGACAAGCTACTGCAGTTGATGAATAAGCCACGTGAGTACCTGCAACTGCATCGCGATACCACAGTACATAGCTTGACGGTGCAGTCGACACTACGCGATGGCCAGGTCATTTACGAGGATAGTCCGCTTGTGAAAGCTGTCAAGAGCGGTCATATATTGGTCATCGATGAGGCCGATAAGGCGCCGGTGAATGTGACTTGCATATTGCGCACGCTGGTTGAGAATGGCGAAATGTTTCTGTCGGACGGTCGTAAGATTGTGCCAGCCGGTGAAGCGGCTGCGGCTAGAGATGCTGGTCATGCGGGTGAAATCATTGAAATGCATCCGAACTTCCGTGTTATAGTGCTGGCCAACAGACCGGGCTTTCCCTTCCTCGGCAATGACTTCTTCGCGTCCCTGGGTGACGTTTTCAGCTGTCACGCCATTGATAACCCCTCACCTGATTCAGAAATATATCTCCTGCAGAAGTATGGTCCCTCAGTACCCATGAAAACGCTCGCTATGTTGGTGAATGCCTTCGGCGAGCTGCGCACTATGGCCGATGAGGGTCTCTTAAACTACCCATACTCCACCAGAGAGGTGGTGAATATCGTTAAACATTTGGAAAAGTACCCAAATGAATCCATGTCCGAATTGGTAGGCAATGTGTTGGACTTTGATAAATACCAACCCGAGGCACTGGAACAGGTGACCACTGTTTTATCCAAACATGGTCTACCCATCGAAGCCTACGCACGTAACGAGCTGTTTGCATTGCGTCGCAAGAAGGAAATCCAACTGACGGTGGAGCGCAAGAGTGGTCTGGGTGTCTCCGGACCTAAATACGGTAAAGTGGATCCGAAAAATGAGCCGCATGTGGGTGGTAATACTTGGGCCGGCGGTACTGGCGGTCGCGACACAGCCGGTCTCGGCGGCAAAGGTGGTCCGTTTCGTCTAGACGCCGGGCACAAAGTGCATCAACTTTCCGACGAGGAGAAAGCTGATATACCCGAGGAAGTGAAGCGTGCTGCACGCGAAATGAACCGTAAGGCATTCGAGGATAAGTTGAAGGAGATACGCATGTCAGCGCATGATCACCAATTATATGCACAATTCAGCGAACCCAACCGCAAACAAGTACAGCAGCTGAAAGCCGTTTTGGAGGCCATGCAGACGAAGAGTAAGGAACGACAGTGGCAGAAATACCAAACACACGGCGAACTGGACGACACTCGTTTAATTGAAGGTATTACGGGCGAGAAGAACATCTACAGACGACGCGCTGAGGCCAATCCATGGGCCGATCATGTGCAGGAAAAACCGAATCGTTTGAAATTGGTGGTCGATGTTTCCGGTTCCATGTACAGGTAACTGTGCCAGTTTTAATGCACTTTACTTTTTCTAAAATTATATTTTCGTTTTACAGATTCAATGGTTACGACGGTCGTTTGGATCGTGAACTCGAAGCCGTTGTCATGGTTATGGAAGCATTCGAGGGATTCGAGAAGAAAATCGTCTACGACATCGTGGGTCACAGCGGCGAGGGTTGGGAAATACCCTTCGTTTGCGCTGGCAGTCCGCCGAAAACGGATAAGGAACGTTTTGAGACCATACGCATGATGCATGCGCATTCGCAGTTCTGTTGGTCTGGTGATAGTACGGTCAAGGCTATTAAAGAAGCGGTCAACACATTGTCGAACGAGGAGTACGACAACTCAATCGTGGTCGTGCTTAGCGATGCGAATTTGTCACGTTACGGCATACAACCGCGTGAATTGGCAAAGGCGCTTATGAATGGTGAGCCCAAGGTGAAAGCTCACATGCTGTTCATTGGCAGTTTGGCGGAGGAGGCCGATGAGTAAGTGCACTTAATACGATTTACGAGTATTTTACGCTATTTCGCTGTTTCCTTACAGAATAAATGCACAAATGCCGGCCGGTCACAGTTATGTCTGCATGGACTTGACGAAGTTGCCACAAATTCTCAAGCAAATCTTCACATCCTCATTGTTGTGATAACTTACTATAGAAAATGTGTATAAATATGTTTCTGTAGCAAATATTAGTGTAAGTCGAAAGTAGTTGAAATTTTGTAGAATGTCATTTTCTTCTGCAGTGTGTGTATATATGTTTATATATACTTGTACAAGAAAAGTGTTGTTAGTTGTATGCATATATTTAATACGACTATAATATTTGTTGAAAATCGTGTTTATTTTTATAACCAGTGAGTGCATTTATAAATCATTGTTAGTATATTTGTAAGTAAAAAAATAGATTTATTGAAAAAAATTTAAAGCAAGCTTTAAAAACTGAAACTTATGTGATTCGTTGTGATTGTGATTATTTTTATACCCTGCAGAGGGTGTATTAAGTGAGCTACGAAGTTTGTAACACCCAGAAGGAAACGCCGGAGATCCTATAAAGTATATATAAATGATCAGCATGACGAGCTAAGTAGATTTCCGTCTGTCTGGCTGAATATGCGCTGACTAGTACCTCAGTTTTTGGGATATGGGTTGAAATTTTATTTTTAGAAGTGGTTCATGGCTGCAATGAAGAAATATTTAATTGATGAGATATCTCAATACAAACTGACTGAGTCATTTGTATTTGCGAAGGCTATTATAGCTTCGGTGTAATCGAATTTAGCGTGTTTTTCTAATATATTTGCGTTCGATTGGTCTGTGCCCCTAAAACTATGCAGAAAAAACTTTAGCTCTCAATTGTGCTTTACGCTCTCTCTTAATGGAAAGGCCATAGGTTTATGCCATGCCAAGGATTCTTCACAAAGAATTATGTATCAATACCATTTGGGAAATATTTTACGCTGCAACAACAATAACAAAAACGTCGTACTTTTGTAGACGCCTAATTCGTTTCAGCCAGAATAATGAAATACCCTATATTTTGGTCGCAGGCTTGGAACCAAAACCTTAATATTTATCCACAAAGCCAATCGTTAAAATCTGTGAGTTGAAAACTATTTTTACTTTGTTTGGCCTTAAGAAGGTCACTCATTATTTGAGTATTTGTATGGTCCTTTTAGCTTCATACACTTGACCCATCAATGTTCCAACATCATTAGTTCATCTGAAAAATATTTTTTCTGTAAAGTAAGCCTCCTTGACATCGATAACCTGCTCATTAGACATAAATGTCTGTCCGGCGAGCGGTTTATTCAAGTTCGGAAGCAAAAAGAACTCGCACAAAGTCTCCGGTTTTTCTGTGGCGACGACGGAGGTGTGAACCTATGCGTTATCATGCTGGAAAAAAAGTTTTCTCTTCGCACTATGGTTTCTTTTTATCTGCTGTTAGGTGCCAAATCGGACCAATAATATTACTCAACAAATCTGAGAGAAAAATTTGCGACAGATATCCTAAGAGATCTGTGAGGTGTCCTAATCATGAATCTTAGCTCAAAACTTTTCCATCATGTAGGACTATTTTTTATTTTAGTAAATGATGCTGGTTTGAAATCAAAACTCCTAGTCTACAATGCCAAAAATCCAAAGTGTTAGGAAACTTTTACTATCATTGTCGAAATAAGCAAGACACAGCCTTTAACACCAGTCGCAAAATGACTGTAAACTAGTGTAAATGACATAGTAGAGCTCTATGACCGTTTTCTCTTTCTACCAGAAGGCCACAAAGATCACACTTATGAAACTTAGGATATGGTGACCATCACCTTTCAGGCCGGTAGGACCGCCTTCACCTTTTTTTGGAGCAAGTTTGCCGAAGGAGTCCACTGTCTCGACTTTTCCTTGATTTCTTATTCTTGTTAAAGCGGCAGTAAATTTTCCTGAAGTAATTTGATGAAATACTGACGGTTTGACAGTCCTTGGCCGGATAAAAATTCGAGTCCGTTCCGGTTATGTTGAACAAACGGTCGAGGAAACGGATCTTGGTCTCGAGCATGTACCAGTGGGTCCATGTTTCGTCGACGGTAACGACAAGATGAATAAATTCCTTCGGATTATGCTGAAACGTCGTCGCGCATTGCAGCGAAGTGGCCTTCGAGTTGAGCTTGTTATACGGATTTAGAAAACGCGGCAGCCATCGCGCCCACAGCTTTCTCATTTCCAGTATTTTATAGAGGATTCTGTTGTCTTCTGTTATCTCGCTCAAAAACGGCGGTTTGCCACTAGGAGATCGAGGATTTTTGTCACCTTATCTTATATCTCACTGGACAATTTAATGCGACTCATCAAAGATCGATATGCAACTTCATTAATCCAATTTTTGGCGAACGTCCTCAAATAAGAAGAGTCATTCCTTCACAACATCCAAAAGCTTTTTGCTTTCACTGCGCGATTTCCCTTCCAAAAACAAGTATCAATATACCGACCAATATCGGCTTCTTATCCAAATCCGCGTATAAACCGTTTCGATGTGGTTTATTTAAAAGTAATATTTATTGAAATATTGTGGAATTATTGACATACACATTTATATTATATGTAGACAATAAAGATTTTTACATTATATGAGTACGGAATCACACAGGGCTTGTCGCACGAATATAGTACACAAGGCGACAATTGTCCTAACACATTCTCACACACATACACTGAAAGCATTCACACATACTTATGTAAGACTAAAATATTAATTTTGCTTTAATGACATGGCTAAGGCGAATATTTTCATGATAAACACTAACGTTGCTACAAGTAGTCTACTCTTTTTTTGGTTTTATCTTCTTTGAAAGCTCACAGAATCGACTCACTTTGGTGAGCGCGTCACAAATTATTAACTAACACTTAAAATTGTGTAAATAAAATTATATAACTTAAATAAAATTGTTATCGCGCCGCCAACTACGCGTTCTGATTGGGCTGTATGACCACCCAACCGTCGTCGGCGAGCGCCTCGGGCGGTTGCTGCTGCTGTTGTGCGCTCACACCAGCGCTGGACGGCGGTATTCTCGCATTTCCAGCGAGCAACTCCATTTGTTGCTGCGTGACGTTAGCGCCACTCGGCCGCACTGCCGAACGTGCCTGCTCGGCAAGCAGGTTTTCGCGTTGTTGCTTCAGATTGTTGTAGAGCTCCAACAGCTCTTGCTGCAGATAATTTATAAAAATATATTATTATAAATCCGCGTATAATAGCGTTGGCATGTGTGCTCACCTTCTCCTTGATTTTCCGCAGCATCTCTTGCTTTATCTGTCGCTCTTCGGGATCCAAGCCTAAGATAATTTTCTCCTTGAAATCCTGCGCATAGTAGAGTCTCGTGTCCACCCGCAAATATTCTTTGGCCAAACGTCGGTGTTCTCTGTAGATGGCTTGTGACTCTTCGTTGTCGGGTATCGGCTGTTCGGGTTGTAGTTCGGGATCTAGCATTTCAGCAAGCGGCGGATCGTCGCTGTCATCGTTTTCATCCACATTTTCATGCGCGGCCGCATTGAAATCGCTGTCAGCCATGGAAGTACTGGTCATCATCGGCTTGGTTTCGGTAACGGTGAGTCCCTCTTTGCCATCATTCTTTGCTATAAAATGAAAAAAAAAACAATAAAAATTAAACGCTTGCCTTTTTTTTACTAAAAATGAATAATTGGACAAGTAGTATATAATAAATTTGTATTTGATTAAACTATACTTAGTAATATTTGGTGGTAAACAAATGTTTCCCACAATATTGGATTCAATTGTAGGAAATTCAAAAGCAATGTGTCAAAAAAAGACAGAACTATTCCAAACAACACCCCAAATGCTAAACTCAAAATCTTTAAATTTTATTCAATTTTATCTCTTCCGATTTATCTAAACTAAACAGTGTACTAATAGCATCCTAAATGTAGGCAACGTTTTATGGTTTACCAAAAAATAAGGCACATTTGAATTTAAACTGCGCGCGTCGAAGGATTTGGAGAATTATTTTTTTTTTTAAGTTGGCAGTACTGTCAGTCACATTTATGTCAAATTTCATGTCAAAATATTCATTAATGTTTGAGATACTTGTCGTTTTGTGAGCTGCTAAAAGTGAGTTTTTCGTTTTTTGCGATGTCGAAATTTGTTGAGCAAAGAATTTGCATTAAATTTTGTTTACGGAATCAATTTTCTGCGGCGGATACGTTGAGGATGGTGCAGAAAGCCTCCGGTGATGAGGCTATGTCTAAAAAAAATGTTTACAAGTGGTATAGTGAGTTCCAAGCCGGCCGTGAACGTGTCGATGACGAAGAGCGTCCAGGGCGATCATCAACCTCAACCGACGAAGCTCACGTTCAACAAATCAAAGATTTGGTGCTGAAAAACCGTCGATTAACAAATAGAGATACTTGACATATCGAAAGGCTCAGCCAATACCATTTTGAAGGATGTTTTGGGCCTCAAGCGCGTCAAATCTCGACTGGTACCGAAAACATTGAATTTTTTGGAAAAAAGGCGTCGCGTTGAAATGTGTGAAACGATGCTTTCCGACTACCAGGATATCATGGAATGCATTATAACTGGCGATGAGACTTGGATCTATGCTTAAGACCCTGAAACAACCGATCAATCGAGCGAATATCGTGCCAAAAGCGAGCCGAGACCAAAAAAATCGCGGCAAAGTCGCTCAAAAATCAAGGTCATGTTGACTGTTTTCTTCGATTATCGAGGTGTTGTGCATTAGAATTCCTTCCAACCAAACAGTGAAACAAGGAATATTATTTGAACGTTATACGTCGTTTGCGTAACGTTATCCGCCTAAAAAGGCCGGAATTGTGGAAAGACAATTATTGGTTTTTACACCACGATAATGCACCATCCCATACTGCCCTCGTATTTCATGATCATTTCGCCAAAAACTCAACCCATATCGTTCCGTAACCACCGTATTCACCTGATCTGACGCCGTGCGACTTCTGGCTGTTCGCCAAGCTCAAAAGATCGCTCCGGGGACACCGTTTTTTTACGATAGAGGAGATTCAAACCGCAGCGAAGACGGAACTGAAGGCCATCCCGGAAAGTGACTACAACCAGTGTTTCGAAGATTGGGAAATCAATTGGCATAAGTGCATTGCATCGGGAGGGGATTACTTTGAAGGAGATGAAATTGATTTGGAAGAATAAATAAAGAATTTACAAAATAAATACAATGTCACCCTATTTTTTGGGCACAGTAGTATATGCTGAACAATTATAAAATCTTATATAAAAAATATAAAATAATTTTCTTTGTATCTGTATAAGTAGTTAAAAAGTAATTTCAAGCTTATAGAATATTTGATTATGAGCGATAAGTTCTGACACCCGACTCTCCTAGAATTTTTATCCAATCAAGGAGGTCAACTAGTATCCTTCATAATTAAATGAGGAATTATGTCTGTCATCAATTGCAAACAAGGCCTTGCACTTCTTTGTTCATGTCGTCACGAGCTGAAGTATTTCTCCGTCTGGCGCACTTTGAAAAAGTAACGTTGGAACAATATTGTCAATAGTGTTTATTTCTATTACTTTTATTTGGTAGTTCAGTAGGTAATTTCGTTTGATGAAAACAGCTGATCTGATTCAATTTTGTGACAACTTCACACATAACCGCTTTACCGATATATAATTCAACAGCTGATATAGAAAGGTTCATTTGGGGAAAAATTCTTAAATTTTTAGGAATAATTTATGTTTGGTGCCCTATCGAAGATAGAAATTAGAAATAGCACTTTCGGTATATTTTCTGTTTTAAGTACTATCAAAAGGGTAAAAATGCAGTTCAAGGAAGGCGTAATTGTGTAATGTTTACGGAGAAAATGTGTTGCTCGAGCTCCAAAATCGGTTTGCAAAATTTCGATCTTGTCGTCGTCGAATAACAACTCGAGAGATTGCTTAAAGTTTAAAGTTGTCTAACCCGACCGTTCGCATGAAATGTCTACGATTAAGTTCGAAGCTTGACATTTAGGTTCCTCATATTCTTACAGAACTTAATTTGCTTCGTCGCTTAACGGCCGTGATTTGCTTACTAACCGTCAAATGAGTTGTTTATAAAAATGTAAAGGCGCATGAGATCATAGTCTAAAAAGGATGAACCAGCTCTAATCACTACAAATGCCGACAGTCACCAAAAAAAAGTTAGGTTGTCTGTTTGGTGGGTTTTCAAGGGATTTTGAGATTTTGACTGACAATCCCACTATTAATTCTGAAATGTACTCTGATCCGCTGGACAAATTGAGTGATGCACTCAAACAGAAGTTGTCAGAATTGAACGATTGAAAAGGTGTAGTGTTCCATTTGGATAATGCAATACCTCATACAAATTTGGATGACTCGGCAAAAGCTTTTGCAGCTTGAATGGTATGTGCTACCCCACCCACCATATTCTCCAAACTTGGCACCTTTAGACTATTACTTGCTTCCTTTAGACCTTTAGAATATTACTTGCTTCTGTAACGACAATGAGAATTCTTTGAAGTTCAATATAAATTCAATAAAAATATTTAAAAAGTGAAGGATATGCTGCTTGAAAATCATCAGCCTAGTCTTAGAGAGATGGTGGCAAAAGATGTCGATATCTCTCGCGAGTTCGTTCGAATGATTTTGGTAGATATTTTGGGCATGAAATCCCTTCTTGCTCGACTCGTTCCAATAAAGCTGATTTTTTTTCAAAAACAGTATCGTAAACATGCTTGACCGTGCGAATTCCGATCCCACATTCATAAAGAGAATTATAACTGACAATAAGACATAGACTAATGACTTTGACATGCAAGCAAGTCAACAATAATCGAAATGGAACCCGTTTTCAGTGGTTTGAAGAGATAAAACAAAATTCGCTAAAGGAGCTGAAGGCCATTCCAAAAAGTGATTATGAAAATCTTTCGAAGATTCGAAAAATCGTTGGCATAAGGTTATAACATCTGGTGGCGATTGCTTTGAAAATGATGATTAATTAAATATTTTACGTTTTATTTACAATTTCCGGGTACTTTTATTTTTTTTTTATTTTATAATTATAGCTAACTCAATACAAATGCGAATTATTTTTCTTTTCAGAACTGTAACCTTACTATTAAGTGTAAAAAAATATATAAATAATACATACTATAGATGATCCAACAACTGTGTAGATCTGTTTGATTTGCTGTCGTCATTATTGTTGTAGCATCACACATTATTTTGTTTTGTTTTGTTTTTGTACACTCTTTTTGTTTGTTTGTTTTGATTTGCGTTGAGTTTTCTAATAAAAATTATGCCACCATATTAGCAACATCTTTTTTTTTACAATTTTTTACTATTTTATTTAATACTTTTTCAAATTTTTTAATAGTTTGTTTACTATTTTTGCTTGAGTCTTTGGTTTGGTGTTAAAAAACAATCTAATAATCACAGGTTTGAAATGTTAAAATAAAAGCTATTGAATGTTTTTCTGGTGACTCAGTTCAATGAAGATAATTCAATTTCATAATTTCTTACTGCAGTAATGGTGCAAAAATTTTATTGCGGAAGTGATTGGGGATTTTCAAAACAAAGCGAAATATTTTACATGGAGATTATGCAAATAGCTTTCGAAGTACAATTTGTGGAATAGTGTAGAATGATCATCTGTTAAAACACAAAAGAAATTTTGAGAAACAATAAAGAAGGTTTGATACTCGCCAAAGCTTGAAAGGGATTTTGAGAATAGTAATAAATTCGAATCTCTTCCAAAATTATTATAGAAGGTTCTACTTTATCTCATATTGCAGCAACAGATAAGCAACATTGTGAACTTTTCGACACTCGCAGGACTAGAATATAATCTATGAACAAATATCACAAGTATTAGCTCAAGTTCGAAATGAAAACAATAGGTCTTTCATAGTGACATAGTACATAGAGCAAACTGAACTGATAGTCTATGCTGATTGGAAGGCAATGTCTCCCATCTACTCGTTAACTTCTGCACAAATGCGAATAGAGTTGGCGAGGAGATGCTGGGAAGCAATTTAAGGGGTTGCATGGATTAAGGTGTTTCAAAAAATCTACGTATTCTTAATAATTTTTGCTGCACTTCTAGAATATTGCCCCAAATTCTCAAGTTGATCCGAGTAATCGTTTCGTAGATACAGCCTTTGAGAACTTGTGCGCTTGCACTGCGCCGTCTTTAAACGCGTTTTTTCTCGAAACTGTGTTTTTGAAGTCGTTGGCTAGATTTCTCGAGAACTACTCAACTGATCTTTATGAAATTTTACACAGATCTTTGAGATACAATTCTTAAAGACTTGGACGAAAGAATTTTTTTCGATTGCAATTATTTGAAAAAAAAAATGAAATATGAATTTTTTACTGAAATTTTAATTTTTTTGTAAAAATCAAATTTTCTATTTTCCTTCGGCCAAGTTGTACTCTAAGTTAGGGTTTTAACTAAACTCGTTCACTTTAGACGATCCTGTAAGGAGTTATCCTGCCAACGCGGCGGCAGGGGTCACGGGAAAATTCGTTGCAATGGCCGAGTTTAAAATATGTTTTTCCAAAAAATTTCAGAATTTCTTTGTTAATAGTGTATGTTTGTAACTAGAAAAAATTCTAATAAAATATTTAATTTTTTATATGAGAAAAAAATTGTTGAAAAAGGCTGTTTTTTTAAACGAGAAAACCCATGTAAACCCTTAACATAAGTTACCAAAAGAGAGACACAAAAATAGACTTAAATTAACATTCCAATAAGGACATCGTTCAACAAATATATTTAGACAACTACAACAATAAAAAGTGTTTCGAGCTATATTTGAAGATCAGTTCTCTTCCTTGAGTTAACCGCTAGAATGATGGGATTTGAAAAGAGTTTACGATTATGCGAGTAAGAGTAAAAGGCACACCTAAAACTTTTCCACTTTTTGTTTGGTTATAACTTCAAAAAATAACACAATAACGTGGTTTTTGAGTTGAAGCCTTTTAATCCCTGAGTCAATCAGCTATGATCAGTGTTTCTTTAAATGTGTTTATCTCGAAGCAACATTTTTTTTTTCATTTGCGGCATTGACTATCCGGAGAAAAATAATCTGATCACTATCAAATTTATTTCTGTATGTTCTGTATACAGTTCTTCATACAATAGCCTAGCAGCTTTATGATCTGTTCAAAAATCGAATTTTGGCAGGCCAAAGACCAAAATTATTGGTAAAATCCACTTTTTTCTCAAGTTTTGAATTATTTTATTTTCGACTGTAGCTAATTGTACGGACAATATCTTCTACTGACAGTCTTTCTTTTTTAGACTTCGTGCATGGGGAAGGTCAGTATTACTGCAGCAGTGGAGGACCTTTTTTAGCGCAGCCAGTAATCGCAAGAAACTCGAAATACATAAAAATTTTCTCAAATATTTCATTTTGAATTTTTAAATTATGTGTAAATATACTAGTACTCTTGGTATGCGACTAACCGTCGTTTTCAACTCTCCGGTTAACACTTCGTTTTCGACTAAAAAATCAAAGGTTGCTTGGATTTCAAACAATTTTCATTTATTCAAATGCTGGCAGCAGAGCAGCAACTTTACGACTAACCAGTACTAACCGGTTAATACTCATAGAACGGTTACAAACCGGTTACAAATTAGAAAAATCGGATTTCAGGTGGGTCGAGTAATTTTAAGAGCTCTAAAAAATACACTTAAAATCAAAAAAAAAAAAAAAAATACGCAGTCATTTTATTTGAGTCCCTAAAGTCGCCTTTTTTAGGCTCTCACACTAAGTGTGCCCCTTCAAATTCGGTGCTCAAATCCGAAGTAAGTCCGCACTTCTGAAGTAATGCCTTTAATTCACAGTAATAACTGTACACATTAAATAACTAAACTGACTATTTGGAGCCTAAGGACCGCGAAGGTAATTAAAATACAATCGAAAAAGGGGTAAAAGGAGCACATTTTCGGCATAAAAAAAAATTTTAAATTACAAAAACGCCAACAACCGAATAATATGCGACGGCATATTTTATAAAATTAATTAAAATATAATTTCTTTTCAATTTCTACAATTTCCAAATTTTTTTTTCTTTATAATATTTCGCACTCAACACAACAAATCATTAAAAGCACACATCTCCACATTCACAAGTTTTTGTTTACATGCGTGTTGCGCGGCGCGATCAGGAAAATCGAAAAATCGATTGGACACAAATTATGTAAAGCAAATCTAGCACAGCATTTACACATACAAACACACAGATGCCAAACTTATTTAATGATTTTTCGATAATTCGAAATTAGTTTGAGTTTTGCACTAAAAAGTTCGAACTAAACAGTTATGAGGAATATTTCGATTTTCCTTGCGGCACAAAGATTTCGGTGTCTGTATGTATGTATGTATGTGCGTAGGTGAGGAAATGGGGCAATTATTTAATGGATACCGCGGCGCGTACAATTCGAACGCCGACGAAAATTCTTCGTACAATGTACACAATCACGCTCGCTCACAGACTGAGACTAGCCGTGCGATCTCAACGTCGCCGACAGCAAGAACAATGAGCTATGAGTGTGGCAACGGATGCGGATCAGCATCCCCAAAGAGATTTCCACTCCACGTCCACACATAGAGCCCAGTAATTACACAATTATGCACATTGGCGTTTGTATGTATGTTTGTATGTATTTATGTGTGTGTGTATGTGAGCACGTGAAGTCGTGAGTGACGGAGAGCCATAAGGAGCATGCATGCAAGGCGGCTCTTCTCAATTTGGACAGCGTTGACGTCATACAAGAAATACTGTGAAGGTATGTGCCCGCTGACGACTCATCACAATGAAAATTAGTCGTACGCAAAGTGTGTCAAGCAAGCTTAAAATGCGGTTAATTTTTTTGCAAATAAAACTGATTCTATTTGGTAGCAATCAGCACATAAGAGATGGCTGGAATTTGAATAGCATACCCCCGGGGCGGTTCGGGGTTAAAATGGATATGTACGGACAGTGGAGGTTCTCCATATAAATATCTCAAAAACCAGCGGCAACTATGTACATATATTTTCTTGATCTGGAGGACCTCCTGTATCCGTATATACCCATTTTAACCAAAATCGGGGGATGGTATACTAAAATTTATCCTAAGAGATACTTAGCCATGCTCTATGGGTTCTTAAAAGTCTCTAATAAGTTTGACACTAACTCTCGGTCTGAAGATTTAAATTTTTATTTTTGAGGAGTGAGAAAATTCTCTACGCTAACTTCTACACTTAATCTAGAGTGGCAGACGGACAAGTTTTCTTTGGATTTTCGAAAATTACGTCATGAAAACAACACTGTGCTCAAATTTTATTATAGGTAATAGCGAACGACAGAAGTGTGATCAAAAAGCAAAGATGAGAACACTAAGACTTATTGAAAACACATGAGTGCAGATGAAGGAAAATTTGATGATTTGCTGGCTCTTAACCCGTCGATAAACACAACGAGTCAATATGACCGAAATGTAAGTGTTGTTTTTTTTTTGCAATGACAGAAAATGATCCGCAAAACTCTTATGAGGAATGCTGTTGAGGTGACAGTACTTAACCGGATACAAATCCAGTTCATACCAATAACGTTGACCCGAGCATTGTGATTCCTGCGCAACTTCGTTCGGGATACTGTAGTAGGTTAAACTCCTACTTATCCAGAATAGACCGCGAAAGATCCAATATATGTCCTGCGTGCAATGAATTTTCGCATAACACTGGTCCTTGCATACCTCGCCAACCCCACTCATCTAACATCCCTCTGCCTTTGGTCCGACCCCGTCGAAACAACACGTTCCTTGAACCTTCCGTTAGATGACGGCGTCAACTTGGCAAACCCTAACTTTGTGCTTTTATACCTGTGTTTTTTAGATATTCATATTTTGGCTATAACTTGTGCAGAGGGTGCCAGAATATAAAAAAATATCGATGGAAGTTGGGACGTAGTAAAAACTGGTAACTTTACAGACGGGCTTAATAACAATATTGCTTTTAGTAGTAAGCTTGACTTATAGGCTAATAACTTCAAGTTCTTTTTGCCTAACAACTAACCAACAGTTCAGGGGTCAAAATCACATGTTTATCTCCAGTACCTGCATCCCCTTTTTCTTATTGCAATCCAATCAATATAAAGATTTCTCGATGTCCATCAACCGGCTGTCGCTCACGAATCGAACGTGCGGACAACCAACCACCAGAGCCACTAGAGGCCAACGTCACGACGGACACTGACGCGCATATTGTTTTCACTTTTAAAGCGTAGGCATTTTGTTGTTGTACTTTGTATTTGGTAGGTTTTTTAGAAAATATTTATTTAGAAAACATGCTGACGTGTCAAAGTGATTTCTAAATTTGGGACAAGAGCCAGCGCAAACAAGTGATCAACGACAACTTGGGAGCGTTCATTTGACGTGCATATGTATGTATATGTTGTATGTAAGTAGATATGTGTCAGGTACAAATATTTACAAGTATGTACATATGTAAGTCCACTTTGGTATGTGGAAATATGTACGATAATAATCTCAGAGATGCCAACGTAATGGAAAATAGATTTCATGAAGTCAAATTTTTTTAAGAGGTCACATGGGTTTGACGGAAGAAAATATTTTTACTGTACTGTATTATTTAATTCTATAATATCTCTAGACATTCGTTTGAAATCCAACGCAGAAGCGCTCTTGCCAACAGGTGCTACTTACTATTTTGGAGAGGGTAGGCTTTTAAAAAGGAAAGTTTTCTATCGACGAACAAAAACCAAACTCTATAAGTCCTTCATCATTCCCGTACTGCTAGATGGTGTGGAGTCATGAACAATGATATCATCTGATGAGTCGGCCTTAAGAGTGTTTCGAGAGAAAAGTTTTGCGGCAGATTTATAGTCCTTTGCTGATTGGCAACGGCGAGTACCGCTATCGATGGAACGAAGAGCTGAACGAGATGTACTCCAACATTGACATAGTTCAGTGAATCAAGAGACAGCGACTTCGTTGGCTAGGTCATGTTGTCGGCATGGAAGAGAACACTCCACTTTTGAAGGTTTTTGATTTAGTACTTCACGATGGAAGCAGTGGAAGAGGAAGTCCTCCACTTCGTTGGGGAGATTAGATGGAGAAGGACTTGGCTGCACTTTTCCTTTCCAAATTTCACAAACTCTTTGTAAAATATTTATCTTTGAAATAATAAAAGTTTATATTTTATATAAAAAAAATATTGAAAATAAACCGTTGTTGCTCGACGAAACTACACGGTAGTAGAATCTGACGCTCGCAAAGGAATTGCGTTGCGCTACAAAATACGTTACTCTAACATGGAGCAGTACAAAGAGAATAATTATAAAGTGCGTAATTTTGTTCGCCTTAAAATATATTTTAGCAGTGCTGCCACTTGTTAAAAAAATATGTCAATAAATTTGATAAGATAAATGTTAACAAATGGAACGTTTGTAAGAAATTTCAAACTTCAAACATTTTTTTTCAAAAGAGTTGCCACGTGTTTAGTTTTTTTTTTAATTTAAATTAATTTACATAAATTAATAAATCTAATAATGTGGAATCAATTAAATTTATGATATTTTTCTATCGGATTTTTTTAAAGAGTTACCACCTGTTTAATTTTTTAATACAATTTAAATAAAATAACATAAATTAATAAATCTTATAATGTGGAATTAATTACATCTATGATATTTTTCGCTCGGAGTTTTTTTTAAAGAGTTGCCACCTTTTTACTTTTGTCAATTTAAATAAATTTACATGAATTGATAAATTTAATAATGTGGAATTATATACATTTAAGTTTAATTACGGAATTTTTTCGGGAAGAGTCAACGGTTCCAAAATTTAGCCCAACAAATTTGTGAAAAATTCAGCGTTACAGTATTGGAATATAAGAACTGTAAGATTAGTCAGAAAAAGGGATATTTTTCTCGCTTGGTACTCCGAAACATGGGTACGAAAATCTCTGCGGGTATGAGGTGTGGTCACAGTAGACCTAAGATCGCGAAGCAATCCTCATCTATTTATTTTAAGTATGAATTCTTTATTATAACGGGAAGGTCCTCCGATTTACAGTTGCTTATTTTTTCATATTATTAAAAAGAAAAATAGCTTGGTTCCAACTTCGTGGAAAATGTCTGGTTTTGTAGTTTGATTATTTTAAAGCATTTTTTGCTTATGGATTTTATACCTTATTGAAAAAAAAATTTAATTTCATAGAAGTTTTTTTCCCACCCTAATGTACGGTATTTGAGAACTCATTGTTGGGCGAAACATTTTTAATGGAAATCGAGGTTTAAAACAATTTCATCTAAGGTCTTTCTGTTAACGTTAAAAAAATCACAGTCACTGTCACCTTTAGACACCTTTTCCAGAGGTTTTCCTGGAGATCTTGGCTTATTTTTATTTATTTAATGAATGAAATGCAACTTGAAAAAAAATTCACGAAAAAAACGAGTCGATATAACTCCTTAACTCAAGTTAATAATTTCATGCTTAAAATGTATTGTTTGAAATTCTAAAAAAAAATGGGTTTTAATCTCTATCTTGATGTCTCTTCACTGTTTGTTTTTTGTAAAACTACAACGGAAAGTGTCAAACGTACGAAAAAAATACAAGATCAAAAGAAATGTCATACATAGGTTGCTATATATATTTCTGGACTAGGCAACACTAAGTGTTGCCAGTTGCAATCTGACATTTCCATTGGAAAGTTTGACATTTTTTAGCATAACATCACTCAGAACGTTTTGTCATTTAATCGTGAATTGTTTTATTTACAGGGAATTAAAAAATTCATCTCGGCCAAAAAATGGAACTAACTCGTGAACATTTTCGAGCGATCATTTTTCACAACTTTCGACGTGGATTATCACGACAAGAGTGCATCGATGAACTAAAATCTTTGTATGGCTATGAAGCACCATCCTATAGCACTGTGAAAAACTGGTACAACGAATTCAATCGTGGCCGACGCTCGCTCAACGACGAATTCTGTGAAGGTCGTCCAAAAACAGCCGTTGTACCAGAAAACATCGATGCCGTACGTGAACTGATAATACAAGACCGTCATGTAACATACCTTCAGAAAGAGGCATGCCTATGCATTTGTTCTCGTTGGATCCAGCACAATTTGAGAATCGCTCACAAAAAGGCTCTTGTTGATTGGTGTAAAGAAATGCTGAAAAAATACGATCGCGGTGCTTCAAAAGACGTTTATAAGATCGGCACAGGTGACGAATCATAGATCTATGCGTATGAAAAAAAAACAAACATTTTCGTTGATAAATATGCCTATTTTCATTATTAGGCCAGAAATATATATAGCAGCCCTCGTATAAGTTGTTGTTAAAGAATTTAGTTTGTTTGAAAAAAAATATTTTAAAAATACAACATGTAACTTACATACCTAAAATTATCTCTGATTCACCGCATTTTTTATTTATTTTTTATGGCCTAATTTTCTTTAGTAATATGAGTACATAAGTTATCAGTTTTACGGCTCGACAACTTCTCGAAAAACTTTTCTTATAAAAACCATAAATCTTTTATTTTATTTTAATTTCTAATAAAAACACTAAACGCACATCTGCTTGCATTAATTTGTACTAATATGAAAATACACATTTCATTTCGCTCGCCGATCACCTACACACAGGCACACCACACCGCGGCAATATCCTTCTAATTAATCGCGGCGATAATGACTCAGTCGGCGGTGCGACGCGTAATAGTGCGTTGTGTGTTGTGAAAATCGCGCTCGATCTCCTCTACGTGCTATTTTCGTTCATTGAATTGGTCCGTGGCGTTGAACGGCTCACTACAAACATAAATCTCAATTATTGGCCGAGAAAACCCCTCATGAAATTCGTTATGTTTGTGCGAAGTGAAAGAAAACACAAACTTTCCTATTTAAAGACTATTTATTAGCAGATTTAGCCATTGCATGCACATGTCAGTACAATTGTGTATACTTTATGTAAGTGTATATGCACTTATACATTTGAAAATACATGAAAATTCAAATGTTTTTGAATCTGCTAATCTTTTGAACTGGCGGCCACACTTTTACTTTGCAGCAAGAAAAACTATAACTTTTGCGCCTTTGTTTGTGTTTGTTTATGCGATAAACCGAAAAAGCAAATTTGAAAAATCTAACAAAATTCCTAGAATAATGGAAAGTGTTTTACGATTGCGAGGTATTTCCAAAAACTGGAGAGTTTAGGTGATTTTCGCGGAATTACACTTTGTAAAATAAAGGTTAAAGTGGCTATATAGCACTACATTGTGTAGATACTCATAAAGAGAAAAATCTTTTCAAACCGACGAGGAGTTATAAGCAAGAAGTGATAGCGTACCAGTCTTTTGGAATCTAGAAAATATAACCCACATATAGGTTATAATAATAGATTGAACATTTTGGAGATTTTAAAGCAAAATGGCTATCTTTTCAGTACTTTTTGACTACAAAATCCGTATTTTGAAACAAACAGACCTTTTGAGATATATGTCGATCGCTTCAGCTAACTTGAGACCATTCATTATTGAATAATAATCGACCGAATAGACCACGTCCAGCGCGCAGTGAAGAAAATATGACAGCCGTAGTTGAGAGTATACAGGAAGACCGTGGGGAGTTGATTCGGCACCGTTCGCAGCAAGTCAGACTGACGTATGGAACGACTCGAATTTTACGTCGAGATCTTAAATTGAAAGCGTATAAAATACAGCTTGTGCAAGAACTGAAGTCGCTCGACCTTCTTAAGTGACATTGCTTCGCTCTATGGGCTCTTGAAAAGTTCCAAGAAGATCCCACGGTTTCGAGCCAAATTTTGTTCAGCGATTAGGTTCGTTTCTTGTTCAATGGGTATGTAAACGAGCACATTTGGGACGAAGATAAACCAGAAGAGATACATCCAGAAATAACAACGATTTGGTTTGTTTGTGGGCCGGTGGAATCGTCGGTCCATATTTTTCAAAAATAATGACGGTGGGAACGTAACCCTCAATCGCGAACGTTATCGCGTCATGATAACCGACTGTTTGATACATGAAATTGAAACTCGTGATCTCAGCGATACTTGAAGACGGCCCCACTTCCCACACATCACATCAATCAATGGATTTATTGAGAGAAAACTTCGGTTTGCAGATAATTTCATGTTTTGTGCCGGTCGATTGGGCACCAAGATCATGTGATATCACCGTTAGACTTTTTTCTGTGGACATATGTAAAGTCTAAAATCTATGTGAACAATCGCGTTTCGATTCAGGCCTAGGAGCAAAATATTACGCCTGTCATTCGGCAGTTACCAGTCGATATGCTCGAACGAGTCATCGAAAATTGAATACAACGGATGGATCATCTGAGATGTAGCTGCGGTCAACATTTGAAAGAGATAAACTTCAAAAAATAAATGCTAAATAATGGTCTGGCGAATGATAATAAGCATTCCCCATTAAATTTGAAGTTTTTGTGTTTTTTTTTTCTTTAAAAAGTAGGAAGCCTCGAAATTAATCACCTTTTACCTGCGAGTATGTATACGAAATCGAAATATTTAACATATCCAACAATATTTCCGAACACAGAGGGTGTATTCATCATGCACGATCTGTTTTGACACATTTTGACGCATTTTTGACATTTGCAGTTCGTATTCTCTGTAATTAACACCCCCGCAAAGTAAACTTCCTACTTTTATTGAATTTATGCACATCACAAATCAAACCTAAT
Source organism: Bactrocera zonata (assembly GCA_037783105.1). Lineage (NCBI taxonomy): Eukaryota > Metazoa > Arthropoda > Insecta > Diptera > Tephritidae > Bactrocera > Bactrocera zonata. Next base: position 39,943 of record JBAWJQ010000603.1, read on the forward strand.
ATTGACTTATATGTAACTGTCGTGATTCACGACCCAATAATGATGAATAAGTGGGAAAGAACACAGCTCTGACATGAGACAGTAATGAAAACAGAATTTAAGAGGATGCGTAATTGATATTACACATTTTGAAGGTATTTCTAAAGTGGCTAATCATAAAATAATCATAATTAATGATAATAAAAATAATGCAATAAAAATTAATAAGCTCAATTTATAAATTTAGTGACCACCGCTAAATGACTTATCACTTAAAGTATGAGTTCTCACACTGTAAAATAATTTCTCATGTTGCTTTCAGGGAAGGCCCACTGTAAATATATGTAAACATTTATCTGTCGCAATTTTATTGCTATTTGCCCATATAGCATCTAATGAGTCATAGGAATCGTCAAGTTGCCATTGGTTGCTCATCCTCATCTTCACAGACCGTAGACAAATATGTGTATGTGTGCGGTGCGAGATTTTTATCCGCTGAATTTCGAAAAAGTTTAATATAGACACGTAAATGTAAACAAATGAAATAAAAAATGCGATATTTTTTAGGTTGTGTATACCCAGCTGGAAACTTGTTGTTTTCAGTTTAGTTGAGGTTATGTTAAGCCTTATTAAGTTTAACATTAATATCAACTGATTTCTCAATTGGCTGAAGACGACAGAGTTTAGAGCAGCTCATGGGATCGATTTTCGTAACCGGAACAAATTCGGACTGTCACTCGATTAGTGTATAATATATTTTATTTTTTGCCGTATTTTCAGAATGCAAAGAGTTAGGGTTCGTGTACTGGAGTCTTCATACAAAAACACACATTCAACTCAACTGTCAGTTGCATACTTTTCCGCTACGGAATCAACGTAACCATCCAGACGCCCCCTTAACTGTCGGTGAGGCCTAGGTCCAAATCATCGCCAAGGAGGTTATAGAAAAACTTCCAGCAAAAATTTGTTTCAAATCTCTGTTGTACACTCGACACGAAAAAGCATCACATAGGCACTCGGAAGCGGCTTACAACTTTAGGGGTCTTCCTCGAAGCAATAAAAAAAGATAAAGCAAAGCAGCCAACTCATAGGAATCGACGAGTATGGTTGTTGTTTTTAAAACCATCAGGATATATAAGTGTATACGCCATTTCGATACAGGCTGTTCTTCAGATCAAATTTGACCCGGAATGGACGAGTTGAACCAGTTTTTTGTTCATGTGAGGTTTGATGTCCTAGTGTTAGTTAGTCTGTGTTTGGTAGCTGTTTTTTTACAACGCGAAACGTTTTTCTGGAGTTTTTACTATGGAAAAACAATTTCAACAACGAGTTTCCTTCAATATTTGGGGTTTCTATTTGGAATCATGGCCACGGAATCTTTGAAAATGTTGCAGTCGTGTTTTGGGAGTCTACTTTATCATGAACACAAGTATTTGAGTAGCACAGTTTCAAAGCGGATCTTGAAGTCATCGAAAGCTTGCCTCATGAGAGTTGTTTTCAATACTGTTAATGACGATTTTCGAAAACGTTTAAGAAACAGTGCTTGAAAATCATCGTGTTGGCATCACAGAGATAAAAAAATACAATACCTTACAATCTCTTATGGACCAACTCAACACATTTCGGTTAAAGTTTTGGATATGAAGCGCGTCAATGCTAGACTTGTACTAAAAGACCTGAGTCTTTTGCACAACGACGTGGAGTAGAAGTCGCAAAAGGGATGCTTGAAAGCATAGTTAAGGAGCCTACATTCTTCAAAGGCATTATTACTGGTAACTAGACGTAGATTTATGAATATAACAACAAAACTTTCCAGTAATCCAGCCAATGGTGTTCCAAAAATTAGCCGAAATTGAAAAAAAAAACCAAATTTCGTGCAAGGCAATGCTTGCATTTGCTTAAGAGCCTATTTTAAAGGCATTTTTTGCGTATTGATATTTGTTTATTGATCCACAAGTGTAAAGCCAAATCTTAAGAAATTTTGATCAAATTTGATCTAATCAAATCTTAGCCATCTCAGGCGAGTGGAAAAATGGATTAAGTGGTGACATGTTTATATTTGCTCAATAACATATTTTTAAGGAATTTTATTACCAGTCCGGTTCAAATTTGATCAGATCAAATTTGATTAAAAAATCTCAGGATTTTCCTTTACATTTGTGGATCAATACAAGAGTCTATTTTGAAGACATTTTTGTCAGTCCGGTTCAAATTTGATCATATACAATTTTACCAAAATTTCCCAAGAATTGCTTTTTCATTCGTAGATCAATCCACGCAAGCCACTTTAGTGTTCTTAACGTTTCCCAACTATATGAAAAAATAATAATAAATAATGCACCAAACTTTGAAGCATAATGACTTTTGAAATTGCAAGTACTATTTATCATTACAATTAATTTTAATTAAAACCCAAATACTTAGCATTCTTAGACCGCCCGAGCATACCCGATCCCGCGTGTATTAGACTGCCCGCGTAACATCGCTACTTTCTTTCCACTTTCGCCAAGTTGACAATATTTCAAAGCCAATGCAATAATTTACAATTTCACAAGCATCGCACATTAACATAAATGGCATTTCGACATGCATAAATCAACAATTATATTACAGGTAATTTCAATAAAATATCACTTTGTATGAGACATTCATTCCGAGGCAGCAGATGCGGCGCACTCAGCAAATTTTTGCACAATTAAACAATTTTCGTTCAGCGTCGCTCAACAATGAACCGACAAGCCTACATAGCACACACAACCACATATACATACATACATCTATACATATGTATTATAAATGTCCGTATGTAGTGCAAATCATTGTGATGAGTCTACAAGTGCACTAGCGCGACGCAGGCGGCGGGGGCGGGGGCGGAAGACGGTCGGTTGTAGATGAATTCTTCATAAATTATTGAAATTGATGAAAAATATACTTTTCACGCGCACCGTGTGAAAACTTAGAAAATTTATATAGTCATAAATATTTGGTGAGGAAAATTGCCGCAGCTTTTTGCGGTTCAGAGAAATCAACACCACACTCACACACACGCATACATACATACACATTAACACAATAGTATAGAAATTTACTGCAGTGCCATTAATTTGGCCCAACAGATTTAATATTTCGAAAAGTCTTTGATTTGGACATTAAGGAGACGTTCTTCCAAACATACACACATACATATGTATGTACTTATAGGTATACACATATGTAGATATGTGCTAAATTCATTGGTGAGTGCGTTGCTACAGCAACATCAAAATATTTTGACTGCTTGAGGCACTTCTTCGCCGTTGATTTACTGAGGCGGCGTAAATGTCGCTGACGAATCCATTTCGACTTTTCGCTGAGTCAGCGCAGTTTCAGCGCTAGAGCTATAGTTTATGGGCCAAACGAATGTACATATGTGTTGTAGCAAAGGAAAATTGGTCGGTAGTGTGTTCATATGTATTAATTTGTATATTTTGAAGTAGATATAGCAACTACTTGGCCAGTTAGTGAAGTGAAAAAAGTTATTCAAAAATTGCGAATGTTGCCTACTATTAGGCGCATGAGCCGAAGCGTTACTTAAACTACTAGTACTAGTATTACTTACTACTACTCTTATTTAGTTAGATCTACATACATATAAACACATAACTTGTTTTCAATTTCTTACTTCAAAGCATTATTAATGGATAACGTTGCCTACAATTAGGCGCATATGCATTTTAAAGTACCTAAAAGTAAAAAAACATTCAAAAGTTAAGAAAAACGAGAAAAAATGTTAACTTTGGTTGCACCGAATCTAGAATACACTTCACAAATTGTAAATTTTTCATACAAGAACTTGATTTTGAACAGTCGGTTTGTATGGCAGCTATATAATATAGTGATCTGATCTGAACAATTTCTTCGGAGATTACACCATTGTTTTAGGAAATAACATATATCAAATTTGCTGAAGATATCTGGTCAAATGAAAAAGTTTTCTATACAAGCACTGGATTCCGACCGTTCAGTTTGTATGACAGCTATATGCTACAGTGGTCCTGGCTTAAAAAATTTCTTCGGATATTACACTATGGGCTTAGGAAATAACCCGTTTCAAATTTGGTGAAGATATCTCGCCAAATGAAAAAGTTTTCCATACAAGCTCTTAACTCCCGTGGTTCAATTTGTATGACAGCTATATGCTATAGTAATCCGATCTCAACAATTTCTTCGGAGCTTGCGCCTTTGCTTTAAACAACAATCTGTGCAAAATTTCTTGAAGATATCTGGTTTAATGAAAAAGTTTTCCATACAAGCAATTGACTCCGATCGTTCAGTTTGTATGGTAGGTATATGCTATAGTGGCCCGATAACTGCAGTAGCGACAAATGAGCAGCTGCTTTGAGAGAAAAGCATATAGGCAAAATTTCAGATCGATATCTCCAAAAATGAGGATCTAGTTCTATAGAGGATAGACGAAAATGACTAAATAGATACAGTTCGTCACGCTGATCATTTTTTGTTCGGTTTTTTGTCTGACTAAGGACTGTCAACTCGGCAGCACTCTACATAAATAATTTTGGAATAAAACATCCACACAACAATAACAACAAACGAATTTCTACTTTCGATTAAGTCATATAAATTAAAACGTCTAATATAAATATGTTTATGTGTCTTTAGGAATCATTTTTATTTTGAAAATTTATAGAATTATAAATAGGAGCATTAACATAAATGTGTTCTCTTTTAACTTGACTGCACGAAATTGTGCGTATTTTTGTTGATTTCTATAATTTAGCGTATTCACATAAATCTCCCAAGAATTTCATTTTTAATTTATGCGTAAATTTTTATTTCTTATATGACTCGAGTGGTTTTCATGGAATCAAACGATTAGCGGGAAAATTAGCTTCATAATAATTTTTAAAATATTGGCATTAAATTTGATTAGTTTGTTTAAAATTTCAAAAATTTTGGATTTGCAATTTTCGGAATTGATCTTTCTTTAGTATTAGTCTTTTTTAGATGACAATTCCTATACCATTCATTTAAGGGGGAAACCGGTTTGGAAGGTTCAAAAACTAGATTTTCTTATTTCATAAATTATTTAAAAAAAAAGTATTGAAACTTACATATGTATGTTCCTAAAATTTTAAATAAAAATTCCGAGTCGTGATGTAAATAGCTCTCCTTCCTCTTTGATATAGCATTATTAAATTTATTTCATTGCTTAAATTTAAAACCAGAGATCAATCGTTCTCAAAAATAAAATATGTGGATTCGTTTAGTTGATTCATATTTTTTATGGGTCGCTTCAATAACTTCTTCCACTGTGAGTAATTTTCAATCTCTTCAGTTTGATATACATATGTACATACATACCACTGTGAGCAAAAAATAGTAAGACTTTATTCAAAATTTTAAAATTCTTAATTTAATCTTCAAAATTTATGTCGTCTCCCTCAAAGTAATCACCCTTGACACCAATTTACTTGTGCCAATATTTTCTCCAATCCTGGAAATAGTTGTTAAACTAAATTTCTGGAATAGAATTCAACTCAAACCGGGTTTCTCGGAGCGATCGTTTGAGTTTGCTGTATAGCCGGAAGTCACGCAGGAATAAATCAAGCGAATAAAGTGGTTGTGACACGATATTGGTTGAGCATTTGGCGAAAAACTCACGAAGAATCAATGCAGTATGTGACACTTCATTATCGTGCTGCAAAAATCAAGAGTTTTCGGCCCATAATTCCGGTCTCCCTTTACGAATAGCTTCACGCAAACGGCACATATCACTCAAATTCCTATTGACAGGTATTCCTTGTTGACAGTTTGGTCGGTCGGAAGTAATTCGGAGTGTACCACAGCTCGATAATCGAAGAAAACTGTCAACATAACCTTGATTGTTGACCTGCTTTGACTTTGTTTTTTCGGCATCGGCTTTGCCACATTATTCTGCCGATTGATCGTCTGTTTCTTGACCACAATCATAGATACAAGACTCATCGCCAGTAATAATACTTTCATGACATCCTGGTAGTCGAACTGTTTTTCGAAATTGGGTGATTTTGGAACCAATCGCCCTTTTACTTTTCTCAGGCCATATTGATCTTTCAAAATGGTTTTCATTAATCCTTCCAATATTCCAAAGATGCTAGTAAGATCTCTGAATGCTATCGTCGATTCTCAAGCACCAATTTCTGTATTTCCTGTATTTTGGCCGTCTTGGACGTGGTTCGTCGCCAACGGGTTCTCGACCCTCTTTACATAATTTGTATCAACCAAAAACCCTTGATCGCGACAAACAATTATTACCGAAGGGGTTTTCTAACATTCTGAACGTTTCGGCACCAAAAACTTGATTCTACACTCAAAATTTAATGGAACTTCTGTATTGAATAATTTTACTCATCGTAAAAATCGAAAAATGCACTTTATGTACTTCAAAAGGACAAGCATCTACTAAACATTAATGATTAATTTGATGTAACATTTGAAACAGGTGTCAGGACAGTCATACTAAACTGGAAAAAAAAAAATATTTTGACGAATGGCTTTCGTGCGAGAGTTAAATTAAAAAGTCTTAGTATTTTATGTCCACAGTAGTATGTACATTAGAGCGCGTTGATTTACAGGGAAATCAAAAAATGGAAATATCACGTATGCCTAAAATATTCCAGGGAAGATTCCAAACATGTTTTGTCTAAAAGACTATGGACGAAACCCGTTTTCGAGGCAACGATTTTTATGGCGGAGTTTTTTAGGGATCATAGAAATCAGTCAGATCAGACATACATACCTACATTACATATCTCTCAAACAATAGATTATTGAGATTTTTTTTAATTTTAGACCATAGTCTCTTAGGCAAAGTTGTTCAGAATGATTCGTAGAGCAATTCCAGCATACGCAAGTATTGTATATTTAATGTATTTTAAAAGCTTAATCGCATTAAAAAATTAAGTAAAAACAGGTGGCAACTTTAAAAATTTCTGTTAAAAGACTTATAGGCTGAAAGTGTTTATTTATCTTAATACTAATTTGTAAATCTGTAAAAATCTGGCAACTCTTTAATTTGTTTTTTGAATTTAGTTTGATGTACATACGAGGTGTGTTCAAAAAGTATCGCGAATCGTAACTGACAGTTTTCTTCGATTGCAGGGGCGTGGTGCATCATGAGTTCTTGCCACAGGGAAGAACGGTCAATAAGGAATATTACCTGCAAGTTATGCGCAATTTGCACGAAGCAATCCGCCAGAAACGCCCGAATTTGTGGAAGAACAAAAATTCGCTTTTGCATCACGATAACGCCCCTGCTCACACACATCGTTGCTTGTGCGCGACTTTTTGGCCAAAAACAACACACTAATGATGCCGCAGCCACCGTATTCCCCAGATCTGGCCTCCTGTGACTTTTTCTTGTTCCCTAAACTGAAGAGGCCCATGAAAGGACGACGTTACGCTTCTCTTGACGAGATAAAGACGGCATCGAAGGAGGAGCTGAAGAAGATAAAAAAATGATTTTTTGAAGTGCTTCGAAGATTGGAAAAACCGTTGGCACAAGTGTATAATATCTCATGGGGATTACTTTGAAGGGGACAAAATAGATATTCATGAATAAATAAATAATTTTTGAAAAAACACAAAATTCGCGATACTTTTTGAACACACCTCGTATTGTCATATTTTATGTATTTTATCATTTTAAGTCCAACAAAAAAAAAACGTGTGACAACCTTTTAAAAAATATATTTTTAACCATTACTATTTATATAGTAATATTTTATGTATTTTAAAAATTCAAACAGGTGGCAACTTTTCAAAAAAAGTTTCCAATCCTAAAAATTTCCAAAAGTCTTCGGTTTTTGGTGTTTATTTATATATTTCATATATCCTTCAAATATTTTAAATATATGGCAACCCTTTATTTTTCGTTTTTTTGAATGCATAAAATATTCAAGCCGGTTTAACTTTCTCTATCTAAAGGCTTTCTGTATACTGCGAGTGTGACGAAATATTGTTTGTCACATAACTTCGTTGCAGGCAATCGATTTTATTGCCAGGTCTTAGCAATTTTCATATTAAAAAATATTAAGTAGTATAATATATTCATTGAAAATAATTTTTGTCGTTTTTATAACTGTAGAATGATAAAATATATATGTATATGTATGTATGTTGTTACACTTATCGAATATACAAACATATGGTACATATTCCTACAGATAAAGAATTTACTGCATTGTACATGGTTTGTTTGTATATACATATGTATATATATAAATGTATTTTAAAATACACTTACGAATATATAAATATAAAAAACAAGCAAATTTGGAACTTCTTTGGAGATTCTGATTGCGAAAGCAGTTTGTGTGTGGCAACGCTGTGCGCTACACAACATCGTCGCAGTCAATTGATTTTACTTCGCTGTCCAACGAAATTCCACAGCAAACATGTAAACATTAGTAGCGAAAGCAGGTGCAAAACACACGAACGTGTATATACGGGGAAAAAGTGATAAATAAATGAAATTTTTAGTGTGATAATAGAAATTGCAACGGTAAGTTTTTCAATCTTCTTACTAGATTCCAGTATATTGAAGATAGTAAATGTCATAGTTCGCGTTTTCACCAACACAATTTGTCAACAGCAATGGCGAAAACAGCTGCGGAACGCGCGAAAGCGTACAGAGATAGAAAACGTGCAATGAAACCACCGAGAAGGCAGGCGAAGAGTGGAAAGCAGAGAAGCCAAGAATACAGGGAGAGGAAAAAATTATTGAAAACAAACGCGAACGAAATTACTGACATAAATGGGGTTGCCGAACCAGCTGATGAGGGGGCAACAAGCAATTGGTCAACTAGTAAACAGAGTAAAACATCGGCACAACGAATGAGGGAATACAGAGAGCGAAAGCGTGCTAGCAGACCACCGAAAAAACCAGCCAAAACTAATACAGAGCGGAGTCACGAATTTAGAGCGAAGAAAAGATTATCGAGCCCTGACATTCGTAGCATTGCTGCCATGTATGTTGTTGCGGAATTGACAACCGATCAGGAAACCACGAACGATAACTTTAACGAGTGCTCGTCGAAAAGTTAGTGTAATTTAGTTTCAAAATATCCCAAACATTTATCGATATGCATGTTAAATTTAATTTAATGGCACGCCTAGTGAAGCCTCAGTTTTGGAGGACGTAGTTTTAGAACCATTACTTTCTTTTTGTATTTTTAATTTGTTTTAGATTAAGGAAGTACCCAGGGTATATATGTTTGTACTATATAGAATATAACAACGAGAAAATAAGTTTTGAAAATAAAGTAACTGTAATTAAGTAAATTAAGCCAAATTTCCAAAGATAGCTGAGCGCCATTTACTTGGGAGTAACCAGAAACGATTCTTTTACATATCGCTTAAGCAACTCACGACCTCTGGGTAGCCGAAAAAACGATCGTTTGAAGGTGAGCTAAGGTGAGAAGACGGAAGAAACATTTAATACAGTTCACTCACGCAAAATAATCCGAGGAAAGTTTGATGAACAAATGAAAGAAAAAAAAAATGTCTTGGAATAATTATGGAGAAGTCCGTGAAGATCCGTGGGCTTATTGAATGATATGTATTGAATGAGTAGAGAGTCGCAATTACCAGCGATCGAATGAGGCAACCAAAACCGTTAAATATGAACGCAATTACGCGCAACAGGAAAATAAGTCTAAGTTCTCAAAGAGGTAATTTTTAAAATGCGAAAGCAATTAGTAAATGAGCCTAGTCCGGATAAAAAATTTGTTGAGAATATAACCAGAAAGAGAAATGGCGTTTGGGGTGAAGAGGCAAGTAAAAAGGACTTGGGTCTCCAACTGTAATTCAAATATTATAATCGAATTTTTATGTTTATAAATAAAAGTACAAAGTTTAGCAATGATTTTGCTCTCATTTTGAAGTCGATTGACCAACTGTTCGCCACCAAAATGCCAGATGCTATTGCCAACATGACTGGTGACTCATTGAGAGCATACTGAGTGATGGCGTGTCTTCAGAAAACCAACCAAAAAATCTACACTAAAAAAACCAATCTACGATACATAAATACACACATATTTACAAAAAAAAAAAAAAAAAAGTACATATGCATGTATGTACATATGTATGTATGTAAAGAAAAGTGAATTATTGTTTGTGTTTACATTTTGAGAAAAGTGGGAAACTTGTTTTCAGCTCGTCGCGAAAATCGTCACGCGGCACAGGCTCGCAGCCTCGGCGGCTACAAATAAAAATATAAAATACTGCTACAAACACACACACACACTCGAAAATAATAGATATAATGGGTGATCCAAGTAGAGGTACTTTTTCAATCAACTTTTTTAACGGATCTGTCATGTTATTTTTGTTCAGTATTGTTCGACATTTCATCATGGAAAGTCTTACGCCTGAACAACTGACGTATGGAGCGACTTGGCACATTTTACGTCGAGATCTTAAATTGAGAACGTTCAAAATACAACATGTGCAGGGACTGAAGCCGGTCGCCCTTCTCAAGTGACATCACTTCGCTGAAATCTTCGGTCCATATTTCTTCAAAAATGATGCCAGGAAGAACCCTACCGTCAATGGCGACCGTTATTGGGCCATGATAACCGAATATTTGATGGCTGAAATTAAAGCTCGTGACCTCGGCGACATTTGATTTCAACAAGACGGCGCCACTTCCCACACATCACATCAGTCAATGGTTTTATTAAAGGAAATCTTCGGTGATTTCACGCTGCCAAGACCGTGTGATATCACAGTGTGAAACTTTCCCTGTGGGAATAGGTAAAGTCTAAAGCTTATGCAATTAATCCCGCTTCGACTCAGGCCTTGGAACAAAACATTTCGCTTGTCATTCGCCAGTTACCCGTTGAATCATCAGAGTCATCAAAAATTGCATTCAACAGATGGATCAGCTGAGACGTAGCCACCGCCAGCATTTGAAAGAGACAATCTTCAAAAAATAAATGCCAGAGAATGTTCTTTCGAATATTACGAACATTCCCCATTAAATTTGAAGTTTTTATGTTTTTCCCTTAAAAGAGTAAACAACCTCGAATCGGATCACCCTTTACATCTCTAAAGACATATGAACAAAACAAAAAATAAGAAATATCGCGAAATTCTTGTAGACAAACATCGCGGCTCATTTTACGACTGCCGCCAAATACGAGACCAATGAAAATTTCTCCGTATTAATAGTATTTTGGGGTTGTCGGGCTGTGGGGCGGACCGCACCGCGAGAGACGAGGCTGAAATGCTTTGACTGCTTACGCATCTCGAAAATGTTTTTTGCACACATGCGTTGCAGATTTACTGCAGCGATACAAAATTGCATCGCAAAATTTTAATGATCTACGTTAATTCGGCCGCAGTGTTGGCACTCGCGCGCTCTTTGGCAAGACCCCCAGCCCCCGGCTGGCATAACACCCTGGCGTAATGCAGCGTATTTTGAGTGCGCGCTGAAACGCAAATATGACGACTGTGAGGTTTATAGACGACAATCTAAAAAAAAATTATTTTAATAAAATAATGTAAACTAAAATAAATTTAATCCAATAAAGTATAGAAGTGATAAAATGTTATAATAAAACTAAAGGAAGGTAATAAATTTAAAAAAAAATACGTAAAAATAGAAACAAAGCAAATTATCGAATTTATAAAATATAAAAAAAAAAATAAAATAAAATAAAATAAAATATAAAAAAAAGAAAATGATATAAAATATAAAATTTAAATAAAATAATTATGTAATAATTTGATAGGAGCACACCCACTCAGTTTAACCAGCTCTATTAATAGCTCCAAATTTTTATTATTTTATCGCGAATCGTAACTGACAGTTTTCTTCGATTGCAGGGGCGTGGTGCATCATGAGTTCTTGCCACAGGGAAGAACGGTCAATAAGGAATATTACCTGCAAGTTATGCGCAATTTGCGCGAAGCAATCCGCCAGAAACTCCCGGATTTGTGGAAGAACAAAAATTGGCTTTTGCACCACGATAACGCCCCTGCTCACACACATCGTTGCTTGTGCGCGACTTTTTGGCCAAAAACAACACACTAATGATGCCGCAGCCACCGTATTCCCCAGATCTGGCCCCCTGTGACTTTTTCTTGTTCCCTAAACTGAAGAGGCCCATGAAAGGACGACGTTACGCTTCTCTTGACGAGATAAAGACGGCGAAGAAGATAAAAAAAATGATTTTTTGAAGTGCTTCGAAGATTGGAAAAACCGTTGGCACAAGTGTATAATATCTCATGGGGATTACTTTGAAGGGGACAAAATAGATATTCATGAATAAATAAATAATTTTTGAAAAAACACAAAATTCACAGACACTTCAAATTTAGTGAAAAATGTTTTTTATCATTCGAAACAGCATACTTTGGCATTTATTTTTTGAGGAATATCTCTTTCAAATGTTGGCCGCCGGTACGTCTCCGATAGTCCATCCGTTGAGTCAAATTTTCGATGACTCGTTCGAGCATTTCGACTGGTAACTGGGGAAGGACACGCCTGATGTTTTATTCCAAGGCCTAAATCGAAGCGGAATTGTCCGCATAAACTTTAGACTTTACATATCCGCACAGCAAAAAGTATAATGGTGTGTTATCACATGATTTTGGTGGCCGATCGACCGGCCCAAAACATGAAATTAAGTGCTTTCAAAAGAGTTCCCTCAATAAATCCATTGATTGATGCGATGAGTGGGAAGTGGCACCGAATTGTTGACATCAAATGTTGCCGAGATTACGAGCTCTAATTTCAGGCATCAAATAGTCGGTTATCATGCCGCGACACCTGTCGCCGTTGACGCTTATGTTCTCGCCGGCATTAATTTTAAAAAATCGTTGTTATTTCTGGATGAAATAGTAGCTCTTGTATCTCTTCTGGTTTATCTTCGTCCCAAATGTGCTTGTTTACATACCCATTGCACAAGAAACGAACCTAATCGCTGAATAAAATTTGGCTCGAAAACGTCGGATCTTCGAGGAACTTTTCAAGAGCCCATAGAACGAGGCGATGTCGCACAAGCTGTATTTGATTCGCTTTCAATTTAAGATCTCGACGTAAAATACGTCAAATTGTTCAATACGTCAGTTCGAGTTGTTGTGAATGGCGCCAAATCGGCTCTCCACGGTCTTCGGGTACACTCTCAACTGCGGTTGCTATATTTTCTTCACTGCGTGCTGGACGTGGTCTATTCGATTGAATATTATCCAATAATGAATCCTGGTTCTTAAGATGGGTAAAGTTGTTGCGAATAGTACGCTTGGTAGGCCAATTATGTTGACCATAAGTAGATCGATGCGCAAGAAACATTTTCTTTACAGATCGTGAATTTTCGTTATAAAGTTGAACGAATTGTAAACGTTGTTCATCCATGATGAAATGCCAAGTAATACTGAACAAAAATAACATGATAGCTTGACACGACTCACGCGTGATCTACCAAAAAAAGGCTATTGAAAAAAGTACCTCTACTTGGATTACCGGTTTTATAGTCACTTAAAATTTTTGACGCGCTTTTCTTGAAACTCTGTCTTAAAATTCGGTTGCCTAGATTTTTCGCGAGTTACCGGACCGATCTTAAGAGGGTCATGCCAATAAATCCAATCTAGAGCTTTCAGATAATGTACCCCCTCCTTAAACTCAATAAAAATTGTGTATTATTTTATAACTAAAATTCGATTAAATCTTAAAAAACTGAAATATTTCTGATATTAAAATTTGTAATATCGTTGGATAAATTTTCCAGAAATTAATTAAAAATTGGTATCAGTCGATACGAATGGTGCTTCCCAAAGCTATTTTCAAAATGTCGTACAGCACACAACAACAACAACGTAAATTACTGTCGCAGAATTGCTGCAGACAGATCGCCACCACCAAAAAAAAAATAAAATAAAAAAATAAACAACAACAATATGAGTCATTTATAAATACACAAGTGTAAGTATGTAAGTTTCTTTCTTGTAGAAATGTGTGTACGTATGTATGCTGTGTGTAAGGACATTTCTTCATCTTTAAAAATAGCGAATGTAACCATCTGTTGTGATTTTCATAAGCTGCTTAACAATTTTGTTTTATATTATTTTATAATATGTCGTTATTAATCTTTTTAGAATGCTTATTTTGCATGTGTGTGTGTGTATATGTTATAATTAGTTTTTGTTTTTCGAAAATCGCTTTTGAGTGATTGTAGTTTGCAGAATGCACAAGTCAAGTCTGCTCTGCTGGTGTAAAATAATAAATTTTTGTTGTGATTTCTGTTAACTTGGGAAATTTGGAACTCGATTTTACAAATTCATTAATATGCATAGAATTTAGTTTATATTAAAAAAAAATTAAATAAAGTTAATTATAACCACGTTGTCGTTGTTGTAATGTCAGAAAATGTTTCAAATTAATTTTGAAAAACTCAGCCGAGCTACCTGACTAAGGACGCGAATCTGCAGACACGACTGTTGTGGGAAGTTTTTTAATTATCGTATCGTAACGGTTGTTGTTGTAGTGGCAGAGAAATAGAAATATAGAAATGTGCTGAAGTAATTTCAAGGAAAGTTGCTTTGGCTGGAAAAAAAGGCTGGATCCGTTCCGGTTACTTAGGCCCGACTGTCGTGCGAACGGTTATTGTAACGGTGAAATAAATCAGTCAATTGCTTTAGTTGAACGATATTTGCCCAAAGGACGTGAATTGAGGTAAAAATTCAGAAATACTAGGTAAAACTTTTTGAGGTTATGCCCAATTTTTTCAATCGTACAAAAATTTCATGTTCTTGCTGCAAAAACTTTAAAAAGGACTATTTTTTTTAAGATGGGGCTTTGGGGTTCAGTTTTGTGGTGGTTTGTTGTTGTTGTGGCCTTATCTAGTTATCTAACGGTCGGCTAAGGAAACGAGCTGTTTCGACTCATTTAAAAAAAATTAAAATTAAAAAGTTAGTATCAAAAAAAAATTAAAATTGAAAAAAAAAATTAAAAATTAAAAAAAATAAAATTTTAAAAATTTTAAAAATAAATTAACAATTAAAAAAAAAATTTAAATTAAAAAAATTTTAAATAAATTAAAATTAAAAAAAAAAAACAAATAAAAATAAAAAAAAACATAAAAAATGATTTAATAAAAAATTAAATAAACTAAAAATAAAAAAATTATAATAATATAAAAATTAATTAAAAAAAATACAATATTAAAATTAAAAAAAAATACAATTTTTAAAATTTAAAAAAATTTAAAAAGAAAAATTTAAATTAAAAAAAATAAAAATTTGAAGAAAAATATTTGAAAAAATAAAAATTAAAAAAAAATTATATAAAAAATTAATTAATTAAGACAATATTATTGATATTAAGGTCAAATATCTATATAAAATAAAACAATATTAAAATAATATAAAAAAACTAAAAATTAAAAAAAAAATTTAAAAATTAATTTAAAAAAATTTTATTTTAAAACTAAAACTAAACTAAAAATTAAAATTAAAAAAAATAATAATAATATAAAAATTAATTAAAAAAAAAACAATATTAAAATTAAAAAAAATACAATTTTAAAAATTAAAAAAAAATTAAATTAAAAAAAAATTAAAAATAAAAAAATATTTCAAAAAAATAAAAATTAAAAAAAAAAAAATGATATAAAAAATTAATTAAATAAAAGAATATTATTGATATTAAGGTCAAATAACTATATCAGTTCACATATTGTTGACTTATAATTCTGAAAATAATAACCGTTTAATTTATAGTTTGCTGAAAACACGGCGCTGTAACACTAATAAATTCATAGTTATTTTTGCAACTCTTTCTTATATTGAGGTTATGTATTGCGTGAAATTTGGGTTTATAGTAGTTACCAAAGAAAGAGATTTTCTAAGTTGTCTACCAAAGGCTACTTTCGAAAACAATTTTATGTGCTAACTTTGTGGAATATTGCTAGGTTTTAAAATTCGTAAATAAATAAAAATTGTAGTATATCACTGTAACTATGTTTTAGGACTAAGTTCACTCACCCCGAAATAACTCCCAAGCACGCTATAAAAGTATAAAAATATTAAGTTATAAGTTATACATAAATCAATTCGATAATAAATGTAACTCACAGGGTCCACATCGATTGACAGCGGATTCATATTGAAATTAGCTTTTTGCGTTATGCCGTTACGTATGGTTTCATAACGTTTTGATGCCGAGGGTGATGGTGTCATATTGAACATATCGCCACTAGTGTTCTGCTGACTTGAGGAGGATTCAGACTCTTCGGGTATAGCATCCCAACATGTTAAACCAGCTATGCGAGCGGTTGGTATAGGTGTTGTTGTGGGCACAGTGAAGTTGGAGTAACCCTCTGTGCTGTTCGTAGGTGTTATCGAGGAATCTGTGGTGTTTGTGTTATCTGCAGTATTTGTTGGCGTTAAATCCAAAGAAGTGCTGGAATTTTCGGTGGACCTCATACTGCTGAAATCAAGTTGATAACTGTCAGTCGATTGTGTGGAATCCGTGCAGACAATCTAAGAGTACATAAAAATGTGTGTAACATTAGAGAATCAAATTAATCAAGAATATTTTTTTATGTCTTTTCTGTAGTATTAACCAACCTGAAGATGTTTAAATTCATATTCTAATGGTACATCAGCTCCCGGGAAATCAGCTGTTACTCTTTTCATAAAAGCCAAGACTTGTGCCATGGGTGGACGCTTCGCTGGCTCCTTCAGCCAACAATCTTGCATAAGATTTTGTATTGGTTGCGGAATTTTAGGATTCATTGGTGGACGATGGCCTGCAATAAGTGAGTGGAAAAAAGTACTATCTAGAAAACTATCGAGATTGATTTGGAGAAAAGTTCAGGATGTGAAAACTGTATGGTATATATTATATATTGAAATAATATACCCCTAAACACTATAATTTTGACAAAAAAGACACTAATCACTTCAAGCCTGCTGGCTCACCTTTGTGTATTTGCCATTGTATTGAATAGGCGTTTGTGATTTCGGCAAAAGGCTGTTGACGCATCAGCACCACCCATAGCACTGTGGCCCAACTGAAGACATCACATTTTTCGTCATACATGCACGATGAGAAAACCTTCAATTTTAGAGAAAATATTTAAAATTTAGGTGAATGAAATTATCTAGAGATATAAATTCACCTCCGGTGCCATGTATACAGCCGTTCCTCGATTATTAGTCATCTTTGTAGCTTGATCTGCAACAGTTCCGAAATCACAAATCTTCAAATGACGTCCCTTGTTCGTAAGCAACAAATTCAGTGGCTTTAAGTCACGATGAATTAGAGGTTTGGGTTTCATGGCATGCAAATAGGCGACACCCTATTTCAAATAAATATTTTACTAGTGAAACAATATATAAAAAATTTGTTTAAAAAAGGTTAGTTTACCTCTGCACATTGACAGGCCCAACTCATGGCATGCGCTGTCGAATAATAGGGTTTCACCTTACCATGTAGAAATGTGTGTAAGGAGCCACCTTCCATAAACTCCATTATGAGGTATATTGATTGTTGATTTGCAGTTATTGCATAAAGCTCAATAATGTTGGGATGGCTTACCCGAGATAATTGTCGTACCTTTACATATGAGGAATAATAATGAAATATATTTAGAAATACTTAAAATACATTTTTTTTATCCAATAAAAACAAAATGAAACGTTAACTTCGGTTGCAACCGAACCATAAAATCGATCTCCGGCTGCAAACTTTGTGGAAAACTTCATATACCCTGTTCAGCGTATACAAATTTAAGATATATTTTTATGTAGATATTACAGAAATCAAAGAAATTGCGATAACTACCTCTGTTTCAATAGCTTCCGCTTGATCCGGATTAGCCATGAACTCTTTTGCGGCTACCTGTCGATCCTGCCATTTAACTTTGTAAACTACACCAAAGGAACCATGTCCGATTTTCTGTAACAAATAGCATCACGTATATATGTATGTAAAACTAGTTGAAACGATCAGCAATATTTTCACAATATTTTCCACATACTTCTTCGAATAAAAGATCTTCAAAAGGTATGATAGGTTTAAACTGCTCCAAACCTTCAGTTATACAAGGCAGATATGTTGTAAGACTTGGTTTTGAAAGTGTAGGCGAGGGTGATGGTGCATTTATAGTCACGGCTTTGGTTTTTGCTGTAGTCACCATTTGTTCCGCTGTATTACTTGTACAATCTTCAGAATTTAAGGATGGTGAGGATGAAACAAGCGCTGTTGCCGTTGTTGTATCATTTTGTGACGAAACATCTTCGGCATCCGTTCCAGCAGGCATGTGGTTGGTGGTATTTTCTAATTCTGCCATCTACAGATAACACTTTATTAGGAATAAATGGTGTATGAAGACTCCACAGCTGTTTCGGTGTGGGCTAATGCAGCTGGCGGTTTCAGCGTTGAAACGCAAATTGTTTTGCTTTTATCTTTGTTAACAACTAACACATTCTGGTACTGCAATTGCACATAATTATGTTTATATGTTGCCTTTATAAAATAACGAAAACTATTGGTTTATGTGACATTAAGAACAAGCTACAGATATATGAAATAAATAAACTAAATAATTAGAAATTAAAGTTACGACAATTTTCAATTAAAATTATTCACTTATTAATCGGTTATCAGCTGTCAAAAATATAGGATGTCATGCTAAAGAGCAATTTGAAATTAAAGTTTAATGAAATGTGACATCTATGTGATTATATATAAACACCAGAGAACGTCAATTTGACCGTATGCACAGACCGTTTATTACGTTATTATACACGTTCTCTGTAGAAAAGTGCATTTATTGTTCACCGTGCATTCTTACATTCCGTTTTAATTATAAATTACGTTTACGTTTATTACGTTCTCTGACGTGCGAATAAAAAAGTGCATATATTTTTTACAGTGCATTCTTACATTCCGTTTTAACTATAAATTCGCTACCTGGGAAATTTTCCTATTCGATTTTTTGTTATAAACGCCATCGATCAAAGATTCAATAAATTGACGCAGAGTGGACAACATATTGCAATTTGTTATTTACCAACAATTGCAATCTCAATCCGTAATCAACAAAGGCCAAAGGCGAGAACAACTGAAACACGACGAGAGTAATTTTCGTCGTTTTCTTTAGCGCTTTGTTTTAATAATCAACGAAGCGGCCCTCACTCATTCGTCTATAGAGACTTATAATTATTATCAACTCAAGTCGTGAATTAGCATTACCATCGTGGTAGATCATTCAGTCTTTGTTTGCCAGCGAAATATTATAGTTGATGTTTCAGTTAAATTGTGCATTGTTCAAGATATAAAACAAAGTGTTCCGTTCGCAAAAGCTGTTCAAAATCTGAAAACCTTAGTGCCTTAGCAACTTATACCTGCCGCGTGGAGCAAAATGAAATTGTCATCAATGGCAAAAACTTTGCTGTCAATAGCTTTTTTTACAATCGTCATTAATTGTGTTTTGGGTAGCAGTTCTTCGTCTGGTGACATAGACCTAAGTCAAATAAATGTTAACGACCTGAAGCAAAACTTACCTCCAGAGTTTGCCAATACAAATTTGACACTCGACGATGTTAAGACTCTAGTCCGCAACAAATGTATTGAAGTAGCTGGCAAAGAAGAGGGCGAGGCGGCATATACTGAGATTGTAAATGCTGTACCAACGCTTACCGAATGTGCTACAAACATACTTAACTTTACTGCACTGCAAGCGGAAATTGAGAAAGCAAGCCCGGATGGTGAATTGGATGTTGTTTTTAATAAATATTGCAACAAACAGCCTGAGGCACTAACTTGCATTAGTGATTTCAACAATAAATTAGCTGCGTGTCTAGACAAAGAGGAGAAAGAACATCAAGATGTCTTCATGCGCATCATTAAAAGTCTGCTCAGCTTCATATGCCACAAGGGAGGTGATCAAATTGCGCTGTTTATAGCCGAAAAAGGACCAGAATGTCTGGATTCAAAGAAGGATGATATTCAAAATTGTATCAATAGCACATTATCAAGTTATATCCCGAAAAATGGATTCGATGATATCAAATCTTTGCCAAAATTCGTAATGGGAATGAAACAATGTAGAGAAATGGAGGAGCTGGAGAAGTGCATTGTGCAGAAGCTGGAGACCTGTAGTGAAATCACACCAGCTAATATTATGGAATCAATGTTCCGCTTTATTAAAAACGAAACTATCTGTCAAAATGCTCCCCGCGTAGCGAAACAAGCATCAATAACAAGTGGTGTGAATAGTAGTGCAATAACTGGGGGCGTAATCTGGCTGATAGCTGCACATTTATTGTACCAAATTATAAGATCTCGTGTGCAGACGTAGGTTGGTTCATACACATATCGCAAATACTAATTCAAGCAAATAGTAATACGGTGTATAAAAATACCCCTTTAATTCGTGTATATATTATATGCACACCCCTTTAAGTGAATCGTTTTCAGAATTTTATTTTTTATGCTTTTTTTACACCAGCCGATATAGTAATTGCAAGGGTAATGCGGATGTATTTAGTGCACTAGTAAAATGTTTGTAAATGGGGTATTTGAAAATTTGCGCTACTTGATGCAAAAATTAAATGTGCCGAATGATTATATAAACATAACTTCGTGTAATATTAAAAATTGGAATCTCGTGAGGCACAAATACTCCCCATTCTACAATAAACATATTTATTTAGGTTCTTAATTATTTAAGACTTAAAGTTTTTATTTACGCTACAACTTATAAAATTAAGCCTTAATAAGGGTATTTTGTCGAAATTACATAAAAATCTCATTTTATACATTTAAATTGAAATATGTTCGAAAGTTTTTTTTAAATATAATTGATAATTACAAGGCAACAATGTCATATATAACTATATAAGGTCAATCAAAATATATTTTGTATTGAACCGGATAGCTGCGATAACACACTAAATGTCGCGAAACAGATTTAATCGAAGTACATGCAAAATACAAATCATGTTATTAATACTTATTGTATATGTTTGTACATAGGTATATTGTGCGAAAAATATTAAGTGTGTATTATAGTTAAGTAGATGGTTTGTACTTTTGTTAGCAAATACATACGTATGTAAGAATAATATAAAACGAAGTGTTTACTACCTGTAATTGAAATTGATTTATTTCAATAAAGCGAAATACAATATGTAAATACTAAAGTTTCTTTCATGTCGCAATTGTCAAGTGTCAAAACGCCGCTTGAGAAATAGCCCTACTTAACAAACGGTATAATGTTACATAAATAAGCATACATATGGTATATACATGGTATATGCTTTCGTACCAATTTCGCTAACTAATACCCACATCCCACATTTAGCAAACAGTTGCTACAAAAGTTATTCGCAACAATTTCTTGGCTTTTCCTGCTATCGGTTCTTTTTCCTATTTCTTTTTACTTTTCTGTGATGAGTCGCATATAATTTCTACTGTTTCTACTGTAATTTGAACTTTGCCCAGGTTTGATTCAGACACTCGTTTTCTCACTTACATATGTACATCGGTTTGTATGTGTGTACTCTGAATTCCGCGCTTGCAAACTGGTTCATACTTGCGTTACTATGTAATTTTCGTAATTTACATCAAAAGGTTTACAAATAATTATACAAATACATATAGCAAGCTTTTGCGTTAGTAGATTTATTTCCTAATTCTGTGGCTTAACTTCGCAAGATAAATAAGTACACACATGTGGAATATACTGTATGTATGTCCATAATAACAAAAAATATGTATATTATTTTTCATCTATTGTTTTTATAATATTTATGTTATCGCATTGGCTTGAATTTCCGTTATAATAACGTAGTATTTATGCAAATGTGTATTGAGCATTTTGCTTGATTAAACTTATTATTTTAAAATACAATCATGTCTAAATATTTACATATGTACATACAGGCATGTACATACATACATACGTACCAGTATGTTTTATATCAAACCTTCGTTTAACATTTATTCTTCTTTATTGGCATAGACACTGGTTACAACAGCGTGCCAGTCGTTCTTTCTTTTCACTGTTTGACACCAAATCGTGATTCCAAGTTAGCCATCTCCTTCTTCCTGGTCTTTCCAACGAAGTGGATGTCTTCCGCTTCCTCTGCTTTCCCCGGTGTCTACTGCGTGTTTTCATCCATTCAGACGACATGACCTAGCTTCTTTTAATTCGCTGAACTAGTATGTCAATGTCGTTGTATATTTCGTACAGCTGATCGCTCCATCGACTTCGTCGTTTCCACTTCGCAAAGGACCATAAATCTTGACATTTATTAGCAACTTTAATTTAGATATTTTATGATTTTTATACCCTGAACAGGGTATATTAAGTTTGTCACGAAGTTTGTAACACTCAGAAGGAATCGTCGGAGACCGTATAAAGTATTTATATACAGTGCTGTGCAAAACTAAAGCAACAAAACGGCTATAAGGTTTCCATTGACATTTTCAACAAAAGAAACAGAGCTAAAAAAAAATTTCACTCAAGTGTATGTTTACTTATGGGTAAGAAGCAATTTAAGCACCGGTCCACTTCATTAAGCGGTATTAAATAAATGCAAAAATAACAAAATATAATTATATTTGAATTCGAGTTGTGCAAAACAAAAGCAACATTTTACTTTAAGGTAGTAGACGACGAAGATTCTGGAAAATAACGGATTTACAATTATGCAGGTATTGTTTTACTAATGCATATAACTATTTAGAGCAAAATAAAAATTAGTTCGTTTTATATATTGGGAGCAAACAGACGTTTGAAATGGCGCGAGAAAAGTATTGCGATAGTTTGAAAATGAGCATTATAACTGATTATCGTAACGGAGACACTCAAAGTAAAATAGCTAAGAAATATAATATCAATAGATCTATCATTTGTAGACTAATTAAAAAGTATTATTTGACCAAAAGTGTTACGACAGTGCATTTAGGCGGACGACCGCGTAAAACCGACCCTCGAACTGATATGCAAATGTGTAGAGTTTTCAAGAAAAATCCATTTGCCACTTCAAATGAAGTTGTAAAAACTCTTAATTTAAATATTCATGCAAGTACAGTTCGTAGACGAGCAATCGAAAACAACTTGCGAAGTTACAGACCAGCGAAGAAACCAATGCTTACAAAAAAACACTTGCAAAAAAGGTATACTGACACCTAACATCATAGGCTTCTATATATTGATGACTATTCAACCAAATTTTTTTTCTAGATTGAATTTCGCCAATGCACATTGTAATTGGTCCGTTGCTAAATGGAAAACCGTTTTATTTAGCGACGAATCAAAGTTTAATATGATTAATTCGGATGTAATGAGTACAGTCCGCCGGCATAAAGGTAAACGCCATAGTGCAAGGAACTGTAGGATGAGTTTCAAGCATGGTGGCGGTAGCATTATGGTGTGGACGTGTTTTTCCGGCAGCGGGGTTGGTCCTTTTAAAAAAATAGATGGAATAATGGACAGGTTTTTGTACAAAAGTATTTTGGAAACCAATATGCTACCATATGCTGAGTGGAATATGCCACTTTCTTGGGTCTTTCGACACGACAACGACCCGAAACACACATCTAAGCTAGTAAAAGACTATCTTAGGGTCAGTGGTGTTCAGGTTCTTGATTGGCCGGCTCAATCCCCGGACTTGAATCCAATCGAGAACCTGTTTGGCATTTTAGAGCGAGCAGTTTCTGGTCGGCGTTTTGGCAACCGAGAAGAACTCTTTGACACGTTAAAAATGGAGTGGATAAACATCCCACAAACCACAATTGATAATTTGATAGCATCAATGCCCCGAAGATGTGCTGAGGTTATAAAAGCTAAGGGTTCTTATACAAAATATTAATGTGTTGCTTTAGTTTTGCACAATTACTAATTGACTGTGAAGTATATTTTGTTATTTTTCTCAGCAATATTTACTAAGAGCAATTAATTGGAAAATGTTTTAGTTACACTTTTTGCAAGTATTTTATTTTCTGTTATACAATTTTTGTTAAAATATATTTTGAAAAAAGTATAACAAAAATTATTATTGAACTAAATTTGTTGCTTTTGTTTTGCACAACACTGTATATAAATGATCAGTATGTCGAGCTGAGTCGATTTAGCCATGTCCGTCTGTCTGTCCGTCTGTCTGCATATATACGAACTGGTCCGTCAGTTTTTAAGATATCGTTTTGAAAATTTGCAAACGTCGTTTTCTCATCAAGAAGCTGCTCATTTGTCGGAACGGCCGATATCGGACCACTGTAACTATACTATAGCTGCCATATAAACTGAAGGATCGGAATCAAATGCTTGTATGGAAAACTTTCACATTTGGCAAGATATATTCACGAAATTTGGTATATATTATTTTTTAAGGCAATAATGTAATCTCTAAAAAACTTGTATAGTAACCCGTTCTATAGCTTCCATACAAACTGTACACATAGTTATTAACAGAAATGCACCTGTGATGGGTATTTAGCTTCGGTGCAACCGAAGTTAACGTTTTTTCTTGTTTTATTTCCATTTGGGTTCATATTTATATTATATGTACACATGCAGGTGTGTGTATTCGTTAGCAAATATTTTTTATTTGCTTTTAACTGTTTACTGAAACTGTTTGTATGTAAGAGTGCATTGTGGGAAGTTGAACTTTATAACACAAAAAAACTTGAATTGAACTGATTTCTCGGGCAGGCACTTCGTGTCACCGGATATTTATACAATCGTCGATTAAAATTTTGAAATATAGAAACATTTACTAAAAGTTTTGATAAGTTTAAATAAAAAAAGTTAACTCGGTGGGGCTGTGAGGCCCCACAAGCAATCCGATACTGAGTCAGTGATCCCTAATGTGCACTATTAACAAAGCCATTGCATGATTCATCACGATACATCTGTAGGATGCTGTTGAGCTTGATAAGAATATTGTGACTCGGAAACAAGACCGAATAATAAAGTGAAAGATGGAAATTTTACTAAATTTTATTAAGTTTTTATGAGTATGTTTTATTATGATTTTTTTTTTTGAAAATTATACATAATTGCAAAAAATATTTGCTAGGGGATTAGAAGAATTTATATATTATATATAAACATATCAGTAAATTAGTACGTTCAGAAGTGCATACATACATACATACATATGTATTGAATCATTTACAAATTCTTTAGCAAAACTTTTGTTTGAATGTATGTATATCTCGAATTATAAATATAGCAGTATTTTTTATAATTTAATGGGTTTCAAAGATATACTACAATACAAAAGTATAAACATTCATTCTAACATACATAAATATAAATATATAATTGAGAATACAACAAGTAAGTACTTGTGTACGTGATTGGCAATTGTTAAAAGTTGTAAGTAACAAATCAAAGTTCATTCTATTTGCGAGCGAATGAGCTCAAATTGTTCTAACCACAACAGTTTACGTATAAATACGCTAACAATGTCAATAGTTGCATTGAAAACTAATTTCTTCTTAATTAATTTATTATAGAATTACACTTTTACCTATAGTGTCATTAACATTCTCTCTATAAAGTGGTGATTAACAGCCAATTTAATTGAAAATTGCCTGAATCATTGGTTTCTCTAGCCAGACAGCATCCAATTAGAAGTCTGTTCTTTGGTCTACCTTCCGCTAGCTGGTACTTATACATCTGCAATTTTAAGTACTCTCATTTCCATTAAGAATTAGGAGATTTAGGCAGGATTTCAGGTATTCCCCTCATAAAAATTTAAATAATAGTAAATAACAGTACTAGGAAGCTTTTGGCTTCCATATTTATTATTGTATTCGCGCCCGCTTTTTACAACGAAATGCTTTTTATTGGTTTCCAACAATTATGTGACACATGATACTTGTAACCGTCGTAAGTTGCAATTAGGTAAGCATATTATTGAAATCGTTGCGTATATGAAGGCAGCTGCTAAAAAAACTGTGACTAATTAGCGCATATGTAAGCAAACCAATTATAAGCGGTTGGAAGTGTTCGGACTTGACCTCGACGGTGGTTTTGCACATTTCCCGCCTCAGCTTTGTTGTTTTCTTAATTGCGGTTCCCATTTCATACATAAAAATACAATTTGTCCAAAGAATCCACGAATTATCGATTATTTTTACGCAATAAATATATTGTACCTTCAACAACGCACTTAAAATAACCATTTATTGAAAAACAAGTTTAGAATCATATAACTCGAAACTCAAGGGAAGTTAATCGAATATCTCATACGTTTTTATTTTCCGTTTTGGGGCCTAACTGATCCATTATTAAGATCCGTAAGGTGGTGCATTTGATACGGTGCTTTCTAAACTGCCATACGAAATGTTTCCCATAAAAGCAACAACAAACACATGGCAGTTAATAAAGTTCGTTCACAATAGCGATCAGCTGTTCCGGTATGTGATAAAACGAGCAATCAAAGTGATTACGTTTGACAAACTCTTATTTTTATCATTTATTAAACAAAATTTTTATTAGGAAATCGTCAAAATTTCTATTAGTGCATACATATAAAGAAACAAAACAAAAATATGTCTATTTTTAAGAATGCGAGAAGAACTCACTTAATTAAAACGCTCGGCAAATTTGGTAACGGTATTGTGTCAAATTAGCTATATGGCTTTTACTAAATGTGGAGCCTTTTTCTCTAGACCACATAGCATTGTTATCATCGTCATCATCATCCGCATCGTCATCAGATGCGCCGGCTGCAGCAACACTGAGTAGGAGTTTCTTGCAAACTTTACGTTCAGAAACCTTTGGTCAACCAACATATGTGACACATCCACATCTTATAAATGAGGGTGAGCTTGTTATTGGACAAAATGTGGAAACATTTCGGGAGCGACGCTTGCGGCTTATGAGTGGCATACAAAAATACGCAGAAGACCATAAAGCAGACCAACAAATGAAAAAATCAAATTTGGTAAAAAAATTAATAAATAAATTTCTTTTGTGTGCTAACAAACCAAAAACTCTTCAAGGTGATTGTGCCGTCCGCTTCCAAAAAATATATGAGTGATAAGATTCCCTACGTTTTTCGTCAAAATTCTGACTTCTATTATTTGAGTGGTTGTCTGGAACCCGACTCTGTACTCGTTATGTCTATAAACGAGAAAGCAGACATCAAATCCATATTATTTATGCGGCCAAAAGATAAGCACGCTGAAATGTGGGATGGCGCGCGTACTGGTGTTGAGAATGCGCCCGATTTTTTCGGTGTTGACGAAGCATACACAGTGCAACAATTTCCAGAAATTCTCAAAAAACACATTACAAGCGAAAAACCACACGTGTGGTATGATGCGGCTGCATCTGATCAACAGAGCATAAGCAACGATGTTCAAAATGTGGCTGGCGCTACATCAGCGCCAAACTCACCCGCTACATTTATACAAAGTATGCGACTTTTTAAGTCGATTTGTGAACAAGAGCTCATGCGTAAAACGTGCCAAATCGCTTCAAGAGCTATAAATGAGGTAATCAGCGAATCGCGACCAGGCATCTCGGAGCATCACCTATTTGCTGCAGTCGATTACAAGTGCCGCATGAAGAATGCCAGCTACTTGGCCTATCCGCCCGTGGTGGCCGGCGGCAATAACGCGACCACAATACATTACATAAACAATACACAGCTGACCAAAAGTGGTGAAATGCTGCTTATGGATGCTGGTTGCGAATATGGCGGTTACACAAGTGACATCACACGCACATGGCCCATAGATGGTACATTCACACCCGCGCAAAAAGTCTTGTACGACGTGTTGCTGCAATTGCAGAAGGAATTGATAGGTAAGCGTTAAATATATGTATGTAGTGCTTATTCAGCATCGAGACTTATTATTCCATTTATATGCTTGTAGGTACCTTATTGAAGCCCGGTGGCGATACATTGGACGCACTATTCGATACGATGTGCATAAAGTTGGGCAAGTACTTGCAAGAAGTCGGTATCGTGCCCAAGGATATAGGTGATGATAACGGTTATACGCGTGTAAGTTCTTTGGGTTTCAATCAGTAAAAATTTTGGTTTTAACATATTTCTTGTAGGCCGGTTACAAATTCTGCCCACATCATGTATCCCACTATCTCGGCATGGATGTGCATGATACACCCTTAATGCCGCGTTCGTTGCGTCTTTTGCCGGGCATGGTGTGCACGGTGGAACCTGGAATTTATATAGCACAAGACCGAAAG
Source organism: Bactrocera zonata (assembly GCA_037783105.1). Taxonomy (NCBI): domain Eukaryota; kingdom Metazoa; phylum Arthropoda; class Insecta; order Diptera; family Tephritidae; genus Bactrocera; species Bactrocera zonata. Next base: position 68,151 of record JBAWJQ010000603.1, read on the forward strand.
GACGTGCCAAAAGAGTTTCGCGGCATCGGTATACGTATTGAGGACGATGTGCTCATCACTAGCGACAATAATGTGGAAGTGCTTACCGCGGAATGCGTAAAAGAGCGCGAAGAAGTTGAAAATATATTTCTCGCGAAGCGATAAAAAAATCACTCACTCAATTTCAGTTAAACAAAAAACAAACTCACTCATTTACGGTAAAAAAAAAAACACTCACTCATATTGTTATAAATTGACTGAGTGAAAAAAAAAACAATTTTTACATTGTGGTTGTAATGTAAAGACTTTGCGACAAAGCCAGCTTAATTTATTCTGTTCTAGTGTTAACAATCTTAAAATAAAAGGGTATTATCAGCTAACTAGATAAAACGTTTAAAAAAATTGCGTGCTGTATTTTTTCTTGCCAATAAAAATGGCCATGCGTGTCATGGCGTCCGCATGCGCAGTCACGTAAGTGTGTTCTGGATCATAGAACTCCGTTACAATACCTAGAAAAGCGATTTTTGTAATTATTTACAAGAAAAAAAAATCAATGACAATCAGCTACTCACTCTCTTGTACGTCTTCGTAAGCTGAGAAAAGGTTTACGGGTGCCGGTTTCAACTCGGTTAAATGAAGGCACTTCAATTCACCCAGTATTTCGAGCAGGAACATTATTTCCACTGGTGGCAAATGTGGAAACTTCGTGCAAATATCCGAAACCATGCAACCCGAACGGCTAATGCACTCGGTGAGTATCGAGCCCAACCAACGATCCAATACACGTCGATTAATGGTGCCATTCAGACGGATCCAAGCATGGGGCTTCATTGCAATAACATCACTGCAATAAAATACGTAATTAATTTTTACCGTTATTATTTAAATTAAATTGTGTATAATATTTAACAGATAAAAATCTACTGCGGACATTAAATTAAAAAAAAATGAAAGATTACCTCTTGCTATCCTTCTCCTTGTTCTTGTCTTCCTTACTTGCGCTTTCAAAGCGTTTTACTGGCTTCGATACACGTTTACTTATTCGTTGATCGTCTGCATCGACTCGTGCATCGTCAGCTAATTTAGCTCTTTTACTGGTGCTGGGTCCATCTGCATCATCGCTATCCGCAACCTCCGCATTACCACTCGTGGCGGGTTCGGCTTCGCTTGCGCCGCGTTTGAGACTCACTGTTCCATCGGGTCCCAATTTTTCGCGCTCCAGCCTTTTCAGATGGAAGGTGTGCACGACCCATGGGCGTATGTGGGTTTTATGTACATACATCATGGTGGCAACACCAACACGTTTGACCAGATAATGCTCGGAGAGTAGACGCAAGGCGAGCGATAGAAACTGGGCGTAGGGGAATTCACGCTGTGGAAATATAACGGTATTTTATTAATTTGCTATTTTTTATTAAAAAAAAAAAAGTAAATACCAGCAAATCCGTGACGGGCACGCCGAGCTTACGCGCTTCAATAAACCGCAGCAGGTCCTCGACATGCTGCTGTTCCATAGCATTAAAGCCCAGTTTGCTCAATTTCGGCTTGAGTGCTTCGAAGGTGTTCTCTGTGTACTTCCAATGCGATTCACTGTTAAAACAAATTCAAAATACTTCAAGTATAAACTTCCAAGCTTAGCTCATTTACTTACTCTACTATTTTCCGCAGTATATTTTCACGATCCAGTTCTGTCTCCGCCAAAAGTTGCGAAACGCACATGTCATTGTGCGAGTGCACATCTTTAAATGTGTTGGACACACTTGTCTTGGCTTCCAACTGCAAAGTGGGCAGGTTCACTACAAACACATCCTGCGCACGCGCAAGACGCTCCTCTTTGTTGAGCGTCGGCTCGTACTCATCGTTTTTGTCATTGTCCTCCTCGGCCACATTGAACTGCAGTATTTCGCAACACAACTGATGCCAATCAACGGTCTTGTTGACCTTCACATTCGCCGACACACGTCCCAGGTCCTTGCGGTCATAGGCGGTCTCTTTCTCGCGCCAAAATGACTCCAGCATGCGCACGAGCGTCAGCAAATTCGATGATTCCACCGTCACGGAACAGCCACTCAGTGCCAGATTCAGCAGCTTCTGTGGCGGCATCTCCGTCAACTCGCGCAAAATGTTGCGCTTCTCCTGCACTATCCGCTCGATGGCGTTAATGTAGTTGGCATGTTTGAGGACGCAGTTGAAGGGGCATTCGATGCGCAGTGTGTCGTGTTCGTCGTCCTTGTGCATCAGGCGGCTGAAATTGATCTCCACCTCCTGGTTGAGGTGATCGAGTGCGCAGAAGAAGTGCAGGTGTCGCGTGGGCAGTTTGGATATGAAGTCGTAGGGGCTGTAGTTGATTTTGTAGCTCAAGTTGGCGGGTTGGAACTTAACGCGGACCTTTAAATGAAAAAGAACAAGAAGTAACGTGCAAATGAGCAGCTTCTTGGGAAGAAGACGATGTGTGCCAAATTTCACATCGATAGCACAAAAACAAAGAGGCCAGATTGTATATATGCGATAAGGTAAGGATTAAGTTGTGGTCGTCGTCATCTAACGGAAAGCCCAAGAAATATGGTGTTCCGACGGGGTCGGACCAAACGGAGAGGGGTGTCAGATGAGTTGGATTGGTGGGCCATCAAAGAGATGACCAGTGTCATGCGGAGACTCCTTGCACGCAGGACATATATTGGATATATTGGGGTCTATTCTGAGTAGTTAGGAGTTTAGACTGCTACAGTATTCAGAACGAAGCTGCGCAAGGGTCACGCACGTTTCTCGCGGCACCTCGAGCTCGTCGTCTGCAATGGGTGGTGGTTTGGCTCCGAGCACGCCAGGTGGAGCTGGTGTTTGTGGCTCCACTGTGAATGGTGGTCAGTGCTTGTCGGAAGTTAGTTGCGTCCGTAGTGTGGTCGGCATATTGTCTAATGTCCCCTACTCAGCTCTTCATAGGTTCTCCGACGTTTCCTGCTTACTGGTTACACGCTTAGTATTAGCTAAACAAATCAGAATTGCCAAAATCGATTTTTGAAGGTTTTAAAAAAGCAATCCAAGACCCAAAAGTGAATATTATTATATTGAAATTACCGTAATAAGTACTTCAAAATCGAATGGTGAAAATAAATTTGAAATTTTTATCAGACTTCTGTGTTTATGCAATTGAATAACGGTTTTGCCGAAGTAAATAATTTCTCAAACATTACCTGCTTCTCGCTGGCTTCATTTTCGAAGTTCTTCGTATATTCTGTTTCGGGTGCATTATCGAAGATGCAATGATAGTGATCGAGTATGCGATCCATTGAAGACAACGTCTGCCTTTGTTCAGCATCAACCGTCAATATATTGCTAGGAAATTTGATATTACAATCCCAGAAGTTTCGCGCCAAACCCTCGGTAATGAAGAAGAGTTGTCCCGCATTGGGCGATCGTAGCTCCACCAGCTGCGCGCTGCTAGTTGATGCCAAGTCCATGAATTCCTCTTGGGGCTTCATAAAAACGCCCATTGCGCTCTCAAAGAAGCCAAAGAGAGAGTCGTAAACGAAATATGGTATGCGCAGATAGAATAAGCGACGTTGGTACTGCACCGACAACGAGTAAGCCGGGCTAGTTAGTTGATTGGGTAGCTTTTCGATGTTCTTGCGTTTGTTCGCCACGATCAGTGCGCCATTGCGCGCTATATGGAAGGCGCGTTGGAGTATTTCTTCCGAGAATTTTTTGAAAATCTCAAAAGCTTGTGCCGTGTAGGAGGTCTTGTCGAGCGCCGAACACAACGAGCTGTGCAGCACGTTAATGGCCAGCATTGCCAGCGCATCTTGTTCGTCGGCGGGGTCAATATATTTCATAAGCTTCTCTTCCGTGGTCGCCATGCGTTTCACGTACAGACGCTCGAACTCATCGATGCTGTCGGGTATGGTGAAGCGTGGTCGCAAAGCGGTAATCGCCTCTTTGCCTTTTGTGTTGTGCACCAACTGATGAAGGAAATGCAAAATGTTTATGAAATGCACCGCCAGCGCATCACAGTACTCCTCACGCACCGTATATACACTCTTCAGTTGTTGTAGAAAATTTTCACCATAGCGTTCCTGGATTTCGACATTGGTCTGCAACATGTGCACCCAAGTGGGCACTTCCGGTATGTGGCGTCCCTTCTTCACGATATACTGCATACGGCGATGGCACGCCTGCGTCGTCTTGTTGCGTATGCCCAGGTTGTGTCTGATGACGTCACGACAAATTTTACCAACCATAATGAGCCCGAGTACCGGCACCGGCGCCGCTATGTATATATAAACGGCGCGTGCCAATTTCAACAAATCATCCTCATCCTTGCCCCAGCTGGCGCGCAGCGTGCGCATGTTCTTCAACGCATCCCGATCGATGGCGTCGCGCATGGAGGCCGACTTCTTTTTGGCATTACGTTTGATTGCCACCGCATGTGGCAAGCGCTTCACGTGCCCGCTATGACCGCCGTGCAAGCGTGTCTTGCGCAAGCCCATGAGGCGCAAGTGTTTGCTGCTGCTGTTGCGCATTAACGGTATGCGGCCCGTGCGTGTTTGCACGGGTTTTACGTTCGTGCGCAGTATCCACGACCAGCTGCGCAGCGCATGCGCAAACAGATGCGCCGCAAAACCGGCCGCGCCTGCGCGATCGCCAGGCACTTCACCGTTATCGTAGTGTGGTGCATCGTCAAAGCTTACAGCGGGTAAAAAGTGAAAGTCTCGACGACTCTGCGACTTCTCATTATGCTTGGCACTGAGCAGACCGAGCTTGGTATACACACAAATGCGGTGCACATGCGTCCAGTACATGGTGATGTCCTCAAATGTGGCAAAATGAAAATTCAACTCTTCGTATTTGCGCTCCGTATTGACAGTGGCGAAGCTCGCTTCCGACGGTGTTGTATCGAGTATTTGCGTGCGCCGATTTAGATACACCCAAATCATCATTGTATCTTTGAAATTTTGGCTCTCGCCCACTTGTATGAGACCCATGTGATTTAGTAGCTTCAGGACCATCGTGCAGATGCGTTGCAAGTAAATGCGATTTATTTGATTCTGCAACTCCATTGGCAGCTGTCGTATGAGATAGTGCTGGCGTATGGGGTGGGTCAAGTAATCGTCGAGCACATTGCCGCCCGTCGGCTGGAAGCGAAATATTTTGTTGAATATTGAGAGTGGCATGCGTTCAATGGCGTCCAAGAAGTTCACCCAACCAGCCGGCTTGTCGGCATACTTCGGCAGTGGCGGTATGAATGTGCGCCAGTTAAGCTCCGACATATAACTGTGCTGCACCTCGACGCCGGCATGTAAACTCTGTAAAAACTCGTTCACTTGCAGCGATGGCTCCGTCTCTTTCCATGTGCGCAGCAAAGGTTCGTCGATTTCCAGCATCTCTTTATTTTCGTTCAATTCAACCACGATATAGAAAAGAAACTCGTGCATGTAACGGGATATAAGAAACTTAGGTGGGTTGGGTAGCTGCTCGACGGCAGCGTTCGGCGTCGTAGACTTGGTGTCGAGCGATTTTGGCGCTTTTCGTGTTAATTTTGCAGCATGCTTTCGTAACATGCGCAATTTGTTCTGTTTCTTTTGCTCCTCCCGCTGCCGGGTTCTCAAGAGCATATTTTTCAAACGTTTCACCTCCTTATCCACCAAGAGGTGGTCTTGATCAATTTGCGGATGTGCTACGTAATGGTATCTGCGTACGTGCTCTTGGTATTTTAAACGAATCTCGTATGCTTTCAAGTTGTCGGTTTTCTTCATTTCCATGAACATGCGCCGCAAGGATTTGAAGCAGATTTCATCTTTGAAACCACGCTGCCGTTCCGTTTCTTGCAATTTATTACGTAAAGTAACGGTATGCATAATGGCATGCTCGTTTAGCTGTTGAATTATGAAGTCGCGACGGGATTGCTGACGGCTGGTAAAGGTGATGCGGAATGGCTTGTCCTTATGTACGTACTCCTCCACCGTGGCTTTGACTTGTGGACAGTCCACGGCCAAGGTTTCGTCCAGCTGCGGTGTGGGCTGTAATGAAATTAAATGGTAACCACTCAATTACTGTTACAAATGTACTTGACATACCGGCATGCTGTTGAATTTGACCACTTCCGCTGGTTTTTCAACGCCTTTTTCTTTCGCCAGCTTCTCTGCATTAATCACTTCCAATGCAACGAATCTGAAACGGACAATTTATAGACATAAGCAGGCAAAAATATTTCGTTTGGCAAGTACTTGTGGATGCGTTGGCGTCCCTCATCAACGACATGTGGTACTATCAAGCCGTCACGTTGCATCGCCTTGACCATCTGACGCACCACGCAGTGCGATTCGCTGAGATAATTAGATAGCTCTGTGTGACTGCAACCGCGCGTGCCATGTCGCAAAACGGCGCGATAGAATTCCTCCTTCAGCGGCATATCCACAAAAGAATGCTTATTATCGGTGAAAGCGTCTTTGAAGTTAATTCCCGTATCCTTTTCTTCTTCCGTAACCTCCTCTTCTATAAGCTCTTCTAAGGGTGTTTCAGGGTTCCGCAAAGTAATCGCAAGAACACTTAGCTCTTTGCCTTTTCCGCTTTTGCGTCCAGTTAGCACTTTCTAAAAAAATAAATATAAAAAACAATTCATACAAAAATATATGTAGGAATATGATTGTTGTTGTTCTTGATGTTGTAGTGGAAGAAAACATTCCTTAAGCAATTTCATGGAATGGTGCCGAGTTGACAGTCCATGGCTGGATAAAAATCCAGGTTCGTTTCGGTTACTTAGACCCGACTGTCGTGGGAACGGTTTAGGAATATGATCGTTTTACTTACTTTCACCTCAAAGATGCGCCGAAAGAAAGGAGTCAGTACGAGACGCCGGAATTTGGATTTACGTGCAAATATTGGAACCAAGGTGCGAAACTCCGTTAACGGTAAGTTTTGCTGTTCCGACTTCTTTACTAGCTCATAAATTTTTTCTATGAGAGTAATTATATTTCGTGGAATTTCCGGCACATACTGCGGTAGGTTGAGTAGAGATGTAACCACGAGACGATCACCACGGAATTCATGAAAAGGTTGGTGCGTTATCAAACCAAAATGAGCCAATTTTTGTCTAAAAGTATGTATGGAATTAGTAAATCTCGTCACCATATATGTATATGATTACAGTATGCTCATATTTACTTGATATAAAAAATCACAGAGGAGTCTTTGCAAAACTGAAATAGAGAATAAGGGCCAGAGGTTGTCTCCCCATTGTAGCGTGAACGTCCTACAGCTTCCCAGAAGCAATATTGTACCAGGGTTAAGTCTCGCGGAATAGGTTTATTACGCGGTGTAAGCACGCAAAAGCGCAATTCTTGTGAGGCCACCACTACAAAACGTTTATCCCACCTGCAATTAATGCTCATATTAACAAAAAACCCTTATTTTATATGAATGTGTTGCTCACCTTTCCAAGACAGCATCGGCATTTAAATCACTGACTTCAATGGCTTCTATTTTTTTCCGCTCTTTATAGAATTCACACGAACCGCGTATTTCACCATCTTCAATTGGTACATATTTGTATCGCATAAATTTGTTGGGGTCCTTTAAGTGAAAATAATATATTTTGTAATATTGTTATTATTAAAATTACTGGTGGTACTACCAACCGGCATAATGGGTACTCCGAAGTCTGGATCTACATGCGTAAAACGACTCTCACATTGCACAGTTGCTCGCTCCGTTGGTAATTCATAAAAATCCAGCTGATGGGTGTTTTGTTTGATGAAATTCCACACACGGTTTATCACATCTGATGGCAGTGGTAGTTCCACACCCAAGTCGATACTTAAGTAAGCCCATAGTGCTATAAGAACAAATTTGTTTAATATGTATATTGAAAACATTTATTTATGAAATTTTAGTACATGGTAATGTTATGCCCTCTAAACCTTCCAAAGCAATTTCTTCTAATATAGCTCGGGAAATCGGACAACGTCGGATGGGTCGAGCCATAGTTCATTGATTAATGTTCCACTATGAATTGATTTTCTCCAAAGCCAGCTTATAGCACACTTTATAAAACACTTCGACACTACACAGGAGCTTTCATTGTGTACATTGGCTAACAACTTTATTAATGTTGTTTTCTTTTCGGTTTTGGAAATACAAAATACACCTCACTATCTATTGTTTTGTTTAAGTAACTTCAAACATATGTTTACTACAGCTGTCTCAAATTATTCGTAAAGAGTGTTGTATATTTATATATTTATCAATGGATGTCAAATTCTCAGTCAATGTTCACACATGAAAACTTTTGTTGCTCGTTATCAGGAACTTCTCGCTTGGTGTTGCCAGATATATCAAATAATGATATGTGTCAATTTAACGCAAACAACAATTTAAGCTGGATATTTATTTAATAAAAATTAAATATTAATTTAAACTGCATAGTAGTATTAACAGTGTAAAAATTATTAATGTTTTTATTAGAACTTTTTTTTTAAATATTTGTTTGTTTAATCTTTTAAGCAATTGCGAATTATTCCATTCATTCACAATTTAATTGCCGGCTGTTTTGTGTTTTCCTCTTCACAATCGTAAACATTTTAACATTATCAGCATTGTACCACGATTATCAGTTTTTATTTTGCTCAAACGAAAATATGTTTAAAGTCTGCAAAAGGAACAAATATTTATTAAAAATAAATATTCACGACAATAAATATATCTAATTAGTGTTTCCTTCATAATTAAAGTTATTCATTTTGGACACATCGCGTAAACGTTCTTCCAGGATTAGAACACACGAAAAATGTCTAAATCGTCCAAACATTCTAAAAAATCGAGCTCTTTTGAAGAGGAAACGAATTTAATTAATTTTTCATTTTGTGACCACAAGTCTGTCTTCCGGCATTTGCTGGAAGGCAATGATAAATACTCGGCCCCCATTGTAGAGGATGAAACCGATTTTTGGAAATTTGTAAATAAATATGAAAGTATGTTACGGAGTGCGGGTCAACCAATACTCGGAAAACCCTTATCAGACGCTGAATTAAGTACGCCAGCACCATATCACAAGCTCAAATATATACCATTGCAATTGGAACGCGGCAGTGACTCCGAGCAACTGAGACGTGGATGCCACAACAATGATGAACGAATATTCACAAAACTGAAAGCACGACAGTTCCGAGAAATTGTTCTCATCTATTTGGATTTTAAGCAAAAGGAAAGATTTACGAAAATTAAGAAATTACGCCTAGCACAAAGAAACCTACCAATCGCAAATTTCAAGCGAAAAATACAAGATGAGCTCAAAGAAACACGAGTACTGATTATAGCCGGCGACACCGGTTGTGGAAAGTCCACACAAGTGCCACAATATTTATATGAATTTGGTTATCGTAGCATAGCGTGTACGCAACCGCGTCGCTTAGCTTGTGTTTCACTGTCCAAACGGGTCGCGCATGAGATGCTTGACGATTATGGCTCCAAAGTGGGTTTTCAAATCAGATTTGAAAAAAATAAAACAAAAAATACAAATATAGTCTTCATCACTGAAGGTTTACTGTTAAGACAAGTAAATATAAAATTTTTGCATACATATATGTGTACATACCTAAGTTACTCAAAACTAATATTTTACCACTTGTTTTTTTAGTTGGCAGTAGAAGCTAATTTAGAGCAGTACGATGTGCTCATTTTGGACGAAATACACGAACGTAATCTCTTTGGAGACTTCTTGTTGGGCGTCACCAAATGCCTGCTACATGCCAAGCCAGATTTGAAGCTGATACTTATGTCAGCCACTATAAATGTGGAATTGTTTCATAATTACTTTAAGAATGAGGGAGCAGCACTTATTGAGGTGCCAGGCAGATTATATCCGATTAAAACTATTTTTATGCCACCGCCAAGTTTGGAACTGAAAGGGGGAGCAGGCGGCAGCAAAACTGCTAAAAGCACCAATCGCTTAGATCCAGCACCTTACATACAAGTGTTAAGCTTGATTGATCAAAAATACCCAAGTGCGTGAAAATTAAAACTACTATTAACTAAAAAATTATAATTAATTTTGAGTTAACTAATCCCCACATATTTTTTTAGCAACTGAACGCGGTGATGTCCTAATATTTGTTAGTGGCGTAAACGAAATCACAACGGTTTGCGATGCCGCCAAGGAATATGCTGAGCAAAACTCACATTGGATCATACTACCGCTGCACAGTGGTTTGGCGCTCGCGGATCAAGACAAAGTTAGACTGATAAATAATAAATAAATTTGCATATATCTAACTGTAATTGTGTTTCATCAACAGGTATTCGACTACGCACCGGATGGCATGCGCAAATGTATAGTGTCCACAAACATTGCAGAAACTTCACTCACCGTCGACGGCGTGCGTTTCGTCATCGATTCTGGGAAGGTGAAGGAAATGAGTTACGATTCAAGTTGTAAAGGTCAAAGCTTGAAAGAGTTTTGGGTATCAAAATCCTCAGCCGAGCAACGTAAAGGTCGTGCTGGCCGCACAGGACCTGGCGTAAGTGTTGAGAAATAAATAAATCACGTATGTAAGTATTTATGTGCGTATTTTGCAGACTTGCTTTCGTCTCTTCTCAGAGAAACAGTACGGTACTTTCGAGGCATATCCAACGCCAGAAATATTCCGTGTGCCTTTGGAAACGATACTTTTGCAAATGACTGCAATGGGTTTGCCCAATGTGCGTTCGTTCCCGTTTATTGAATCGCCCGAAGAAGAGTGCATTGAGCAAGCCATTTGGTCTCTCAAGCAGCATGTGAGTTTCATCAATTTTGCCCTAATAAACTATCGACAGTGTATTTTTGTATTATAGAATGCGCTCGCTGTGGATGAAAAGATCACGCCACTTGGCAAGTCGCTGTCCAATTTACCGGTTGAGATTACAATCGGCAAAATGTTGCTTATGGGTTGTGTGTTTCCCGATGTTGAGAAGATTTTAACGCTGGCTGCAATTATGAGCGTGCAGAATCCGTTTACAAATCGCGCCTACACGGATCGCAAGTGTGAGGTTAGTTGTTGATACAATTAAATAATATTTTTTATATTTCATTTGCATCGCAGCAAGAACGTGAGCCTCTTCAGTCCGATCAAGGTGATGTGTTTACCTTACTGTGCGCTTATCACGAGTGGCTTCAATTGAAATGGCATAATGAGAACACCAGAAAATGGTGTCATAAACTTGGGATTGAAGAACAACGGTATGTGTATTTATTAAGCAAAAAAAAAAATATGCTTTTAAAAAATAGTTGGATAGTTTATATTTACACATCTCAGCAACTATTTGAGAGACCTCAATCCTACTCGGAGAGAGGGTTACATTTTACCTCGTAATGGTAAAGTTGAAAAGACTGAAAATAGCTGACTACCACGCCAATCTCTTTAAAGTTATAAAAGAATATCAAGGTCCTCAACATGTCGCTGACCACTCTTCAAATACCCGATGTGTGGAATGTTGGAAGAATGGTCCCACTACTGAAACCTGGGAAACCCTCCAACAAAGGGGAGTCCTATCGTCCGATAACTCTCCACTCGCCAGTAGTGAAAACACTTGAGGCCTTGCTACTCCCTACCTCCACTCACCACCTAAGTCTAGCAAACAAACACACATTCCGAAAATTGCACAGCACCACCACAGCACTTAGCGTCATAAACGCTCAGATAGTTCGTGGCCTTAACCAGAAACCAGCTTGTATGAGAACGATCCTCGTAGCCTTGGACTTGTTATAAGCCTTTGGCTCGGTCAGTCACACAACGCTACTGCTGGATATCGAAAAACCTACGCTCTCTCCAGGACTGAAGAGGTGGACCATGAACTACCTGAGCGTTCGTCAATCATCCGCAATATTTCGAGGTAAAACCTCAAAACAGAGAAGAATTCAATTAGGGGTTCCGCAGGGTGGTGTCCTCTCCCCGCTTTTGTTTAACTTCTATATGTCAAAACTCCCACAGCCACCAGAGAGAGAGAGTTTCTATCACCTTTTACTGCACACGCTGATGGTTGCACGTCAGGCAGTGGAATCGATGGCATATGTTCGCTCCGACCTTTCTCGCTTCCTCTCTGTACGGAACTTAACACTCTCCGCCACTAAATCCACAGCGACCATATTTACAAACTAGACGAAGGAGTACAGACTTGACCTTAATATTGCAGTCGATGGCGTAAAGATTCCGACTGTAAATAATCCTAAAATTTTAGGTGTGACCTTTGACAGTCTGTGTTCCTTCACTCCTCATACGACCGCGATTATCGCCAAAGTGCCGGGACGTAACCAAATCCTTAAGACGGCAGTACATGTGGAAGGAACAAAGAAACGTTGTTGGCAATTTACAAGGCAATCGGCCAGCTGGTCTTTAACTACGGCGCACCAATATGGTCGCCTGCACGTAGTGAAACGCAGACTATAAAGCTCTAAACTTGTCAGAGTACTGAACTCGGGACTACGACAGGATGCCTCTTCATGTCTCCTATCGAATACCTGCATTCTGAGACCCGTATGCTTCCAGATAAGGAGCATAATGAATTCTTCTTCAAGCAATTCCTGCTATGGTGCTTTCGGAAAAATCATCGTTGCAGTCACCTGCTTGGGCCGGAACCGCCTCCTAGGAACATCAAGAGATCATTTCTCAGCTACGTCGACGACATCAGACAATACCACCAGACCGGACTTCGGACGCAACTAACTTCCGACAAGCATTGACGGCTATACACAGTGGAGCCATCTTACATATCTTTTAAGGCTATCGGTAGTTCCAACAAATGAATAGTTTCTTTGGGAGAAAACCACGTGTTAAAATTTTCAAATCGATATATCAAAAAGTGATAAAGGCATACGGTTTTTATATATGTATATACTTTATAAGGTCTCCGATATTTCCTTTTGGTTGTTATAAATCTCTGTGGTCCCCACAGGTTTTATGAGATCACCAAATTGCGCAACCAATTCCAAAACATACTCGAAAGTTGTAATATGACCTGTAAGAATGCGGATGGCGCACCACTGAGCAGCGCTGAGCGTGCGCGCCGTCATGGCGAAGTGCGCCAGCTGAAGGCGATCAAGCGTAAACAGAAATACCAAGAGCCACGCAAACGTAAAGTCCTCAAACACAGCGGCTACGGTGCAGGCGACGATGAGTACGACGACGCTGCCGCAGGCGATGACATACGCGACGTGGACTTTCGTCTGCAGCACGATGCCGGCAAACTGGAGGTCCTCTTAAATTCCGCCAAAGGCGACAAACTGCGCGATGTCTTGCTGCTCAAGCTAATCATAGTCAGCGGCTTCTATCCGCAAATTGCGATCGCTGACGAGTTCAACTACTGCAAAAGTGGCAGTCAACAGTTCTTCCACACATTTCTAAAGCCCTTCATATCCATACATCCGAATGCGTATTTTGCCAAATATTTCGATGTGCTCAAACTGAACGATAGCGACATACTGGACAAGCCGAGCTACTACACGCCGAAACAGCTGCTAAGCACGCGACATCAGGTCTTGTGCTATCAGTAAGTAAAGTCACATATTTAGTAAGATCCCTTTTTAACTTTTACCCTTTACTGCACACCTAGAAATTTGCTGGAGACTGCAAAACCCTATTTGATGAATTGCATACGCATGCCGGCCGCGCAGACGCTACTGCTGTTCTCCTATTCGGTGGACACCAATGCATCCGTCACACGCATAGTGTGCGATTCGTGGCTGTGCCTGGAGTTCCCCGTGCCGGAGACGGGCTGTGAGCTGCTGTGCCGCGCCATTAAATTGCGCCGTTTGTGGGCTAAACTGTTGTCACAAAAACTGACCGGTAATCTTACCACACTTCATAGTAGACACTGAAATGCTTCCAATAACATCTTTATACACGCAGATTTAGTCAACAATGTGGAGAGCCAAAGCGCAAAGAAGACGAAGCACGCCAAAGACGAAGAGTCCGAACTCTGGGAATCACTCATCGACTTCATAAGCGCAAATGTGAGTTATACGATAAAGCGCTTGCTGCCCGCCGATTTGAAATCGCTTTACACGCAGCAAAAGCTGAGTAATTTCGAAGCTTTCGTCGTCAATCCATTTGCTGCCGACTATGCGGTGAGCCACAACGAAGAGAAAGGTGGCATAAACGTGCTGGAAAATGTGGTTTATGGTTGGTGAGTTGAAGCAAAATTATTTAACTCAATATATTAGATATTTCGCTATTGTTGTACTCATTATTATATACTACTCTCCCACACAGTCTGCAAGAAGTGCAATGGACGCTGGCAATGGAGGCGGAAATGCGTCAACACACTTGGATTTGCAAGACATGCGACACAGAGATGGCGCTGGACACCATAGAGAAATTGCTGCACAAAACAAGTGAGTAAATAAAGGAAGCCGTGAAATGTGAGGAACATTATATTCATTGTAACACTTGCAGCTTGCCGCGCCACGAACTCGTCTACAACAACCAAACGCGAAACCGTTTCACCAACGCTGCCTAGCACTTCGGGGTCGAGCAAGGGTAGCGCTTACTTCTGCGAGTTCTGCCAAAAGGAGCTGCGTAATATGAGCAAAATTGATATTTTGAAGCACAAAAAATATTGCAATAAAACTGATGCGGCGAAATAAAATAATACGGGTATAAAAATATATTTATTTTGCATTTGAACGGTCTGGTTGTACAGCAGCTATACTCGTATGCTAGTGAAGATACCTTGTCAAAGCAAATTGTTTTCCATACAAAGACTTGATTTTGATCGATGTTGTTGTTGTTGTTGTTGTAACGGTTATTTAATATCATTGACTCCAAGTACGCCATTCACTGAAAGGGAGTCAGTGAAGGTGTTTATGGCTACACTGTGAATGGCGTTAATTGCATGTCTGAAGTTAGTTGCGGCTGAAGGCCGACGTCATTATCATGCAATCATCAGTGTACGAGGTGATAGAAATTCACTCTGTTGGTTGAGGGAATTTCGAAATGTAAAAATTAAACAGCAACGTGGAGAGGACACTACTCTGCGGAGCCTCTGTTTAATTCTTCTGAATTTGGAATTTTTAACTTGAAACAGTTTGGACGATTGCCGACTGTTCAGGTGGTTCATAATCCGAGGTGGACTATGATGGAGGGAGCGTAGATTTTTCGTTCTCCTCAAGTTGTTGTTGTTATTGTAGCAGCAGAATTCTGCCGAGTTGACATTCCTTGGCCGGATGAAAATCAGAGTTCGTTGCGGTTACGTAGACCCGACTGTCGTGGGAAGTAGTGTTGTGTGGTAACTGTGTCTAAGGCTTTTGACAAGTCCAACGCTATGAAGATCATCCTCTCGCAAGGTGGTTTTCGGTTGCGGCCATGAATTACCTTTCTGACGCTAAGTGATGTGGTGGTGCTGCGCACTTTAGTGAAGTCATGCAGGTAGTTTGCTGGACTCAGATGGTGAGGGAAAGTCGGAAGCAACAAGGCCTCAAGTGCCTTCACTGCTGGGGAGAGTTATCGAACGATAGAACTCCTCTTTGTTGGCAGGTTTCAGTAGGGGCATCACTCTTCCGATTTTCCACACATCGGGTATTTGAAGAATGGTCAGCGACAGGTTGAGGACCTTGGTGAGGAAGTTTATTCCAGTTGGTGTTATTCCAGCCTAGGTGCTTTAGCATCAGCATGTTTATTTCATCAGGACCAATGGATTTGGAGGTTTTTGCTTTATTGATGACACTCCGAATCCCCTCATCGGTGAAAGTAGTAGTAGTATACAGTCTTATGACATTTTCCGCAGCCGCTGTGTAAGGCACTTCTTCGGGTCCGAAGAGGCATGGCCATTGAATTGAATTTCAACTCGGGCAACATGTCTCTTTGGGTTAGACAAAACCTTGACAGTAGTCTAAAGTTTACCAACGCCAGTGGAGAGGTTGAGAGACTTCAGGTGCTTGATCAATTTTGTCAACTTATGTCGATTTACCAAATCTCTAAATTGAGATCACTTATTCGGGGATTACAAGGATTGGCATAGCGTAAGGTGTCGCGCTCATTAGCTAAAACAACTGCTTCGGCTGGGAAGTTTGGGCGGAATTCCGCGTTTCTTCCAGCCGGGAGAAGCGAACAGTAGCAACTGTGATCACCTTGCCGAATTGACGGTCGCCAACGATTACGTCCGTAGGAATGTGTAATGCGGTGAATGGGCTTTCGGTAAATTCTGTGAAGCCAAATCAGTTAACCTTCTTACAGTTAATGAAGGTATTGTTGTTCACTGAAATAAAGTCGGGAGGTTTCTCGATGGAGATAATTATGGGCAGATGTCTGTTGCGAGAGTTAAATAGGTCGCCAGGTTATGCGACGAGCGAGCTATTACAGGTGCCCATAACTCTGGTAGGAGCTTCGTCATTCATTGGGCAGAATGTCGAATCGTCAATCTGTTCCGCCAGAGTGGGAGCTATTTGCCTGTTTGAGCTTCTGGCGATCATGGAGGTCCTTGTTGGCCACTCGGGGTGAGTGGCGGCGCAGCGCGCGAACTGTGTGCAGATTGCACAGTCGTAGAGGCTAGTGTCGCAGTATTACGTTGGCAATATGGGACCACATTACTCGCGCTCCACTCTTTATGAGTCTTAAGGCCTGAGCAGGTCTTAAGATGGCTCCATCCATTGCATGTTTTACACCTGACCGAGGTGGAGTTTAGATGGAGCCTTTTAGCGCAGACGCAGCAGAAAAATTCCTCCGGGCCCGGGTTGGACTCAATGCCAGCACAAGTCAGGAAGATACGGAGCAACCCTGCTGCAAGGTATTGCTCCAATGACGACAACCAAATATTAACACTTACCGATCCGAACGGGGTTAGATCGCCGAAAAAACAGCCCTTGGCCGGATAAAATACGGGTCAATTCCGGTGCGTAGTACCGGTTGTGGTGAGAATTTTGATCGATAATTTTTAAGGCGGTCTTATAATGATTCGATATCGGCGGTACCGACAAATGAACAACTTTTTAAGGAGATAAGGGCGTGACGGATATGATTAAATAGACTGAGCTCGTCACATCATCTGATCATTTATATATTTACTTTTCAGGGTCTCCGTCGTTTTCTTCAAACTTCGTGGCCCTGTTCAGTGCATAATAAAAACAATACTTGTTATTTTTGCTGTATGCCCGATTTTTTGTTGTTTGGTTGTTACTATTAATGTACATAATATGGCCAGCTAATACATATACATATATAGTTGTAAGTCTAGGCGCGGCCAGTCGCTTCTTTTTAACACTTAACCGTTAAACTAATTACAATAATTAAGATAATTTACATACATGAAGAAGTGTGTGTGTACTTTTTTACAAAATATGAGATTGGGCATGGGGAATATATATGTATATGTATGTATGTATACGTTAGCATGAGTAGAGTTTGTATATCGAATAATTAAGCTTACTTGCGGAATTTTTTTCTTAAATAGCGCTAGATTTAGTTTAATATAATTATGTGACGCGATTCACAATCGGAAAAAATCAATATGCAGCTATACAATAAGATATATATATTTACGCCTACATATGTATGTATGTATATGCAGATGGTCAATAATTTACATGTGAAGCTTGTTGGAAAAACAAACTGAATGCTCAAACGACATGAAATACGCAAAATTTATCTCTAGCAATTAGCAATTAAACATAAAATAATTTCGCGAAATTTGCAAGGCTTTAAAAACGCGCTGCATTTAATTTTTCTCTTTTTTTGTGATTTTCAAAATTTTTAAATTTTAAAAATTTTTCTTTGTATTTTTTATATTTTATATAAAAAAAGTATGGATGTGTTCGACAGCCGTTTGTTCAACAATAGCTGCCTCTATATTTTCACACAAAGAAGATAGTTCACTGAGCGTTGTCAAAACGTGCACCGATTTTGGGGACGCGCGGCGAACGTTTTCTTCTCGGCTGCTGCAAAGGGAAGAAATTTAGTGAATAAAGTAACAAGAAAAAAGCAAAAATAAAGTGAAATACCTCTGCTTTAGCGCTGCAGCCATCATTCTTGGTGTCATTTGTTGCTTTTGTGCTGGCTTGCTCCGGCAGTTGTTGCGCATTTTGTGGCAGATTTTGTGTGTTCGATGCTTCCGACTTGATTTGCAATTTGCTCAACTGCAAGCAGCGTTCGAATGCAATAAAATATGTTTTTTTCAGGGATATTATTAACTTACGTTTTGCTGCAGCGCCTGCACGTTGGCCTTCTTTGTGTTTATGGGTGCGCCTTTGACGGCGCTCACTGTGCGCTGGCGCTCCTGGTGCGGCGTAGGCTGTTGCGGTGATGCCGGGACGTGCGCTTGTGCCTGCTGATGGGCATTGCCACGCAGCACCTGCAGCGGTATGAAAGCGCTTCGCGCATGACCCCCATGCTCCACTGTGGCGTTAGGTTGGTGCTTCTCATTAATCGGATGGATCATCTAAAGGAAGCGGAAAAAAACGGAAGCATAAAAATTAGATGTCTGTCGATGAGAAAATGCCGTTAGCAGCTTACTTGAAAGGGCAGCGGCGGGTGTGGCGTGTGCTGCTGCATTGGGTATGCCGGCGGATGAAGCATCTTTGGTGGATAGTAGCCGCCCATGTTGTTGTAATGTGCTGGCGGCGGCGGTGGCATCGGCTGGCCAAGCAGCCTATTGGCGGCGCCGCCGTAGGGTAGCAACGTATTCGGCTGGGGCGCTAATTGTGGTGGTTGTTGCTGTTGCTGTAGTGGGAAAATGGGCTGCAGCGGCCGGTTAGGCGCTTGATAATGTGGCCGCCTATTCGGTGGCAGTTGTTGCGCTTGCTGCGCATCACTGCGCCAACCAGCCGGCGGTTGAGGTAACTGTTTCTTCAACGGTTGTGGGCCGTCGCTTTTGCCCTTTTGGTTCGTTTGCGGCTGTACAGTGGCTGGGTTCAAACCGACACCGAGCAAGCTCTTCAACGCTTGCGTGCCCGCTTGGCAATCGCTCGCGTCGCTTACATTCGCCGTTTTCGGGACGGCTGTTCGGTTGCCGAGTAGTAATTTTTGCATTAGCTGCTCTTGTGGATTCTCCGTTTTTGCCGTTTCATTCGGCGTTGTATGTTCGCTTTTGGTCGTCGAATCAATTACTTTGCTTTGGATTTTGCCATTCCTTTGCTCCGCATTGGCCAGCGCTAATTCTTTCGCCACCGTGTGTTTCACTTTGGTTTCCGCCGCTGGCATCCAGAAGTCATCGGTGTCAATTGCACCGCCACCACCAGCACGTTTATATGTGCTTTGTGCGGGCAATAAAGCCTTCGGCGGCTCTGCTTGTCTGCTTTGTTGCAGTATGCTAATTTTCGCATTATTACTGCTGCTGGGCTCGTTGGAGCCGCTCGGTTCACTTGGTTCGCTCGACTGTTGTGGGGTCTGCGGCTGCTGTTGTTGTTTCTGTGTTTGTGCAAAGCCGTTGTGATTGCTCTGCACACTCCTGTCTTCGCTTGGTAATTGATTCGGCTTCGTGTCCTGCATTTCGTTTTGTTTATTATCTATCATAAAGAAAACAAAAGAGATGTGGATTAGAATATTTACAAAAATCAAGTAAAAAAATCGAAAACTCACCTTGTGCGAAAATAAGTAACAACGCCGACTCCGATACCCTGTAAACACGCTCCTCGGCAATACCGTACACATCGTTGCCGCTCGGCAGATGCTTATCGAAGAGTATCTCATAGAATATGTCGACGGACTTCACACATTCCATGCGCACTGGGTTCGGATCGGTTATCGGATATACGCCGATAACGGTACCCTTCGCACCTAGCGGCACCATGTAGGTGGTCTTCACCACCACCACACGATCGAATAATTTCACAGGTCGCTTGGGCTTGTAGATATTTGCCAGCGTTACGTCAGGTTTGAGCAGCAGGTGGGGCTTCACTTGCAGCTTTACAGTCTTCACAGGTAAAGTCTAGAAACAAGAATAAAATTAAATTAATTCAAAAAATAAATAAAAGTAAAATTAAACAAATTAAAAAATAAAAAAAAATAAAAAAATAAAAAATAACAAAAAATAAATCCAAAATAAAATTGAAAAAAAGAAAATTAATCAAAAATAAATTGAAAAAATCAAAAATAAAATGAAAAAAGGGTACAGGGTTGCAAAATTTTTAATTCAAAAATTGTAGAAAAATAAAATTGAAAATAAAAGAAATCAAAAAAAAAAAAAAAAAAATCAAAATGAAATTGAAAAAAAAAATTAAAAAAAAAGAATTAAAAATAAAATGGAAAAAATAAAATTAATGACAAAAGGGGTTACAGGGTTGCAAAATTTTAAATTCAAAAATTGTGGGAGAAATAAAATTGAAAAAAAATAAATAAATAAATCAAAATAAAAATTGAAAAAAAATAAAAAAAATATAAAAAAATAAAAAAAAAATAAAATTGAAAAAAAAAATAAATAAATCAAAATAAAAATTGAAAAAAATAAAAAAAATTGAAAAAATTTGAAAAAAAATGAAAAAAAATAAAAAAAAATAAAAAAAAATAAACAAAATATAAAAAAAATAAACAAAATATAAAAAAATATAAAAAAATAAAAAAAATAAATAAAAAAAAAATAAAAAAAAGTTAAAAAAAAAATTTAAACAAATCAAAAATGAAATAAAAAGAATATAAATCAAAATAAAATTGAAAAAAAAAACAAAAATAAAATTTAAAAAACGAATTAAAAATAAAATCAAAATTGACAAAAAGGTTGCAAAATTTTAAATTCAAAAATTGTGGGAAAAATTAAATTTGAAAAAAAAAAATAATCAAAATAAAAATTGAAAAAAAGTAAAAAAAAAATAAAAAGGTAAAAATAAAATTGAAAAAAAGGGTACAGGGTTGCAAATTGTGGATTAAAAATTTTCAATCAAATGTTTACATTTAATTTTTTAGGATTCCATTTTTAACCATATAATACCTTTAATTGTTCGATGGCGTCCAGCACGCTCTCAACAGCTTCCTTTTCCATTGTTTGTGAGCCACATAAACGTCTATCTGCCTTAACGTGATCTTGGCTTTTTAGCCATGTAATAATCTCATCTAATTTACGCTCACCAACTTCTTCGGGGAAGAGATCTTCTTCAAAGCAGAATTCATTGCGCTCCGAGGAGCGACTTAAGTAATCAAAAACCATAGGAAACTTTGAATAATACTCTTGTATCAGCGATATGGCTTTGGATGAATAGTACCACTGATTGTTTATGCGGCGGCAATAGCCTGCGCGCTCTTCTTGCTGCGAGGAAGAACAAAAAAAATTAAAATCATATGAAATAATGAGCCTCTATTCCACACACACATACCTGCTTGGGAAACTTAAGCTGCAAGCCAATATTGACTTTTGAGACATTCTCCGGCAATTCCTTACGCCGGGCGCCCGCCACCACTAAAACCGTGCCAGTCACGCGGCCCAGACACCGCATTTGTAGACTAACTGTGGCGGCAGCTTGGAAGGAATTCACGTAGTCACGCTCCAGTTGGTGTTGCAAGAGCCGGGCGGCCGTGAAATCAGGCTCCGGGAGTACCGTTATATTTACTGCAATTAAGTAATTAGTAAATAAATGATCACAGTCATGCATATAAGCGTTGTTATACCTTTCAAACGACCACATTCGTAGACAAGCATAGGATTTAGTACAGTGCCTTCGCTGCCAAAATAAGGACTGCCTAAGAAGAACACTGTGCTGTCGGTAGGAAAGAAGTTCTCCACCTTTTTGGGTTGTGTCGCCACACTTTTTTGCACAGCAATCTCAGCAACTACAGCCTACGAAGAAATAACGGTATAGTTAAAGCAGTATTTAATGACAATAACAAACTTCAAACTAACCTGCGCCGGATAGGCGGTCACCGAATAGCCCCAGGCATCGTTGACGATGATCTTGCCTTGATTGCCACAAACGCAAGTGGTGCCTATGTGTACGCGCACATGCACCAACACCGAAAAGTCGTCCAATTCAATGCCCATGCGTGTGCTAAGGCTAGAGGAGGAAAAAAAAACAAACAAAAAATATATATCACAGTTAATCATAATAAGTGAAGAAGTAGTTTGGGCACTAGCAAGCATATTTAGGCTTTTGCTGTGTACCCGTTCCAACAAAAACAACGACAACAACAACTTACTGTTCCTGTGCTGTCTTCATGTGGATTTGAAATAGCCGCGGTTCCATGTCTTTTATGCCTTCGGCATCAATGTATTTTTCCCTGTTGGATATGCCAACTACTTTGGATTTTATCAAGTGCGGCCAGCCAGTGTAAACGACTTGATTCAAATACTTTTCAGCAACAGTGTAAATATCATCGAATCCTTTACGCATATGAGGCTTCAGTATTAGATTTTCGCTGCGACTTGGTTGTTCAAAAACGCGCACGCGCGCAAACTTCAACTCGAACTATGTAAGAAATGGCATTAATGGAATAATATATAAAAAGTAGTAGTTAAATTCTACATACGTCGTATTTCAGATGTTTCATGGTCGGAAAACCAGGGAAGAAGACTGTGCGCGCGGCATTTGGTAGCTCCACACAAACAGTCTTGTCGGACGGCACAGCGATTTCTTTCGACCAAATCTGCTGTTCGGTGCAGAACACACTATATAACGGTCTCAACGAGAATATGCCCGACGCGCTGCCTTGCGATTCCGGATGGTAATCATACTGCATCATTGGACCATGGCGATTTCGTTTCACTTCGGCTGGTGTGAGATTCTTTTCGCAAGCTTTCATTGCATCCAACAAACGTTTCTGCGAATATGCGTAAATTAGAATTTATAAAATACATATAATCCAGTACACATGTCACTCTGCTTACCTCATCAATGAATGGTATTAGCACGACCGCTTCCCATTCGTGTTTCTTGCCATTTAAATCGGTTTCGAAGTCTTTTGGATAGAATTCGAGCAACTCGCTGGTGGTGCTGGTCATTAGTTCACGGTATGCCGCCGGCAACAAGTCCTTGCTAGCGGCTGGTAGTACAGCTAAGAGCTTTCAATAAATTGCAGTTATAATTTTGTTTTGTATTTACTCATTTGTGTGCTTAACTTACCTGTTCGAATGGCAGGAACGGTTCACCCAAATTAAACTTAATTTTATAGTCTTTGAAGTTTTTCAGGTCACTGATAAATGGTGCGTAATGATGGGGATAATACCAATCCCATGATTGCACACCTCTGTAGTAGTAGTCCAAAATCCATTGTAGTGCGGTTATGTAACAAATAGCTTGCTCACGCTTTGATTCACTATAAATTGTGAAATATATTATAAATGTTCATATCAATAGCCCCAGCATAATCGTGTACTTACCAATTCATATCGTTTTGATTCAATTTATTCATATAATAATTACGTTTATAAGTCTCAAACTCATCCGCCAAGTGTTGTTCTTCATCGGACAAATCTTCATTGTCATCTTCTAAAAACTGTAAAAATTACCATTTATTAAAAAAATAATAATAATTAATGGAATTGCTTCGCCTGCTCACCTGTCTGCTGCTCTCAATTAGATCAGCGAGATCGGCGTCTTGATTATCCAAAGTTATTTCATTTACATCAAAATCGAATGCTTCATCTATGCCATTCTTAGTTTGTTTGGCTTCGAAATATTTCAAATCTGCGTGATTTTCCTGAAATATTTCGTATTCGACATTCGAAAGTTCGGCGAAATATTTTTCCAAACGCTCCAAATTTAATTTACCCTTCACATTAATGTTACCTAAAAATAGCACAATTAATGAATTCAAAATCCAAATTCCAAACAATTAAAAAAAAAATATAAAAAAAAAGTTAGACTCTTACCTCCAAGCGTTGGATACACTTTGATGTAGGTCTTATATAATAAAGGCAATGCATTTGAAGAGATATGCATACACGGCAAATGCGGTATAAAATCATTGCCCACAAGGAACCCCATCAGTACCCAGTCATCGATAAGATTTGATATGTTAAAATCGTCATAGTTTTTCTTCAATTCGTCAAATTCCAGTTCTAGATATTCACGCAACAATCCTAAATGTAGTAGGAAAAAGCGCGTCTCCTCAACAGAAGCTTGCTTTGTCTTACGTCCGAACTTTACTTCTTCGCGCAATACTACGAAATGCAGCTCATGCGTACATTGTCCCAAAATAATTAAATCTGCATCCAATCCATAGAGGCAGTGGCGCGTATTCGGATCATAGTCTTTTTGTGATTTGAGGTATCGAATGTAATCCATTATTTTATGTTCCCCCTCGCCTGGTGCCTAAAATGTTAACAAACATTTAAATAAACATACGTATTTGAATAAATTAAACGTTATACAAAATATAACTCGACCTACATCATGTCCACTCAGTATAACACGGCACTTTTGCCATAATGGATCTGAACTGATTTTACTCTTAATGAAATAGCGCAGTGCCTCTTGCAGACGCACCATAAATTCGGTGCCAGGCGTGATGCAGTTGCTATCAAAGCGTTCAGTTTCACGCACTTCACCGCGACTTTTGGCTTTTGCTTCTAATATCTCAGCATCTTTGGCAGAGCGAAAACGCCGACTGCGCTGTTGATTCATTTTAGCGCGAGGAGCTACGCCGTCAACGGCCATAAAAAATAGCTTTTGTGGCTTAATTAGAAAGAATAACTTATCGATGTAATTAAAAATGTCTTTAAACATGTTTTCCTCTGTGATAGTAAAGTGAAAGTTGCTGTCATCAGGATGTGAACATGTATGTATAATTCCGTTCATGTCTAGATAAAGATTGTCAAAATCCGGAATCTGGAGAAGAAATTCAAAAACATTTATTTGAATAATTTCCTTAAAACATAGTAAACATTTAACACTTACACTTTGTTCTCTTGCCAACTCACTTAGGCAAGGGTAACGTTCGCTGATGTAGCGGAAAAATTTTGGGACTCCCATATTTACAGCTTTTTTCTACCAGTCACAGTCACAGCCCACAAACTATATAAGAAATTAGATTTTTTAATTGTACAATCTCAAAACATTCACTTTTTTTTGAAAACACTATAAACATCAATTTTATTGGTGTCCTTCAATTATTCTGCATCCAACAAGACTTGCAATCTGTTGGTTTGTTGTTGTGCTTGAAAATATGTCCACGCGCTAACAATAAAAAAACATACCAAAATATGGAATTATACAATTCTAGTTCCTAGCAACTTTCACTGTTTGTTGAATACAAATAATTGCGGAATTTATGTAATGTATTCTAATTTAATCACTATAAAAACAAGTGAACTAAGACCAACTTTTTTGCACCATTTGTTGCAATGAAAAGCAAATAAAAACGAAAAATTTGGCAATTTATTCAATTCAAAGTCTCGTTCGATTTAGAAGAATACACAGGGTTGCATTTCCTAACGGTGGTTGAAAAGTGATGCCATAAAATATTAGAACAATTATAAAATAATATATATAAATAAATTACTGTCAAAAAACTTGCTACATGTAATAAAAATCAATCAGTTATATTTCAAACAAATGTTTTTTTCAAAAAGCTTAGAATTATTATAAAAGTTTTATAGAAATTTGCTCATTGCAAGACTCCGAAAGTGTGGAATTTGTGCCGATAACGATTTATAAAAATTCGATAATAATTTAGTTCATTAAATATATTAAAAAAAAATATTTATATTTAAATATACAAATTATGCATATTTTCGTTTTGAGAACGTTAAAATAAACATATATATAGTATTGGTATTAGATGCTAGTAGATACAAAATTCCAACACTGCTTCCAGGGCATTGCACGAAGTATACCGTGAACTTGCCATCCACACATGTGGATTTCAAATTCGGAATGTCAAATAGTTTTGCTGCTTTTTCGCTGTCTGCGTATTTTTTCCAGTAATTAATTAGTAAAAAAGTAATTGTAAACAAAAAGAAAATCAGTTTTTATTAATTTTAGAGAATAAGTTAAACATTTCGTATACGATCTGTGTTATATGTGAAGAAGAAAAATAAAAACGTCGCTATTTTAAGCCAAAAAACATGCTCCGACGCGAGCAACGCCTTCGGTGAACAGCAGCGGAGGAGCAGCGCCCAAGCCCCACTGTTAACCCAACCCAAAAGAAAAAAATTCTTGAAACTTCGTCGGGGTATTAAAATGCTGTGTATTGATGCAAATTATTGTTAGAGCAAAAACAATAAGAGTATATAAAAACAATTATTCTTGAAATATAAAGTGATACGGAAACAAAACAAATAAATAAATTTAGCACTTATCGAATTTATAAAACACATACACACACAACAACAAAATGGACGCAGATAAGAATAGTCATGAAACAAAAGTCATCTATCACATTGATGACGAGACTACCCCTTATTTGGTGAAAATTCCCATACCCTCGGCGCAGGTTACACTAAAGGACTTCAAAATGGTGCTCAATAAACAAAATAACAACTACAAATATTTCTTTAAATCTATGGATGCGGATTTTGGTGTCGTAAAAGAGGAAATTGCTGATGATTCCACTATATTGCCTTGTTTCAATGGGCGAGTGGTTTCTTGGCTGGTTTCAGCCGACGGTACAAATCAGTCTGATAACTGCTCGGAGTTGCCAGTAAGCGAATGTGAGGTGCGTCCAAATATGCGTGGTGCTCAACAACAGAAAATCGGTGGTGGAGGAGGAGTTGTCGGTGGCATGATGGGTGTCGGCATGTCTTCTATGGGAGTTGGTGGTGGCGGAGGTGGAGGCATGGGTGTAGGTTTAGCGAATACTGGCGTTATAACAAATCCGATGATGCAACATACTCTTACATATCAATCTGCTTCAGTGCTCTCAAGTGATTTGGATTCGACCAGCCTGTTTGGCACTGAATCTGAAATAACACTTGATCGTGACATGACCGACTATAGCAGCGTTCAAAGACTGCAGGTGCGTAAAAAACCACAAAGGCGTAAAAAACGTGCTCCAAGCATGTCACGCACATCCAGTTATTCATCGATAACTGACTCGACAATGTCGTTGAATATCATCACCGTATCCATAAACATGGAGGCGGTTAATTTCCTGGGTATTTCGATTGTAGGCCAATCGAATCGTGGCGGCGATGGTGGAATATATGTTGGCAGCATAATGAAAGGTGGCGCTGTAGCGTTAGATGGTCGCATTGAACCAGGCGATATGATACTGCAAGTAAACGAAGTAAACTTTGAAAACATGACCAATGATGAGGCTGTGCGTGTGCTGCGTGAGGTTGTACAAAAGCCTGGTCCCATCAAATTGGTTGTAGCTAAATGCTGGGATCCAAATCCAAAAGGCTACTTTACCATACCCCGTACTGAGCCGGTTCGTCCCATCGATCCGGGCGCATGGGTGGCACACACTCAGGCATTGACTGCACACGATAGTATTATTCCCGATATACCAGAGCCGATCAAAGAGCGTTTGGATCAAAATAATTTGGAGGAAATTGTAAAAGCCATGACAAAGCCTGATAGTGGTTTAGAAATAAGAGATCGAATGTGGCTGAAAATTACCATACCGAAGGCATTCATTGGTGCCGATGCCGTTAATTGGGTACTAGAGAATGTTGAAGATGTGCAAGATCGCCGTGAGGCACGTCGTATCGTATCGGCAATGCTACGTAACAACTATATTAAACATACCGTTAACAAGCTGACATTCTCTGAGCAGTGTTATTATGTGGTTAATGAAGATCGTAATACACATTGTCGTTCAAATATCAGTCATGCCGATACGGAAAGTATTACAAGCGACATTGGACCACTGCCGAATCCTCCAATCTATATGCCATACTCAGCCACCTATAATCCCAGTCACGGTTATCAGCCCATACAATATGGATTAACAGAGCGACACATCTCTTCCGGTTCGAGTAGTTCGGATGTGTTGACGAGCAAGGATATATCAGCATCGCAAAGCGACATCACATCGGTTATACACCAGACCAACCAAATGACCATCGCTCATGGCTCAAATAAATCTTCCGGTTCGTCGAATCGTGGCACCAACGAACAGGATGCGTCGGTTTTTAATTACGTACTGTAGAAATTGCAATGAAATTGTGTTTATTCTTTTTATATACAAGTACATACACACATAATTATACATAAATACATTACATGCATACATACATAATTTTGGATAAAATTTGGAGAATTTAGTAACCACAATGATAATAAAAATAATTAAATACCACATAACGATAACCATAAAGTAAATAAAATAATAAAAACATATATTTTCGAGTTATTATTTAATATTTTCTAATGGTTTGTAAAAATGAGGGAATATTTCAGATATGTACGACTATAGATGTCAGAGTGAATATTGGAAAATATACAAATAGTCGTTTAATTCAAAGCGACAGAAACAATGCACACATTGAATTAAAAGTTTCCGGTATTTTAAAAATGGTAAATAACGGTAAAGCTGTCTGATTTCTCCTATGTGAGTAAGTATAAATATTTCAATCGTATGAATTCATAAATTACAATTTTTTATATTTTTATAGGTTAAGTGAAAAAGCGTCGTTTGGAAAGGTGCTCAAATATATCTTACACCTGGTCTTTCCAACTTAAACGTTGTCGTGCATCTCATCGTTCCATCGACTGCGGTATTCTCCGTTGCCAATGCGTAAATAATCATAAATCTTCCGTAGAACATTTCGCTTCAAAACTCGTACGCCGATTCATCAGATTTTGTCATCGTCCATGCCTCTGCGCCATATAGCAGGAAGGGGATGATGAGTGACTTGTAGAATTTGGTCTTTGTTCATCGAAAGAGGACGTCTCAATTGCTTACTCAGTCCGAAGTAGCACCTGTTGGCAAGAGTTATTCTGCGTTGTATTTTGAGGCTGATGATGACTTTTCAACATGGGTATAGTTTCTTGTGCAAACTATCAGTTTAACAACAACTCTTGAGCACCTGATTTTAGACTACACAGCAGTGTGTAGACGAAGTGTCAAGGCCGTTGGATCTATATACCCGGACTAACAAAGTTAGAACTACGATAAAGCCGACCTGATAAAATCTGGGATAATTGCGCTGCCGTTGTTGTTGTTGTTGTAGCGGCAGAATTGCCGTAGAACTGCCGTAGAACCGCCTGGCGGGACTTTGAAGTAATTCCGATGATAGCGAATTTTGCGCTTTCCCTCAAACAATTTCCAGATATTCCACTATAACAACAACAAATTCGTATTTTTCTGAGGTCGCTTTTCATGGCCACCAAAATACATTTTCTGAAAGTCAATAATGATAAATTTATGCTATAAACACATCAGACACATACATTTCCATATATATTAGGTAAATCTGTTTGGTTCCATCTAGAAAAAAACCTACGTGAAATCGTAATCATCCTTACACAATTGCGTTTTGGTCATTTGATTGAAGTACTACCTAATCCGGCGCTGAACCCCAACAAACCAAATTTATTCATTTAATACTCCATTCTTTAAGATCCTACAATAATGAAATTTCTGGTTCTACCGTTAGAGGACATTTTCAGAAATGAATTGGGGTGAACTCGCTGCTACAATAACAAAGCAGGAGACTTTCATACGTTTCCACGACAGTTGGGTCTACGTGACCGCAATGGAACCGGGTTTTTATGCGGCCAAGGACTCTCAACTTGGCAGCATTCTTCGAAACTAATCAGTGATGTTTTATGCCGGTAAAAAACAATAAGCTCCCATATTTTGAAGATATATTTGTAATTTCAAATAAGAAATATCTATTCCATACTTTCTGGCGTTAAGCTATTGTTTAAAAATTAATCATACAAATTATATAATTTTTTTGTAGTTTTCTTTTTGTTTAAATTTGCAAACTTATCTGGTGAAAATTAAATTCGCATATGACAAACCCACTTCAGTTCGTGTATACTACATACGTATGAGTATAATTAGTGAAAATTATCATCTTGTGAAATGTTTGCAGAGAAAGGGAAGCTTTGGACAATTTCCAACAAAGTTTTAAGTTATAAATTCACTATTAGAAAATAAAGCAGCGAATTTGGTTGATTACATTTTGCTATTAACTTATCTTCTTCTTTGTAGGGTTACTGAATGATGGCACTACAAATATTCAAATATTGTTATAATCTGAAGCACGATGTTTGTTACACCCAAAAAGAAACGTCAGAGATCCTATAATATAAAGGATGTGTACATAAGGAGATCCATTATGAGGTTGCCTACTGTTTTAAAGAAAAATCACAGAAACCTCAAATTTAATGGTTCATGTTTATTATCATTCGAAAGAAGATTCTTTGACATTTATTTTTTGAAGATTATCTCTTTCAAATGTTGACAGCGGCTACGTCTCAGATGGTCCAACTGATGAGTTCAATTTTAAATAGCTCGTTCCAGTATTTCGACTGGTAACTGACGAATGGCAGGCGTGATGTTTCCGAGGCCTAAATCGAAGTGGGATTGTCCGCCTAGGCTTTAGACTATACACATCTCCACAGGAAAAAGTCCAATGGTGTGATATCACACGATCTTGGTGGCCAACCGACCGGCCCATAATGTGATTTTATCAGCTCACCGAAGTGTTCTCTCAATAAATCAATGGATTGATGAAATGTGTGGCAAGTGGCGCCGTCTTTTTAAAACTAAATGTCACCGAGCTTCAATTTCAGGCATCAAATAGACGGCTATCATGGCGTGGTAGCGGTCGCCTTTGAAGGTGACGTTCTAACAGGCATCATTTTTAATGTAATATGGACCAAATTGTTGATTTTTCTAGATAAAGTGGCAGCTCTACAAATCTTTTTAGGTTGCTCTTCGTCCTAAATGCTGCAATTTTGCTTTTTTACATACTTACCTATTGAGCCAGAAATGAACAAAATTTGGTTCGAAAAAGTCGGATCTTCTTGAAACTTTTCAAGAGCTCATAGAGCGAAGTGATGTAGCTTGGGAAGGTCGAGCGGCTTTAGTTTTTACACAAGTTGTATTTTATCCGCTTTAAATTAATTATTTCGACGTAAAATGCGCCAAGTCGTATCAAATTCTTTACAGATCGTGAATTTTCGTAATAAATTTAAACGATTTGTAAACGTTGTTCAGCGCAAGTTTTTCCATGATGAAATGCCAAATCGAATTCTTGCATGGAAAGCTTTTTTAATTGACGAGATATCTTAACGAAATTTCGCATTGTTTCCTGGGACAACGGAACGGTGCAATCTCCGAAGAAGTTGTTCATATGGAGTCACTAGCCTATAGCTGGCTGACCGATCACAGTACTGATCTTCCGATCTGATAGAATCGTTGTATTTGTAAAGGGTACCACAACCTGCCAGAGTAATGGAACGTTGTGATCAGAGAGAATAAAATTCTGACTTCTTGGTGAAGAAACTTTGAGTTTTGAATCCCATTTTAGCGATTTCGGAGCTACTTTTTGATTCACAATGTCCGATGTCGATCGATGTGTTTGAACCCAACGGAGTTCAAACTCCCGGTTATATCGATTCATAGCCTACTTGTCTCCTAATGTTATTTTAAAACTTCGTGGTTGATATATAACAATATCCCAACTTCGTTAACTTAAGATTTTTTTTAGTTTTTTTCTCGATGCAAAATTATTTCGACTTCGTGGGCTCTGACCCTTATGGAAACCGATTTGACTATTTTCTCGATTGAAGCGCCAGCTGTTCATATGAATTTATCACATCCCAAAGTGTTGACAAATAGATTCTCTTCACTGCGACTTCGCTTGTGGAACGAGTCAAACGCAGACTTCGTTTCAAGCGTTCGAGCTGAGGTATGTCGCTACTTTACACTTACGATAAATTTGGCATGTTGGCATTTCGTATTTATTTATTTGTTGTGCTAACTGATTAACGCCTTCTCTTATGGAACTCGCCGAGACATTTGTACGTGCTCACATACACACCGACAGACATAGATAATATGTTTAGCCGCTAATAGAGAATATCTAGTTTGATGTCATTTCGAGCTGAGCACCGGAGATCACAAGTCGTGACGGGATTTTTAATTTATACACACAGTGATTGAGTGCATATTGAGTATTGTATTGGAAGCAACTGAAGGTAGAATCGTCTAAAAGCCGCTGCAGTGGTTGATTGTTGCTGTTTGAGACTGTTTCGAAATGCGTTTTGAAATAAACGAACTTGTGTTGCTGGCGCTCGCCTTTGCGCGTCACTGTGCGGGCATGATGCGTCCGAGCGACGCGCTGTCGGTAATGGCTGGTGAGGGTTTCACGGCCTACTTGGATTTACCGAAGACCTTTGGTGCCATCGAGAATTGTTGGTTTCAATTTGGAGGTAAATAAATGTGCGATTAACTTTTGTAAGAAACTTCTATAACTCTGCAGTGTCATTTATAGCTGAGGAGAAAATAAAGCTCGACTTGAATGCCGCTAATGCTATCATAACGGCGAATGCCGAGGAAGTATTGCCATTCTCAAGTACCGTTTGCGGTATACGTGTTAATAAAGTGTCCTACGCTTCCGCGGATACTTGGAAGCTGGAGGTTGAGAATGCGTTTGGTGATTATGAACGCGGCGAGCTTAAGCTCTCCGTACTCGCTACGCATAAGAAACACTTCAATACCAGCGTCCAGTTGGCCATCGGAGAGGGCGCTATTTCTTGCAGTTTGTCCGACACTGCGACAAAGGAATGCAAAATCATCGATCATAAGAGGAACCAGGTTTGGAATGCGTGCAATATTTATACGATGATAAAACCGAATCGAACATTCGATTGTTATACCAAAAATTGGGGCAGCATGACGCAGAGCCATGAACATATAGTTGTTGAGGCTAAGAATAGCAGTTTGTATACCACGGCTAGTGTAACGGAAGGCGACGACAGCGTTGTGATGCGCTGTCAGTTCAAAAGTGAGCTACGCGGCTGTCAGGCCGAATCGCCCGGTGGCACGGCTGAGTTGTACCTTATGGAGGGATTGTATAATGGACGTTACTCGGCCTATGATACATTGTGAGTAAAATTATGATTTTTTCTTGAGGTATGCAGACTTCGTTTTTCTTTAGCCAAATTTCCCACATTTCTGTTCGAATTAACTTGGGGGTTTGATACTGTCTGACAAGTGTTTTATTTGGGAAAATTTGAAACCTGACTCAGGTTACGTCCCAATCGATATTCGAGTGAAATTGGGTTGAAATATCGGAAAACAGCATTGTTTAGATCACACACTGTATAACTTCGATAAGATGCTACTAGTGGTCTGGTAATGTGGAACGTGCTCCTCCAGAGCTTAGAGGCATAATTCACGTTTAAACTTTCCAGTTCGAACAAAAGGTCTTTCATAAGTCATATCATAAAGTCGTATCAGTTTTCACTGTTTCAGGTTATTAGATGTGAGTTCTTTTTGTGTTCTCAGAATTCACTTGAAATCCCTGAGACATCAAAAAGGAATTTAAAAGTCCCTGGCCTACCATATTAGAACACAGTTTTTTGGCAAGGTTCGTTTTTTTTATTCAACATAGTTCCCTTCAAGGGTGATACATTGATTATAGTGACCCTCCAACTCTTCGATACCCGTTTTGTAATACGATTTGTCCTTTGCTTCTAAATAAGCCTCAGTTTCGGCGATCATCTCTTCATTCCACGAAATTTCTTCCTAGCGAGCATTCTTTTGAGATCTTGGAATAGGAAATAGTTGCTGAGGGTCGATGGGTCTGGAGAATACTGTGAATGCAGAAGCAATTCGAAGCGCAATTCATGGATTTTTGCCATCGTTTTCACTGACTCGTGACGCGGTGTGTTGTCTTGATGAAACAGCACTTTCTATTTCTTCAAATGCGGCCGCTTTGGAACGGCTTCTTTGTGTGCAGTCCACTCGGCTGACTGTCGATTGGATTTCGGAGTGTAATGATGGAGTAATGCTTCATTCAATTTTACAAATCGGCCCAACAACTCCGTTTTGTTTCACTTGAACATCTCAAAACACTGCCCCGAATCATCAACTCGTCGTTGTTTTTAGTTAAAAGTGAGATCGGGCAGCATCCACTTTGCACAGAGCTTTTTTATACCCTTATGTGAGTAAATGATATGACGTACACGTTCAGTTGACATCTTTAGAATGCCTGTTATCTCGAAGAACTTCACCTTAAGGTCTTTCAAGATTGTTTTGTAGACTTTTTTGATGTTTTCGTCGGTAATAATCTCTTTTGGACGTCCACTGCGTTCACCGTCTTAGGTGTCTACCACGTCTAAACTTAGCATACAAATGCTTGATAATTGATTTTCCTGGGGCGGAGGACGGAAACCTTTCGTCAAGATAAGTTTTTGCTTGAACTGTATATTCCCTTCAAAAGGTAATATTTCATCAAGACAAGGAATTTCTTTTCATTAATTTTTTCACAATAGGAAAATTTGCTTCGAAGTAATTTCCTTCTTACCAATTCCATTTTCAGATATTCGAAGCAGCGGTGTGCCTTGGAAATCCCTAAACCACTAAATGAATCAGAGATGGGTCTATGGCGTATATATAACACAGAAGTAGTCCCGCCAACAGGTTGTCTCTTCTACATTGGCAAACCAAAAGCACAAATTATGGCTGAGGAGCTCAATGCTCTGAACGAAATAAAACAAGTCCACGCTTACGATACAGACAAAAACATCGAGTTGTTTACCTGCGAAGTACCCTTCATTATATACGATTGTTACCTACGCGATCCCAATAATACGGTATATTTTCCGGATGCCATACGATTTGAGCGCACGCGCACCTATGGTCAATGTCATTTCAGCAATATGCCGGTTATTGCAGGCAGCTGGATTTGTGGTGCGCGCGGGCATGATTATGCCAAAGAAGTATTGCAGAATTTTGAGGTTAGTTTCACTAGAACTGCAATTTCCGCTAAATGCTTGCAAGTGTGTTGGGTTTTTAGGTTATAGTTAAGCCAAAAGTCGGTGAGGTACTCACTGAATCGCTGAAGCTGAGACGCGGCAAGGCGGTTGAGTTGATCTGTCAGAGCGCTTTCGAGGAGCCACTCACCCATTGCGCCTTCATCGATCCATTGGGACGGGTACACTTGGTGGGCACAGCGCACAGCATCAAAACTGCAGGGTAAGCCCATTGTTGATTTCTTTTTATTATTATTATTTGTGTTTTTTCATTCTGTCCATTTACAGTCACGTGAAATACTATGGACGCGGTTTACTTTGGGGTGATTGTGGCGCGCAGATTATGGAAACTAACAGCGATGATTACGGCATTTGGAAGTGTCAATTCGTCACATTCGCCGACAAACGCACTTCGATTTTTACACTGCGACTGCGTGAATCCGGTAGGCGGTCATACAAAAGAAAACTTTAAGGTTTTTCACACACAAATTCTTATTCGTTTCGGCAATTTCGTCTCTTGTTTTCCAATAGTTATTCCGGGTTCAGCGATTGGTCTCGGCGTTGGCATCACCATCATATTTGTACTTCTGTTGGGTTTATTACTGGCAACTGTGGTTTACCGTCGCCGAAATCGCACAGCACAACACAATTTCACTTCATCCGATCCGCTCGAGGCCAATTCGAGCAACTCTGTAGTAATGACTACGTTGGGATCCTTTGAACAGCCAAGTATTGATAGGTTATAGTTGATATAATACATTTCCTTAAAACATTAGAAGTAATCTTTTGATCCAATTATGGGTGGGTTTTAACTTAAGCTATATGTATTACTTAGGATTGTGTTCATTACTTTGTATTATGTATAATTAAATGGTTATTAAAAAATTTAAGTTTAAAAAAAAACCGGGGAATATATTATTGGCGCTTACATCCTTGATAGTTATGGGACCGTATCTTTTGTTCTTGGTGCTCTTCTTGAGGCATGAGTGGGAGCCGTTGTCGGCAGGTTACTGCGTGGGGCAAAGTCGGGAGTGTGACGACCGTCTGTTTGATGACTGAAAATATTTCGTGGGTTAACAGTAATAAATCTTCGGTTGCCGATGGATTATTGACTGAATTATTCAAATAAGGTAGTGAGGAGCGAGGAAAAATATATATACATTACTGGGAGCGGTTTGCCACTTCAAAAAAGGGGTCACGTAACGATCTTCAACAATTGTAGTGGAATCAACAAGTTACATATACTACTGTGCCCAAAAAATAAGGTGACATTTGAATTTAAACTACGCGCGTCGAAGGATTTGGAGAATTATTTTTTCTTTAGGTTAGTAGTACTGTCATTCACATTTATGTCAAATTTCATGTCAAAATATTCATTAGTGTTTGAGATATGTGTCGTTTTGTGAGCTGCTAAAAGTGAGTTTTTCGATTTTTGCGATGTCGAAATTTGTTGAGCAAAGAATTTGCATTAAATTTTGTTTACGAAGTCAATTTTCTACTGCGGATACGTTGAGGATGGTGCAGAAAGCCTTCGGTGAAGAGGCTGTGTCTAAAAAAAATGTTTACAAGTGGTATAGTGAGTTCCAAGCCGGCCGTGAACGTGTCGAAGACGAAGAGCGTCCAGGGCGACCATCAACCTCAACCGACGAAGCTCACGTTCAACAAATCAAAGATTTGGTGTTGAAAAACCATCGATTAACAATTAGAGACCTTGCTGATGAAGTTGGTATATCGAGAGGCTCAGCCAATACCATTTTGAAGGATGTTTTGAGCCTCAAGCGCGTCGAATCTCGACTGGTACCGAAAACATTGAATTTTTTGCAAAAAAGGCGTCGCGTTGAAGTGTGGGAAACGATGCTTTCCGACTACCAGGGTGTCTTGAAACGCGTTATAACTGGGGATGGGACTTGAATCTATGCTTACGATCCCGAAACAACCGATCAATCGAGCGAATATCGGTCCAAAAGAGAGCCGAGACCAAAAAAATCGCGCCAAAGTCGCTCAAAAATCAAGGTCAAGTTGACTGTTTTCTTCGATTATCGTGGTGTTGTGCATTATGAATTCCTTCCAACCGGTCAAACAGTCAACAAGGAATATTATTTGAACGTTATGCGTCGTTTGCGTAACGCTATCCGCCTAAAAAGGCCGGAATTGTGGAAAGACAATTCTTGGTTTTTACACCACGATAATGCACCATCCCATACTGCCCTCGTATTCGTGATCATTTCGCCAAAAACTCAACCCATATCGTTCCGCAACCACCGTATTTACCTGATTTGGTGCCGTGCGACTTCTGGCTGTTCACCAAGCTCAAAAGACCGCTCCGGGGACACCGTTTTTATACGATAGAGGAGATTCAAGACTGAAGGCCATCCCGGAAAGTGACTACAACCAGTGTTTCGAAGATTGGAAAATCTGTTGGCATAAATGCATTGCATCGGGAGGGGATGAAATTGATTTGGAAGAAAAAATACAGAATTTTCAAAATAAATACAATGTCACCTTATTTTTTGGGCACAGTAGTATATCGTAAGGCAGGTTCCGAGTAACCTTACAAGTTTACGGTGCCGTATTATGAAATTAATAAATAAAAGACTTCATTCTTACTAGCGATTCTGTAAAAATGACCACCCCCGCTCGGTTTTTATAGAACAAACAATAATTTTTTTAAATTTTTTTTATTAAGAATTTCATAAATATATTTTTTTAGTCGTCCAACTCTAAAACAGTTGTAATTTGTTCGATTGGCGCGTAGGCACACGCAGCGTATGTGGCTGCGCAATCGCCTCCTTTTCGGCCAATGTGTTCCGCGTGTCCATAATCTTTGTCATTCGGGTTGCCGAGCTCATCATGTGAGCGTGAAGGACTGTGAAAAGCAGAAATAAAGCAGTATTAAAGTAGAAATTATATAAAAGAGAGAGAGAGAGAAACTAATACACAGTAATGGAAAAAGGTTAACTCTTAAAACCAACAATTAAAAAAAAAAATAAAGTAACTTTAATTAAAATGAAGATATTGAATAAAATGAAAAGCAAAGCAGGATAACGTTATAATGTCTGATCAAATTTGACCCGGATTGGCAAAAAAGAAGGATAGAGAAGGGTTCTGCGGAAGATTTATGGTCCTTTGCGCATTGTCCATGGCGAATACCACAGTCGATGAAACGATGTGCGATGTTCTGTACGAGATACACGACGACATTGACATAGTTCAACGAATCAAGAGACAACGATTACGTTGGCTAGGTCATGTCGCCCGAATGGATGAAAACATTTCGGCTCTGAGAGTATTCTACGAGCACCCACTGGGGGAAGAAGAGGAAGACCTTCACTCCGTTGCAAAGACCAGGTGGAGAAGGACCTGGTTTCGCTTGGCATTTCCAACTGGCGCCAAAAAGCGAAAAGGAAGAACGACTAAGCTCGTGGTTGTAAACTCGGCTATAAGCCCGTAAGCGGTGTCTCCCCAATAGTTACCCAAAGAAGTAGAAGGCAAAAAAAAAACTTCGTTTTATCGTACAAATTCTTATCATTGCCATGAAAAAACTTGTTATAAGCCTCGGATGTGAATTCCTTTACCGAACTTTGGTTTTTTCCGTTTGTGCTTATTTTTGAAGCGCCTTCCGATAGATTGTTGGACAGATTCGACTTCATATTTATAAATATACGCCTCATCACCAGCGATGATGAGTTTGTTGAATATGGGGTCCTCAGCTCCCTTATCAACCATTTCTTTGGAGGACTCTACTCGACGTCGTTTTTAAAAAATCTTCGGGCCTTTTCGTACTAGTCTGCCATAGACACGCTTCATACCAAAAATATTAACTAAAATGTGTTGAGTCGGTTCATAAGAGATGCTGAGACCCTCTTCTCTCTCACTTTTAGTATGAGACTATTTTTGGGCACTGTGTCTTTAACACTTTCCATGTTATCGCATGAAGCAAGTTTTCGAAGACATCACCACCTTCACTGTCTTTCAAATATTTGTGTCCGTGTTAAAGTACACTCCCCAAAACAGTTCTGGAACATTTTCACCAATTTCGTAACTTTGATTCCATCTGAAACACAAACTCGTTCAATGATATTTTATGTTTCCAAAAAAACAACAGATGGTGATCAAAATTCACACGAAAATAGCATGTACGAACCTAGTAAATTTTTTATCGATTTTTTTGTGCGTTTTATATGGACCAGTCTGGGTAAAATTTGATCAGATGTAATAAAAAGATAATAACTATGGTATGTTAATGAAAGCAAATTAAATCATAAAAAACTAATTTGATTAATGCCTCTCAAGTTCTCTTACGTCAAAATAATATGCAGTATCTCTCCCAAAATGCCATTGTCGTAATGTAACGGTACTGCCGCATGCTCACAAATGCTCCGCAGCATACACTCACGCCCCGCAAGGCCCGCTCTGCTTCGACAAAACGAAAAGAAGAAGAAGAACATAAATAAATCGCATGAAAAAGCAACCTCAACAAATTGTATAATAAATGAGTTATATCAATAACTTCACACGCACCTATTCATTAAGATTTCCATGGCTTTGTAGATGAGCCAACGATAGGCCGCTGCCGTTTGCTGTTTGCGCTGCCAATTAGTGTGGAAGCTGGCACTTTGCCGTTCGCTGGTCTTCTGCGCATGCGTAATTGTGTTGTTGTGATAATCATCATCGTCCCCAAAGCTGCGTCTGTTTATCGATTGTGGACTCAATTTTGTTGGGCGCCATTCATCCGCCGTTTCGGGCAGAAAATATTCTGCTTTGAGTACATAACCAGAGGTGACCGATTCATAAGTTAGATCCTCAACGGGTATACCAATGCCGCCAATAAACTAGATCGTAATTATGGTGAGAATAACGGTAAAGAAATAATCACGTACGCATGTGCACATGTATATGTATTTGTTAGCTTAAGGAACATAAGCATAGAGGTATTTTTATGGTTTTCGAGAGTAATTCTATGTTTACTACAAATTAGGTATTTTATTTTAGTTTGGTGAGTGGTTATTAGACTTATTAATAGCAATTTGTATGTGCAATGTATTATCAGCTTAATTTAGGTGCAATACACATCTGAAGGCTTAGTTGGGTTATACTTATAATAAGGTTAGGTTTGTTTGTTTAGAAGTGATTGAAAAGGGATTTCAGCGAAGTTGAGGTTAATTTTTTAAAGAAAGTAAAATAAGAAAGGAAATAATAAGTGATCCAAGTAGAGCTTCTTTTTTCAATAGCCGCTTTTGGACAGATCACGCGAGAGTCGTGTCAAGCTGTCATGTAATTTTTGTTCAGTATTGTTTGGCATTTCAACATGGAACGACTTACGACTGAACGTAAATGTTGATTCAACTTTATTATGAAAGTTCTCGTTCTGCAAAAAATATGTTTCACGCGCTTTGCTTAACTTATGGTCCACATATTCAGCCTACTGAGCGCACTACGCTCAAACACTATCACCCATCGCGAGACTCAGCCATAACTGTATACCTTCAGTGAAGTGCACCCCACGTGTGGAACGACTAGGAGAATTTTATCTTGAGATCTTAAATTGAAAGCGTACAAAACACAGCCTTCGACCAGAAACAGCGTGGGGTTGTCATTGCTCAAGAGATGTTGGGTGGCGAACCAGATCTGCCCCAAAGGGTCATAACTGGTGACGAATTACAGGTTTATGGTTATGAAGTGGAAATCAAAGCTTAATCATCTCAATGGAAGCAGTCGCATGTGCCAAGATCGAAGAAACGAGCCAAGTTAGGTGGAAAGTGAATGTTTTGCTAACAGTTTTCGACGATTGCAGTGATGTCGTGCATCATAAGTTCTTGCCAAGAGGTCGTACGGTCAATAAAGAACACTACCTAAAATTGTGCGCGATTTGCGCGAGGAAATTCGTCAGAAATGTGTGCAAGAACTGATTGGCTTTTGCATTATGATAACGCCCGTACTTACGCATCGTTGCTCAAGCGCGTATAGTTTGCCTAAAGGGGGTCCTCTTTTAAAATTTCTTTAAAAAATCTATTTTTTTTTATTGTACAAATCGAGTGCTTAAATTGTCTAGAATATGTTGGTAAAATCTTTTTTCGATACGTGAATTAGTTCCGTCGCAAGACGACTTTGAACGGACCTATGTCCTGAGCATTGACATATCGTCATCGAACTTTGACACGCGTTTCCTCGAAACAAGATTTTTCGAATCTGCGGGCATTCCCGTTTTTGAACCAATTATATT